>WAAB01004753.1:54371-137972 GCA_013389865.1 Piaya cayana | reverse complement strand
TCTGTTGGAACAGCACTGGGGAATGGAAAACTCTTTTTATAAGCCAGAGGAAAGCTGAGACTGAACTATCAGCCTTAACTTTCTACAGTGCAAAGGTACTTCAAGCCTATTACATGGCATGCCATCACCTAAAATCACAGCGGTGGGACAGCAGCCAATAGAGCAATGCACAGTGCTCTTGTCAGTAGCCATTTCTCTGTATCTCTGAAAGGATGCAAAGAAATAATAGTGCCACCAGAGGTATATTTGCNCTGCTTTGATAAAACAATTGTACATTTCAATGGCCACTAAATGTCTGAATTTTATTCTTTCTCTTGTTCACAGCTCTATGCATAAGAATATTTTGTTTTCATTGACTTTCCATTTAGATATTCTATCTGTGAGGCATTCCAAAAACTTGTACATGTGAGTAGTTTCCCACAAGGCTGAACTTCTCTTTTAAGAAGGATTTGGTAACAAGTTGAGTGGGCTGGCTGATTCCCAACCAATTATTTATTCAGAGAAACAACTTCTGCTTGTGAGCAGACTGAAAAGTCCTCAGGTCTGTTTCTCACTTGGAATTATTCATGGATTTTCTCTGTGACAGATAGCTGGTCTGCAAAAATGTGCGTTTCACGATTTTTCACCCAAAGTAAGCTCAGTCACTCAAGGATCTGGGAACGTGACAATCCACACAACAAGAAATACAACATTGTGCTGCACTTGGTATGCTGACACAATGCAATGCACTGTCATGTAAAAACATCCAAAGATGCTCGGAGTCTAGTAAAAATATTGGGTTTTTATTTTTGGTTTTTTGGGTTTTTTTAGTTAGCCTCTACCTAGACAGCTTGCTCTATTTCTGTAAGGGAAATACCAGCAGATCTGCTTTAAAGCAGCTCCTATATCTTGACATGAAACAGAATTGTGCTACATAGACTAGCTTCTTTCACCAATAATACAAGAAAGCCAAAATACAAGAAAGCCAGACAGAAGTGATCAATAGCTACCATGCTCTTTGTAAGTGAACTACCAAGTAACATGCCTTCATAAGCATAGAATCATAGAATAACCAGGATGGAAGAGACCCACTGGATCATCGAGTTCAACCATTCCTATCAAACACTAAACCATGTCCCTCAGCACCTCATCCACCTGTGCCTTAAACACCTCCAGGGTATGCGAGTCAACCACCTCCCTGGGTAGACTGTTCCAATGCCCAATGAACCTTTCCATAAAATTTTTTTTCCTAATGTCCAGCCTAAACCTCCCCTGGCAGAGCTTGAGGCCATTCCCTCTTGTCCTGTTCCGTGTCACTTGGGAGAAGAGGCCAGCACCCTCCTCTCTACAACCTCCTTTCAAGTGGTTATAGGGAGAGATATGTTTGTACTACAATAAGCAATGAACCTGTATGTAGTGCAAGATGCTACAGAGGATTTTTAACCATCTTGATAGCCAAAGAGTCCTCATCAGCAACTTCAAACTGGGTGCAGACATAGACCTAGGCAAGGAACACCATGCTCTGTTTTCCTGGAGTAAAAATATAAAATACCATCAGTAAATTGGACTAGAGTACACATTTAGGTGACAAAAATCTTGACTGTTGCTGGTGAAAGTTTTAGAATCATAACATAGTTTCACGTGGAGCTACCAGGATCAAAACCATCTTCTTTGATTTCAAGATGTATATGAAGAACAAACTCCAAAGAAACCATGATAAGGGTTTTCTCATCCCCCTGCAAAAGGTATGTTTAAGACAAGTTAGTATCTGACATTAAAGGCAATATATCCTATTTTGCAGTTAATCCAAACACACAGGGGAGGGATCCTGAATGCACATGCACCTTCTTGCTTGGTGAAAAGAAACGCATTTCAAACTAGCAGGTTAAGGTAGAAAAAGTCAGGGGTCAAAGACAGGCAGAAGAGAAATTGTGGCTCAATACTGAACTTTGGCATCCTTAGTGAGTGAGAGAGGAGCTGCAGCTTATCAGCTTTTCTTCTAAAGCTGCATACAAATAGAGATTTCCACTTATCTAAGAAAAAGCAGCCTGTACAGGCTATATCACATTTTCTTGAGCCTTGTCTAAATTACAACTGTCTTTTGTTCAGGGAAAGCAATTAAGGCAAAACAGTCAAAATACTATCAAAAATGAGCAGGACTTTTCACTTACTAGAGGATGGGTTATCAACCCCTCTAAACAGCCAATAGTGATATTATAGTAGGTACAAGTAACCAGCAGAGAACTGATACACAGATGTTTAAAAACAAATGATGTGTTGAAAGATTCATCCTATATGTGATGCGCATAACCAAAGTTCTGCATGGATTCTTTATACACAAGTAATGTAAGCAGATCCTACAAGCAATCCATCATGAGCTTTAACCCCACAATGTGTTGGTGTCTTCTCATCAGTGCCCCACCAAGATTGGGAGAGTTCTTACTGTATTTTTATTTGTTAAAAACATTTATGCTACAGTATTATCTGTATAAATGCTGATATAAGTTGTCCTGAATTTTTTGTTGGTGGTGCCTCTCCCCCAAACAAGAAATCTATATCTACTTGCTCTAAGAACTAATCCCAGGACCCTAAGCCAGAAGGTTTCAGACATGCATTTTTGTTTGTGGAGTGTGATTAACTATAAAGAGGAAGACTGAATTTCTTCTTCAGAAGCAACCTCTGATCCAAGATACGCTGATTTCTTCAGATATGTCATCTCATTAACCACAAACATGCATTACATTGTTCTTTTCCTTAAAAATACACAAGATCCCTACACCAGTGAAGTCCAGTGGAAATCTGCCATTTACTCTATTAAGGCAATGATATTTCTCTCATTCAACATGATAAAGGAACCTGAGTAGTGACTATAAGCAATATCAACCTTGATATGACATCTCATACAAATTTATCCTGTGAATTTTTATTCCTCAGGAACAAACATTTTGTAGAGTTAGTTTTTATAAACTGTTATTTCATGAAGCTGTAAATATACACAGATATAATTTGCCGGTCGTTTTGTTCACTTGACAGCATCCAATTATCCCCTGAACTCCTTCACAGAACACTTAATTTCCCACTTTGGCAATTCCTATCGTAGTTCAGCTAACCTTTCTTCTAGACTCTCTCTCCAATGTGTTAATAGCTCTGGCCTTTAGGAGCTGCAGATGCACTAACAATTCCCACTGACTATTCCCATGAAGTCCTTTTAAGGTGGCACTAGGGCTATGTTCTTGTCTTCCTCACCTTGTTTCCACTATGCTCCCATCTTTCCTAACTCAAAATTTTTTATTCCTCTCTGAGTAATATTTTGTCATGCAGCAAAGATCTGATTGAGTCATATTTATTGTTGCCTGGTGTACTCCATAAACCTTTACATATTCCTTCCTACAAATTATAAGCTATCGTAATATATACCCTGCCACCCTGCATTAACATTCAGTCTATTTTTATTCTGCATAGATTTAACACTGATTTGGAATCACTCTTGCTTCGGCACTATGGGAGGAGGAGAAAGAGGGTGATGATGATTTTGTAATTAGTAATGTCCAACTACACTCCTACAAAAGATGACCTCAGCTGCTGCACAATCAGGTCAACGCTGAATGTTTTAAAAATCTCCCAGAATTTTCTTCAGTATCCTTAAAGCAACTGTAACTAAGTCCAGAATGATTTCCAAACACCTTGTGTAAACTTTGAGAAAACAAGAAACATTTCTGACAGTAACCAGTAACTAACTAACTAACTAAAACTTGTTAGCTGGACTAGGATGGGGAAAATTCATCCATTTGAGACACCAGGAGGTTTTGAAACAGTCCTTAATGAATAGCTTCATAGTTAAGACCTAACCCACTTTTAAAAAACACACCTTGAGTGCTTTCAGTCTCAAAATGCCTCACTCTGCCTTTCCTAGTAGATAGCACATGTTCCAAACTGGCTGCAATGGAAGGTAAAGCAAAGGTCTATATGTTAGATGCAAGGGTACCCTCTAGTGGTGTCAGTGCTGGCTCTTCTCCATGGGACACGAGTAACCCATTAGAAAAGGACCAAGTAGGGCTGTTCAGTCTGAATGAAATACCATATCAAATACAGGAATTAGCTGTATGCATGATTTTAATTGTCTTGTTCCACCTTCTAAATTTAGTTTCTTTCCTACTTGCTGCTTCTTTACCTCCTATGTGATTTCTATTACACTTCAAAACATCCATACAGAAATTAAAAATGTCCCTAAACATGACAGTGGGTTTAGGGAATCAGTGGAGTAATTTGAAAGCATCAAGATTATTTTACAGTGCCTTTATAGACAAACTGGAATAATTTTGTTTTTATAACTAACACAAATTTTATCAAAATATGCTTCATTTTGATTTTCACCAGTGCATATTAATAAATTAATTAGCAGGAGGAACAAACACAGATATGACACACCACGTGAGCACTCCTCTCAAGTCTGTGACAGCATACAACAAGTCTAACATCCTTCCAACGCTGCTTTTAAAAACTTGAACATGAAAGCAAGCTGAGAGTATGAGAAAACAGATTGAAAGAGCCAGCAGAATATAGAGCCTCGCTATGGTGAAAATGAGAACTGAGAATTTTCATTCACATAGTATGGTGTCTTCTGTGCATCCAACAATGTTCAGTACCAAACTGCAAAATATGCAGCTTTCAGTCCTCTCCTCAAATTAGGCTGTAGGTCAGCACTGCAGCACTGAGGGCTCATAACGCACAGAAAATAGGATGCTCAAACTCCTGATCAGCATTTGAAAAATTGCTTAAGCTTCCCTGAAAATAATCACATGTGGCAGGTGGCAATACCTAGTTCCACTCATTAATTTGACTTGATAATTAAATGGATCTTTTAAATACAATTAATTAAGCTTCAGTAGCATGGGTTTGGCTCTGTTCTCAAACAACTAATCTTATGAAAATCTTGCAACCATTCTGATCAAGATTCATGCCTCTTTTTGTGTATGTGTACAGGGATATAGAAGGACTGTCAGCTGTTCTTTTTGTGCTCTGCCATCCTGTGGATTTGTTGGCATTTAATCAAAGGAGAAGATTTCATTCTGTATGTTGCTACAGAATAGTAAGAGCTGCTACATGGCAATCACAGCCAAGACTGAAAAGAGTAAAAGGAGGGAGATATTCATCCATCCTTGTTTCACCTTTTCCTTCCAGTGAGAGAGATAGAGGAATATTAGAGGTTTTTTGAGGTTTATTTTGTGCAGTAAGGACCAGAAGTACTGTGCACAAATCAAGATAGAAATTTGCTAGTCAGTGATGGTATACGCCTAGGTAAGGGTATCATGGTACAGAAAGGAAAAATGAAAACATTGGAGTACTTGGGAGAGTGAGAAGGACATTACTGAGGGTAACCCTCACAGGCAAAACAAGAAATACAATTCAGGCTACCCACACATCCTCAAGCAAACACTTTGAAATATTTGCGAAGTTGGTCTGAAAATGTCCTGGGAACCATGAGAGCTCAGGAAATTTTCCATCCTGCCAATTTTCTCCTGGCACTTTAATGCTCTTGCTGCCAACCTAGGCTGTTAACAGAAAATATATTTGTTTTTCAACCTAAAGCTAGTTTTCAAGCCACTGAATGACTTCTGGTCAACTGAATGAACTAACAAGATTTGTGTTAAGTTTCATTCTTCTCACTCAAAAATAATTGATAGAAAACATGAAGATTGCTACAGCAGGCATGGAAATTGATGAACATCAGCTGTTGTTCCATGAAAAGTCTGTAATGTGGGAATAAGACTTAAGAAACTGGTTTACATCACATCCACAATTTGTTGCAGGCTGACACCCAAAGTTCATTCACTTCCAATAGTTTGGGGAAAATAAAGTCCAGAATCTACCTGCTATTTGGGATACTAGAATAACTTGGTGGAAAACCAGATATTAATGATACTAATGTTTTAATCTGATTTAAGTCTTTTGCCTCTACTAAGGAAGCATCTGTTGATCCTGTAGGTATAGCTTATTGACCTGGGTCTCAGTTGTGGAACAGCATGATCTTCTCACAGCCCTTGCTTGGGCTTACAGGCTATTTCAGAGGTAATGGCACCAGCCCTAATGCTTTTGCGCATGAAAAATGCTGCCAGCATGCCTAAGGCTGATGGAAGCAGGAAACTGCCCGAGTGCACTGAGTCATGCTGGCTTTCTAATACCTGCAAATTTTATCCATGATTTAAGCCTTATTGGCACAATGATGTCCCCTTACTAGCATGTCTAACTCAGTCAGTCTACATGTTCAGATTTCTCTTCTAATTATTTTCAAGTGATATAATTGCTAATATTACATGTTAGTCCTGAAAGTATATAATTCTTTATATTTTTATCCGTGCTGCATAAATGTCCTTAAAATGCAAGGTATTTAAAAGGAAGAAATACTGAATGTTTATATTCCTATATTTCAGGACTCTCCTAGAAAATTTCTGCTTGTTAGTCTTTCATGACCATTTGCAGTGAGTAAAACGCAGAATACTTTTATGACATAGTAGCAATAAATTCTTCAGTGGTAACTTCTTATTGTAGGCCTTAGTTGCATTATTTAAAAAATGGAATTACCTCTGTTATATCATTTTTTAGGTAAAGTCCATGAGTAAATGCTTTCGATAGCCAGGTTTTACAGTGCAAGCCAAGAAATGCTTATATATAAACAGAGATACAGAAATTATATATTACTGTCACTGGAAAGCATTACATAAACCTTTCTGCTTTCTTCGTGCCATCTAAGAACAAGCACCATTCTCCTTTGTCTCATACCAAGTGATCTCATATGGCAGACATGCTGAATTATGAGACTAAACAGACCTAAATCACTGTGGAATCCCAAACTCATTAGCTTGAAGGTGGGTAAAATGTTTAAAAAATAGAGAGGGGGAGACAGAGAGGAGAAGGAACAAATGTTATGTTATATAATTAACATCAAAATTGTTAATACGTGTCTTGTCGTATATAGCTCAACATCAGCAACCCGGGCAGAACCATCCTCTTTAAAAAAATATTTATACTTAATAATCCTCATTCATTAATGCTAAGTAGCTTGAAACAGTTCCCAATACCCAGCACAACATTGTTGGCAAAGCAGCTTCCAGTCCTGTGAAAATGTTCTATTTCTGTAATGCAGCTTAATCAGTATTAATACACTTCTTATTCACTGAAAGGCAGTAATCACCATAAAGACACTTGGTATTTATACAGGAGCAATGTGTGTAATTCCATCAGAAATGCACTGCACTTCAGTATTCAGGATAACATGGTTAAAGTCTTCCAAAAATTTGTCCCATTACATAAAAACGCCTGCCTTCCAGACTTTTCCAACTGATCTATGCATATCTCTTTTGAGTTCAAAGCAAGGCCTAAGGAAATATTATTTTTATTAATAAATGAGTAAAAGCTCATTTTTTCCGTATAATACCATCCACCAATATAGTTATTTCTTTCTTGTTAAATGAAATGTTTAATTGAATCAAGGAAATTCTCAGCGAAGACATTATTTCTGTCAGCCAATGGAAGGCACACGGGCACAAAAGACGGATACTGTTTAACAAAGACTAGAGTATTTTGCAAGCATTAGACCGTAGCTTTATGCTTTATTTTGCTCCAGTAATTTATGTTTGGTTAAAAATGGAGCAGAGATATATCCAGACAATGAACTGAGTCATTAATTAAACTCGGGTAAAAAAAACAGAGTAGGATTGAACACCTCATCTCAATATAGTTCCTTAAGGGGGTCCTTCTACATGCTAGGCATTTTTTTTTTTGCTTTGCTAAACTCATTGGCCTCTGCTCACTTGAAAACTGCAAAAGTTTTCAGTGAAAAACCTATTGAACTTCGGCATTCAGAAAGGTATGCTTCAGTCACCCGTGAAAAATATATGCAATGTTTATTCCAGACAAACAACTTAATTTTGGTTTAATTTTACCTAGAAAAGTGAATGTCTCTGCAGGAAGAGCAATATTCACAACTAACCTTCATTAAAACTCTTCAATGCAAAATACAGAAGAAAACTTGCATCTGAAACTATATTGCTTACTATCGCTTTTTTTTCTCCCTGAAACTTCTGTTCTTTCATTAATACTAAAGTTACCCTTCTTTTCTGGCCATACTCCTTTTCTCAGTTGTGTGCGCAGCAAAACCTATAGCTCTCACCTTGGCACAAATGTCCCCCTCCAGAAGTGAAAGAAGTATTTTATTCTATCATGATAGCTCTGAAATGATCCATATGATGCACAGTTTGTCATCCAAGGTGAAGCAGAACAGGGCCTGTGAACCAACCTGACAGGAAAAAAAATGAAGTTTCTGAAAAGTTGTCACTATCTAGGAGTTAGCACCTTGTTTGGGAATGGTCCAAGCTATCTTCTCTTCTATGCTATTACAGCTGGGTCTGTCACAGCCTTTCCCTCCCTGCCTCCCTTACTTTTTTTTTTTCACTTTTGAAACCAAGTATACCTTTCAAAACATAGCCACCAGCATGTCTGTTTTGTGTGACAGCATTGTCATAAAGCTAATATAAAGAAATAAAAGATTTTGTAATTCCTTACCCAGTTCAAGAGGTTTTAAATCTATTTTTTTCAACTCTAAGGAAGATGCCAGAATAGCATCTGCATGAAGAAAGGAGGAAGAAGATACTTTGAGCTGAGAAACCCACTGCATCCAGTAAAAACAAAATCAAAGCAAACCACCATCAAAAGCTATGAAAAGCAGAGCATACACATGTAAAACTCACTAACCAAGTGAAGAGGACATTCTCCTCCAAGGGGAATTTGTGTCTTTTATTAGAAACCCATAGCTGGATAAATTATGCCTTCAAGATAGCATTGAAACATCAGTGTTTCCTGCCAGATGGTACAGCACACACACACAGGGCTTTCAAGAGCTCCCTCAGTTTTCAGCAGCCATTCAGTGCCCTGAAGAAACCATAAACACCAGAAAAGAGCACAGCAGGTATTTCTGTGTTGGATGGCACTTCAACTGACTATGAAATTGCCACAAATACTTCTTGATGCAAACCCAGAAGTTCAGATTGCAACACATATGACACAGTTGTCAGAAAGATGAAGATAAGGATCTGATTTTATTTTTATTTTTATAGGCCAGCACAAAATAAAGTGTGAAGAGCCTGATAAACACAAAGAGCATGATGCCATGGTTACCAGTGTCATTAGTTCCCTGACTGAGCAAACTAGCTGCAGGAGTACTTTCTGTATAAACGGAATTACTCAATTATGTTAGCTGTGTGTCTATAAAACGTGATGCAATTGGATTTCACAGGCGCAGGATGTGGTTTGTGTTTGCTCTGTCTCTGTGCAGGTTCTTTGATAAACACTCTTCTGCCCTGCTCAGCAGTCAGACTGCTTTCACACTGACTTCATCTATTACACCAGCTTTGCACTGACTATCAAGAAATGAAGTGACACTGAGCTGGCTGCAATTGTGACTTTGTTCTCAAGGCCTCTCTCATATTGTTCCAGGCAAAGCAAACTGTGCCAAAAAAAAAGATTATTTTCCCCCTCTCTAATGGAAAATACACACTTACCTTGCATGATGTACTAGAGACCAAACAAAGCATTGGGAATCTGGAAATATGAGCCAGCAATGTGAGCTTGCAGCCCAGAAAGCCAACTGTATCCTGAGCTGCATCAAAAGAAATGTGACCAGCAGGTCTCTACTCTGCTCTCGTAAGACCACACCCAGAGTACCATATTCAGTTCTGGAGTCTTCAGCACAGTAAGAACAGGGATCTATTAGAGCAAGTACAGAGGAGGGCTACAAAGATGACCTGGAGACTGGAGCACCCCCTGTATGAGGAGAGCCTGAGAGAGTTGTTCAGCTTTGAGAAAAGGAAACTCTGAGGAGATCTTATAGCAGCCTCCCAGTACTTAAATGGCCCCTACAGGAAAGCTAGGAAAGGGCTCTTTATCAGGGAGTGCAGGGATAGGATGAGGGTTAATGGTTTGAAGCCAAAAGAAGGGAGATTTAGATTAGATACCAGGAAGAATTGTTTTTCCTGTGATGGTGGTGAGGCACTGAGAGAAGTTGACTGAAGAAGTCGTGGAAGTCCCATCCCTGGAGGTGTTCCAGTCCAAGTTGGATGAGGCTTTGAGCAACCTGATCCAATGGAAGGTGTCCCTACCCATCACAGGGGGTTGGAATTAGATGATCATTAACGTCTCTTCCAACTCAAACCATTCTATAATTCTAAACCTGACTCTTATTCCTCTCTCTGAAATTAAAAACATAGCATGGTATTGCTTGCAGTTTATCTGGTCTAACTGTGAGCAAAGAGCAGATCTAATTTCAAAGCCAGAGAAGGTTACTGGGGTCCAGATAAGTTTTGAATACATTCAAGGATGGAGATTTCACAGCTTGGCCCCAGTTCAGTGTTTAACCAAGCTCACAGAAACATTTTTCCATTGGCTAGATTTGTAAGATAAGCTTAATCATATTGCTTTTGCCTCCGTTTTCACAGCTGCGAAGTGGCAATAACATTATAATCACCTACCTTAAAGTGGCCAGAGATCTACTAATAAAAAGCGTGATGATAGCCAGTTATTAATTTCTACTTAAAAGATTCAAACAGAAGTCTGAGAGCTGTAACAATTTAAAGGTAAGCATACAAAAGCTAAGAACTTTTTAATAGAAGTAGAAGGGATTAAATATATTCCCAGATCAGTGCTGTGTGCAGCTGCTGCTTTCAGAGGCGAGCTGTCAATCTGGATATTAGGAATTTTGCACCAGTGACATGAACCCAGAAATAAGAAACCCTGAGTTTGAACCATTCCCTCTCATGGGATGGAGATTTCCTTCACTGAACATAGCAACAATCACTGGGGTAGCAGCTGAGATGCAAAAACCACTGAGGATATTTGATAACAAAAGAAATCCTTTAGGACTCCAAGAAGGAGGCAAGATCCTCCTGTAAATCAAGCAGTTATTCTTGTCTGTGATACAGGATAATATGAAGTGAAACTGCAAACTAGTCACAGGTACTTGAACATTAAACAGCATCATAAAGCATTGACTCACGGCATGAATATAACTGAGAGCAGCATCCTGCATTTGGGGCAAAAGAATCCTATGCAGTGCTACAGTCTAGGAGAAGTCTGTCTAGAAAGCTGCCTGAAGCAGAAGGACCCGGGGGTGTTGGTTGGCAGCCAACTGAACATGAGCCAGCAGTGTGACCAGGTGGCCAAGAAGGCCATGGCAACTTGGCTTGTACCAGAAATGGAGTGACCAGCAGGTCTAGGGAGGATGTTCTGTACTTGGCACCAGTGTGACCACTCCTTGAATATTGTGTTCAGTTCTGGGCCCCTTGCTACAAGAAGGATGTTGAGGCTCTGGAGTGAGTCCAGAGAAGAGCGACGAAGCCGGTGAAGGGGCTGGAGAAAAGTCTTACGAGGAGCAGCTGAGGAAACTGGGATGGTTTAGCCGGGAGAAAAGAAGGTTGAGGAGGGACCTTGTTGGTCTCCACAACTACCTGAAAGGAGTTACAGATAACAGGGAGATGGCCTCTTCTTCCAAGTGGCAGGTGACAGGACAAGAGGGAATGGCCTCAAGCTCAGCCAGAGGAGATTTAGGCTAGACATTAGGAAAAAAATTTCACAGAAAGGGTCATTGGGCACTGGAACAGGCTACCCAGGGATGTGGTTGAGTAACCTTCCCTGGAGGTATTTAAAAGATGGGTAGATGAGGTGCTGAGGGGCATGGTTTAGTGATTGATAGGAATGGTTGGACTCGATGATCATGGGGGTCTTTTCCAACCTAGTGATTCTGTGATTCTTTGATAACTTCCAACACTAGGACAAAGGGCTGAGGCTTAACTCTGGCTCTCAGCAAAGATTTCTATAGGACAAGAGGACAAGCTATACCCTTAGAAAATGTTCTCCTGAACAAGAAGCCATGGTCCACCACATGCTTGTGTTAAAACTAGACAACACACACATTTAGGCATATCTGAAGTTCTAGTTCCTTGGTATGTGAGGAAATATGGGGCACAAAGTTACTGTGGGAGTAGCAGAAGCTGCATTTGATGGGTTTATTCCATTTTGAATAATACCCAAGCAGAAGCACTGCTGAAAGTACTTACCATCACTTGTTGTTACCTATCACTATAGTGATGTGGATTTTATAGTCATAAAATCAACTACTAAATTGGACTTAAACCCTTCTTCATGCCAACATTGCATTGAAAATTAAAGGAGGTATACCCATCAACAGC
This sequence comes from Piaya cayana, assembly GCA_013389865.1. Taxonomy (NCBI): domain Eukaryota; kingdom Metazoa; phylum Chordata; class Aves; order Cuculiformes; family Coccyzidae; genus Piaya; species Piaya cayana. The sequence goes on along the minus strand of WAAB01004753.1, from coordinate 125,754 downwards.
CTGTCACCCGCAGAATCAAGTGGATGATTTCTTCCAGTCTCTGAGATGATGACAAAAATAGCATTTAAATACAGCGTAAACACCCGGATCTTTCAATATAATTGCAGGAGATTTTCTTCTGCATTTCTGCCTTAGAAAAGTAATCCTTGATGGTCTCAGAATAATCCAAATGGACGCTAATCCAAATATAGCTGTTAAGTATAATTTGGTAGGTTTTTATAAATAGTACTTTTTCATATCTTGCTCCACATCTATTTATGATTCTTATCCCTTAAAAGCCTTTGATTAATTCTATGAAAGAAAATCTCTGGAATCCCCATCATCTCCTGTGTTACTTTCAGCTCCTTCACTGTCGATAGCCTCTGTGGATGACACTTCCTCAAGCTTCAGATGCTGGTCACAAATTCTGGAAATAGATAGATTATGGTATCTCTCGCCTTGCCACCAACACACAGATTTTATAAGTATTTCCCCATTTCCTTGGTTTATATAAACACAACTTCTGTTTATTCCTTCATCGCCCCATAGTCATAGCACATAACTTCTGCCTTCCTCCTGTTTTACGACAGCAGGATACAGTCAATGTTAGATTTATTGGATGATTTTTTTGAGAAAGCAATGTTTGTAATGTTTTTTAAATTTTGTTTTGGTCTTTTGCTCACTGAGCTAAGTGTGTGCGGTAGTATAAGGAGGATAATTTAGACAGCTCAAGAGTAACACAAGCTGTGGGATTTGGGTAGACTTATATTCATTACAATCTTTAATAGTGATTCTAAGGCAGGTAGCAAGGGGAAGGTGTAAATTGGGAGTCCAATATTTTTCCATTAAGTTATATCTATTCAAACTCAACACAATGTCTGTGGAGTGGATGTCAAGGAAGCAGAACATAGCATAACAAGGCTTATAGGAATGATACTGTTCAAATAAACCCAAGAACACTCAAAGCCTTATTGTGTATACCTCATTATGTGGCTTTCCATCTGAAATGGAAAAAGCTGTAATTCATCCCTCACTTATTTTTCTTTTCCATTCTGGATCTATCAATAGCAACCATAATAGCACAGCTGATGACAATAACAGTTTAGCTTTATTGTCATACACACACCCTGTGATAAAAAATGTTCCTCTCAGTTACAACTGCAAGTTCCTGAGTGAGTACAATGCTTACTCCAACAGATGCTACCCTGAAAAAATGCAACTCCCGATAACAATTGAGGTTGTTCTATTAGAATTCTAAGAGTTGAAAGTCAGCCCTGGCTGGCTGGTTCATTTCCTCTGCTTCCAGAAAGGTTTTGCCTGGATATAAGAACACTACAAAATTAGCATCTTACACCATGATAAGGTCTCAAATTACTTCCTAGGAAAGATTCTGACCTGGAAAGTTGCATCCAGACTATATTTGCAGATGACGCTCTTTGGCTCAAAATCTAATGTAATATGCTGAGAATGCACAAAAAGACAGCTATGTTGTCAGCAGCACTGTAAAATAAATAATGAAAGAAGTGCCCAGAAGACATCCATCACATTATGCTGGTTTTTTTTCAAGTGGATTTGCTGTGTCCTGCCTTATTTTTCTTTCCTTTCAGAAAGCCTTTCCTTTGCTGCTTCCCCCATTCTCAGAAACAGTGTACTTAAATTTAATAGTTAATATATCTGCACAAGAGCTACACAACTCACAACCACGGGGATGTCCCCATCATTTGGGCTAAATCTTACACAACACAAGGCTGCACTGAGCATGAAACTGTGTAGGCTTTGGTACAGGTAACACAGAGGGGAGAGGGAATCCCTTCCTATTTCCTAGTAAATGTTATCAGCAACCAAAATACACAAAGGTGACAGGCAGTAAAAGAATTTTCTCTGTTCTGAAGTAGAACACAAACAAGGAAGACCAGAGCATGAGGAGGGCAAGTGTCTGCCCTGCAACTCCAAAATCAGAATGCCAAGTTTTCAGTAGGTGTCTTTGGTAACACTCACAACTGGATTTCTGAAGAAAACCAGAATGTAAAGAGTCACAGGCTCCTTGCTTCTTCCTGGGAAGTCAGCAAGCCCTTTCCTTGCAGGTTTCTAAGTGTACCAAAAAGGATGGTTCAGTTGAAAAATTCTCCTCTGATGGAGGAGGCAGCCCATCACCAGGATTATCTCCTTGACTACAATGATTTTGGATGTCCCAAACAAGACAAATACAAATCTTCAGCTCACTTTATCATGCTGTTTCTTCTCATTTTAATAAGCCAGGTACCTGTTGACATGGACTCAAAGGTTTGCATGGGGAAATGTATTTGGAAATGTATACATTTTACGTTTTGAAAGATAAAACAGAATATGTGTGTGTGTACAAATCCACTTCCATTTACATCCATCTTGCTTCATATATATCCATCTAGATAGAGGAAGAGCTACATATATTGCTTGTCTTTCATTCAATGTACAGAGCAGTTCATGCATTTTTTCTAAGTACCTTTTATTTAATACAAAGGTACCCTGTACTAGTATCAATGTCTTGGAAAACAACCATTTTCAGAACCAAGTTAAAGATGATGTTCTTTTCTAATGATAAGAGTAGTAACAATGGGATTTGATGTGTCAGTACTCAAGATAATCTCTTGGCAGCATATCTGGAAGAAGGTATAGGAAACTACACTATAAGTCTGTCTATGATGTTAAGACATTTGAAACAGCGACTTTTCAATGAGTACCTGTAAATTGACTTTATCAAAGTAGCAGTTGTGTCATTTCTTTTCACCTCTGCTTATTTTGGGTATTTCAAATGAATTCACATGGTTGCAGTTAAGTGCTAGACAATAATTATATATAGGATTGAGTGGGAAAAACACAATTGTTTCCAGTGTGCATATTTAGTTTTTACTCTTTCTGCTGGTGTTTTATCTGGTGTCTCATATGACCTGCCCCCACTCCCCCTTGTCTTTCATGTCCATTGCCTTTTCGTTGTTGCAGATAAATTTTTGAAGACTTGCAAGAATATATTCAAGACGTCCAAAACATGACTTACATTGTTACTTTGAGAATCAAGAATGATTTCTTCTAGGTCATAACTTTTTCTAGAAGCTGGACACCTGTTCCCATCTCTGTGAAAATTCGGCAGAAGCTTCCCATTCCCTGCCACATTTTTCTAAGAGTAACAAAGTGCTCTTAGCTGCCTACAAAATTGCAACATACCAAAACCCCAAAATTCCCAATGCCTGTGAAATTACTACTGCATTGCACCGGTTGCATAGAGTGCATAATGAAAAAAGACAACAAATAAAAACTAATATATTTCAAGAAATAAAAGAAAAAAGAAAAAAATCAGAGATACTATGAGACAACAGAGTGTTAGAAATAAAAATAGCCACATCTGTGTTGGTTTGAAGGCATTAAGACATCAAAACATTGCATGGTATACAGTTAACACAGCAGGGCACAGGAGCCAGCAGACAAGATGGTGTTTAAAGATGATTTTTCTCACACATATTTTACCAAAGCAACAGAAACAACAGCTCCTGGCAGGTGAAGCCATGCCTCAATGAAAGAGAATGAAAAATTTTTAGGCTGAGAAAAATCAGTTTGAAACCAGGCACTTATTTACACAGTGACTCCAGAGTTCAAAAGAGCTTGGATAAGTAATGCTGCCTTTTATCCACCTCTCCCATCTCCCCAAGAATAACATTTCAGAAGTCTTGTGTATCAGTGTGGGAAGTGTTCATCACTACTCCCACAGATGGAGAAATTGCCGATAATGGAAAAATTAGTATTTCAACTTAACATTCTCTAGGAAGAGTATCCAGTTTCAATTTAAGAGGATATTTCTTCTTTGGAGAAAAACTGGAGGATGGCTTTCTGTAGGACTTGTTGCATTTCTTTGTGGAAGCTGCTCATTGTCCTGCTTCACCACACATCCAGCAATCTCTCCTTGGACTTTTCTCCAGGACTGCATTATCTGAGCTCACAAGGGAGGAAAACCATGGTGTGTTGTAGAGTTTAGTAACTGGAGATGCCTAAAGTCCATCTCTGTTTATGAATTTACATGAATTTTCTATCTAAAATATCACAATTTTCCACAAATAAAACCTCTGGTTTTTGAAAACACAAAGTCAGGATTTATTCTCACAAAATTCAAAGGCTGAGCAGAGGTATAGCTGAGATGTTTCAGACTTGAACATTAAGCTCCACCAGCTTGATGCATCTCCTGACTAACACATGCAAATTTGGGTATGTCGATCATGTCTACACCAACAAAAATGTCAACAGCTTGTCCAAAGTCTCCCTTAGAAGATGGTGTGGGTGAGAAGAAGTGTCAGGGACATACACACCATCCCAGATCTGCTAATGGAAACTGATGTGGGGCCAGGGAAGGAAGTCAGACTTCAGTCAGGAAGTTCTGGCTCTAGGATTGCAGATCTCAAATATCCATGTGGGTTCACCTATTCATAGCTTCATTGGAATATAAGAGATTTGACAAAAGGAGCTTCATTCTGTGGTCTGAACACATGGGGGAATAAAAAATTTCTCTTTAAATGACAAAAATATTTCTCAACTGGTAAAAAGCTCTGATAGCAGCTTTAGATTTCAGTTTGGATGCAGTTGTTCAACAACAGACACCATAAAAGTGCATACAGTCCATTTTCACAGCCAGATAACCCAAAACATGGAGCAGGTAAAGGGCTTGATCACAAAGTAAATCTGTTGCAAGAGAATGGAAGAGAACACAAACAATCTCCCTATTATTCTTTTTATTAAAAGGAAGCTATTTGAGAAGACCATTGCTGCTTTTGCATTTTCACTGCTGTAATTCAGGAGGAGCACCATAAGCACACCACTATATGCATCACTGATAAGAATTTTTAAAGCTGAGTTTCAGTAAGATTTTCTCTAGCTTTAAATTGAACTCTGTGAAGAAAACCCCAAACATTAACCTTAATCAAGCACGGTCAGGATTCACACAGAAAACCTAAGAAAAGTCTTTGTGTGTAGTTTTCTATGATTTTTCAAAATAAAAATCTACTTTCTACAACATTTTGGACTTCTCAGTATTTTTTCCTCTGAAGTTTTCACTGGGAAAAATCAAACTAGTTACTTAGCGATCTCTAAGATCATGTCAAGATCCTGTTTCCTTGCATTTGCACAATGAACAGTATTGAATGGAGCCTCTAAGAAACCTTTCATTGCTGGGTATTTCACAGAATTGATTGAAATTCAGAACTGTCCAGTGGCAAATTGTATAATTCAGTATCTATTTTCATCCCAAATCAAGAAGAGAAACAAAAATATACATAGAACCTGTATAACAAAATGTAGTCAACAATTTTGCCTTAAAGAAAATTGACTTTTTCCATTCCCCCCCACTCCCCTTATTTTGTATACCTTCTCCTGGAAGTTACTGTGGGGACTCACTTTTTTTCTCTGTCATAGAGTTCCCTCCACCCCCCCATTCCTCTGCTATTTTTATCAAAAGGAAAAAAACCCAAACAACTTAAAAAGCAGCAGTTACTTAAACCCACTTTTATTTAAAATCTTTGGCTATCAAAAGGAATTTCAAGATAAAGCCAAAAAGATTTACATCCCAAAGAAGTCAAGTGACCATTTATCATTGAAGTCAAGATCATTTCAAGACCCACATTTAAGTTATTACACTGGACACTTGCAGCTAAATCCCTCCTCTCTCTTGCCACAACACCACTGCTTAGTGCAGGCTTCTTCAGTTGTTTTTTCTAGAAAAAAAAGTTAAGCCTACAATTTATGATCCAAGGAAAACCAGGAACAAATATTAATGTCACATGGTTCATGGTATCAGAATAAGTTGGGGGGGGGGCTGCGGATTTAAATAGATTTTTTAATCCAAGTCAATTGGAATAGGCCACAAGGTCCAATAGATGAGCTAGAGAGCCATGACTGTGCTAATGATAAACTCCCAATCCACCCTGAGCTTGTGTGGGATTTCCTGCTCCAGTTTGGATCCCTGTAGGATAAAGGGGCCTGATGGGGCTCATCCAAGGGTGGTTAAAGAGATGGCTGATGTCATAGTAAAGCCTCTCTCCATGATTTTCTAATGCACTTGGGAATGTGGAGAGGTACCTATTGACTGAAAGCTGCCAGATATTGTCCCAGTCTTCAAAAAGAGCAGGAGGAATTACCCCAGTAACTACAGGCTGGTTAGTCTTACCTCAGTGTCTGGTAAGGTTATGGAAAAGATTATCCTGGAGCCTACTGAAAAACTCCTAACAGAGAATACAGTCATTGAACCTAGCCAGCACAGGTTCACAAGGGGAAGGTCCTGCCTGAACAACCTTTATTTTGTTTCTATAACAAGGTTATTCACCTAGTCAATCAAGGAAGACCAGTTGATGTAATCTTTTGGGATTTCACTTCAATACCTACAGGCACAGTATCTTCCCAAACAAAATCTCCAGCATATAACTGGATAAAAACACAATTCAATGGGTGAGCAATTGGTTGACAGGCTGGACTCAAAAGACCATAGAAAATGGGATTACACTGGGCGGCTGGCCAGTTACTAGTAGGTTCCACGTGGATACATCTGAGAGCCAGTACTCTAATGTCTTCATAAATTATTTGGATGCAGGACTTAAAGGTTTAATAACTAAGTTGGAGGATGACAAATACATGGGGGGAAGCTGTTGACACTGTTGAGGGTAAAGAGTCCCTGCAGAGGAATCTGGACAAATTAGAGAACAAAGTAGATTGTTGTCCCACTTTACTTTTCACTGGTGTGGCCCTACCTTGAGTACTCTGTGAGGTTTTTAGGTGCCACAGTATCAAAAGGGCATAAAGCTACTGGAGAGCATCCAGAGGAGGCCACAAAGGGTTTAGATGGGAAGCAATATGAGGAGCAACTAAAATCACTTGGTCTGTTCAGCCTGGAGAGGATGACTCAAGGGTATGGCAGGAAGATGTGTCAGGGGAGGTTTAGGGTGGATATTAGAAAAAAGTTCTTCAGACAGGTGATGGTGAAGCCCTGTAACAGGCTCCCCAGGGAAGCAGTAATAGTATCAAACCTGACAATATTGAAGAAGCATTTGTTCAACACCCTCAGAAGACATTGTGAATTTTAGGGTTGTCCTGTGCAGGGATAGGATTTGGACTTCATGTCCTTATGTCCTCATGTCGTCCACCTCGGGACATTCTATCACTGAGATTTCATAAAATCAAGGTGCCTTCATGATGCTGTTATTTCCCACTAAACCTTACGGACCCATGTTATCCAAAAGAAGCCTGCACCATGTAAAATGTTATACTATCCTCTAGTAACTGACATAACGGGAGAAAAGGAGTAACTAACCTTCATGTGGACCTATGCACTGGGTAGAAATTGCCACTTAGTATTTAGCTTAATTGAAACACTTTGTTGTATTCAACACAGCAAGATACCCTGGTTTCCCTGTTGGGGTGACGCACAATGCTCAATGCAATGGGTCCAGAGATTTGGGACATACCAATTTATTTATTTTAGCAGCACATTATCTCTGGGCCATCCAGGTTCTCTGTCAAGCAGAGTTTAGTGAGACACTATCGAGTGACAGCTGAGAGGAAGCATACCGATTTGTTACTGGCCATTAGGTCACTTTTCTGATAGCAGAAATAACTCACAGAGACTGGGTTGCCACCAACGATTTCACGGGGAATGCTGCTGGAGCCACACTAAAGTGTTATCGTGTCCCTCTGACATTCTCCCCACTACATTCTGAATATGAATGTGTACATTAATTATAGTCACTCAATGACTCACAAAACCAAAGTGACTCTTTTATCTCGTGGCTACACAGAGTAAGTTGTGCATGTTAAGATGAAGGCTGTGTCACGCAAACAGCCCTTAAACACTGCACAAAATGTTCATGTTTGGAATGCCAATTTCAATGAATAAAAAAGAGGAAAAAATATTCAAGCCTTTTTGGAAGGAGTTTTTCTAAGTTGATATCAGAGAAGTGGGTGTACAATGAGCTTCAGAGCCTACAGGGGCACACCCCTAGGCAAGCAGAATTAGTCACTATAACAGTGCCAGGATCAGCAATCTAAAGTAGACATTTATATACACAGGAAAGTTCAATTGTGCTAGAGATTCTCCCTGTCAGAAAACAGGATAAAAAACCCTGTGATAACCACAGAGTAATAGCAAGTTGTCTTTAGAGATCTTTTATATTAACAGCAAATAATAATTCTTGCAGTAGAGTTGCTTTTAAAACCATTTGAAAATGCATTGCGATTATTAGTGTTTTAACAGATTCAGCATAAGCGAGTGTTAGGATATGCCTAAGACAAATGGAATGGAAATCAGTCACTCCAAATTTATTACCATCATATCTGGTCTCCATCAAGAGCCAGTAATCACCTACATTTATCCCAGAGGCATTTGCATCTTACATGTCTATTTATATATAAATAGAGATGCATATACAGTATCTTGCACATAACTACATCAGTGAGTCACTAAAAAGGGAGAAGAACAATTGTTTTTCTTGCCTCTATAGGCAAGATAATATTTATTAGCAAGTTAAAAGCAAGATTGGGGGACAGGAAATTCTGGTTAGAGAGTAAGTTTTTTCACCATGAGGCTGGTCCAACACAGACAGGGGCCAGGGGAATTCCTTAATCTCATCTGGACAAGACCCTGAGCAACGTGACCAAACTTGAGTCTGGCCCAGATCTAAGCAAAGGTTTGAACTAGAAGCCTCCAGAGATCTTTCAGATTTAAATTATTACATGATTCTAAGAGCCTATATGACCCAAAATAGAGGAGAACCTCTGGGAATCTGCAGTAGCTGAGAAGCTACCTGAAACTGTGCTCAAACTCTGTTTGCTTTTCTTTGAGGTTGAACTATCTTCATTGCCGTGTTAGTAGATTATTTTAAAGTTGCTGTGAGAGATAACAGTATATAACTATAAATATCTCTCAGGCTTCAGGCAAGTTCCATTGTACAGAGACTGTATGTTATACTAGGAGCATTATGGGCTTAGGGAATAGAGGGCTTTGGGAAAAGGAAAATGCATCATACTTGTAGCAACATCGTTTAAATACAATTATGATGTTTGCATTTATCTCCACAGTGTTTTCCAACAGAAATTACATATTCTTCCTTCTGCTCAACAATAACAATCAGCAGCAACATCTGGTCCCTGCTCTTCTTAATAGTGCTTTCATGCGATAACAATGTAAAGTACAGGAATTGAAATTGGATATAAAACAGAAATGTTAATTTGACACTTGGAACTTTATTATAGATGCTCCATTTTAAGTTGTTTTAACTATAGACTTCTGTTGTCAGATTATATTTTACAATGGTATTTTATTCATCTAGAGACATTTTCTTTGTCACCATCACTCATGTTGGGGGTGGGGGGGGCAACTTATTTTTCTCAGTCTTTTTTTACAGAAAGCTATGAACCTGAAATCACTTTGAAGATTTTCCTGCATGCACCATGTTACCCCATCAACTGTTCTCTTCCATGCCTTGGGATGAATAGAGGTGTGCAAGCTTTGTCCAAGATGAGGTACAGACTAACTTGTAGAGTTATTGTTATCTGTGCTTGATCTTGGACATCAGGCATTTGTAACAAGGCAGTTCACCAGTCACCACAACCAGTTTAGGTACAGCACTGACATTTTATCTAGCCTTGCCTTCTACTTATCTGACCAAGTTTAGAAAGGGCATATGCCGAACACCCTCACTGTAAGAATTAAAACATTGCTCCCAATGTTTCTGTCACTGGTGGTGACATACCTATGCCTGCACAATGCTTAAAAATAACACATTTCAAGGGATTACCCTTCAGTAATAAAAATGCAACACAGAATCACAGAATCTCTAGGTTGGAAAAGACCCACTGGATCATTGATTCCAACCAAAAGTCTAAGTAGGAGGAGTATAATCCTCCCAACCTTGTCAGAGTTCTTTGGAAAGCCATAAAACAGAAGACATTGGTTAGAAGATGCTTTAGTTGATCTGTAACTCAACAGCAAATGCAGCTGTGAATGCAGAGTAGTGCTTTAAGTATTCCTTGCCGTGTAAATTGTTTCTTTGCACATCAGTTTGTATAAATTGCACCCCCGGGAACAACCAGAACATACTTTCTTTTTCTCAACACAATATTTATTCACAAATAATTAGAGGATTGCTCCCTCCTCTCCTTATATTAGTGACTTTTGTCCTGAAGAAAGGGAAAAGTTCATAATTTTAGATATTGTATTGATTTTCCCATCAAATGCCACCTTAGCAACCTATGAAAACACTTTCAAAAGTTAACACAGTCTATGCTGATAGAATGCAGGGCTGCAGTTTTTATTCAGCCAATGTAAATGCTAGATATTGTCCAGCTCCTTCCACTGACTCATTGTCTGTTTGTTGCTCCTGTCTCTTCTGCCAGGTTTAGAGAAGAGTCTTGGGAGTTTTGTTTTTGTTTAATTTCCATGACTCCTCCAAGAAACCTTTTGTGTTCCCTGGCAGCATTTTGAACCTCTAGTCCCGGTCCCACAGTGATACATTAGATACATTACACATTAGATACATTAGATACACAATAGATACATTTCATATTAATCCAGGAACATTGGAATACTCACAAGCACCTAACACACAGCTGAGGTGAGCAAAATGTTTGCATTGAATCTCTTATTGTTTCATTCCTTATTCTGTCTGATTAACACAAGATACGCTTCCTTCTAGCTCATGAAACTTTTCAACAAAGAGACCCAAGCAACTCTCATTTCTTGACTTAACATTTGTTATTTCCCTAGGAAAAAAAATCCAGACTTTTTCTATGTCTCATGATTTTTATTTCCCACAAAATCAAATAATCACCAGTACAGGCTGATCCCAAAATCTCATTTACTGTCATGGATTTGAAAAACTACTTAATAAATTTGGGCCAAACGTTGCTCTAAGATTAATAAGAGATTTGCTGTTGGCTTCAGGTAACCAGAATTTAATTTTATATCTCCATCAGCTTATCAAACTTGAAACAATCCCCTTCTGCCCTACCCAAGCCAGTTACTCCTCTTTTTTTGCTAGCACCAGGTAATAGTAACTATAAATTAGACAGACGTCCATTTAGGTTTATATAAGCAGTAACTTCATAGTAGAACTGCATGTATGATAAGTATATTGGGAAATCACTGGGACAGAAAGATGTAAAAAAATAAAGATTATTTTCTGTAATTACTGAGTTCAGCCAAACAGTCATAGAATAATTAGGATCTTCAGGCTAAAAAGACAAATTTCAACATAAAGTTTCAGACCTTGCAAATCAGTGAAATGAAAACTATGTAGAAAAAAAGCTTGCTGGAGTGCACTTCATAAGCATAATTTGGCAAAATGATTGGTTACTGAGAAATAGAAACAGGGAGGGATCAGAGAAACAAGAAAGTAACAGAAGGAATTCACTGCATGTCATCAATGGCCAGACCATTTCATTATTTAACTGGCCACCCTCACAGCATTATTCATCAAACCAAGCATCAGCATCTGAGCCACAGTAGCCACATTCCTATCTGAACTATGAATGTGAACCATAACCAAACCACTGTCCAAGTGTTACTTACTTGCAAAGGGCTTTTAGTGGAAAGAGGTTAAGTAATGTTGACTGAGTTCATCTGACTATAATGGAGAACAGACACAAAATAAGTAAGAGCAGCATGCATGGCTGGAGTAAAGGGGACAGAGAGAAATGGAAAGGGGGAAGATTGAAATCAAGGAAGAGGTCTACAAATGATTCAAACCCAATTACCCCCATCTTCTTTCTTTTTAAGAGAACCTTTGAGTGTAGGAAAACAGTGTAATTTGACTGTTTGTCATTAAATGCCAGCCTATCCAATAACTAATAACTCAAACAGGTGGTTAACTTTCCATAACTTTCAATTCCTGCAATAAAAGGCAAAAATATTATGGATACTAACTCATAGACCTGCCTCACCTGATTCTTTGATACTTCCTCTTCCCCCCTCCCTCCAAAAATAACACTACTCCCTCAAAATCTGTCTTTAGAAAAAGAGTAACTAGCCCCTCCTTGACTTGTTATTTTACTGACATAAACCTCCATATTTTGTCCCCAAACATCACAGAATTCCCTGACAACATATGGAATTGGGAAGCCATCATGGCACTTAATTCAGGGTGGAATTATACCAGTTTTAATCCACAAAGGATCATATTACGACACTAAGTAAAGGGGGAGGGAGAAGCACTCACAAGAAAACAAAAAACCACTACAATGATTTCTAAGAAAAAGAGCTGAAAATCCAAATTCCACAGCTTGTAATTGAAGAGAAGATCTTCTGATTCCCTGCAGGTTTCTTTTCAGCAGGAAGCTTAATTAATGTGAGTTGTTTATTTCTTTCCACACAAGAAATTCCCCCTGTACCTACCACACAGAGCGATTCTTTCATTTTCAGGGACAGGAATTCAGAGGAATCCCCGAAGCGTATCACAGTTAGGCTTGGGCTAAGCATGAACCATTCTTATATTTCTAACCATTTTATTCACCTTCTTTAAAACTTGGACATCAATCTAAGGCTCGCCATCATCTTGCCTCTGCATTGCTAAGACAGCCAGAGAAGTTAGTGGAATACATAAAATACTGCAATAAACCACAGTTCACCCTACAGCACTTCAAGTTCTCTTTCTAAATTAGTTCAGGGAAGCAGTAATTGGGTCACTTGTTTTAGATCTTCCAATAGTGAAAAAGCTGATTTTACTGAACCTAGTAAAGAAGCCTAAATTGTTCGTTAATTAACATAACCATTAAACTTTAGAAAATTGATCAAGTCCCAGATGTAAATGCCAAGGTTACCTTGAGTTGAGAGCACTGTAAATTAATAAAACAATATTTTATCAATATCACTATGCTACAAGGTATTATGAAAATAAAACATGTGGGAGAAGAATCTATTCCCTCTAAAATCTGATGCTCCATCCAGAACATGTATGAAAGAAAAATTCAGTGGGTAAATGAGAAAGCAGAAGTGGTAGTACCTTCAGATGGTTCTGTAATGATCAACACAATTATTTCTCTCTCTCAAACGTATAGGGGAAACTAAAATACACCACAGATAATTTCTTTTAATAAAAAAAGGTTATTTCAAATTGAAAACTGTAGAACTGTTCAGAGAAAGGAGTAACATTAGTCACAAAGCATGACAAGTTTAAATAGTACCTAGAAGATGCAGCAATAAATTTCACTTCTTTGTAGCATTTGTGAGAGTGAAAAACACACACGTATCAGATGTGATACATACGCCTCTATCTGCAGGAAAAGAGGAAAGCTTTGGGAATGGATCAACACAGCAGTTCTGTGTAGAAAAGTTAATGATTTCATGCTCACTCACTCATATGGGTCAGAGATGCACCAGCGTAATATATACTATGATGCAGTATCAGTCTGCATCATTCCCTCAGCCAAAGTCATCCAGAATAGTTCCCTGCAGACTAATTCAACTTGTTCAGAAGGATAAAATGCAGCTACACTGCCTACAGCTTCTGAGCTGGCTTAATTATAACGATGCACTAATGTGGCTATACTGCTCCTGGCACCCAAATGAACTTTTTCAGCTCAGTCCTGCCTCACATACTCTCTCAATAGCGTGAATTTCAAAAGCTCAGCTCAATCCCAGTCAGAGACACAGTAGCAACAGGCCAAGTCAGCATGGGACTGAACAGCTTCCAGCAAGAAGCCACCTGCAGTAGGAATGGATAAAAACCACCAACAAACAGTAGCATGCGAGGAAGAGAATCCCGACTAGGATGCTAAGGGAAACTCCAGTGGGGATGCTGAGGGCCTGGGAGCCCCATCCACCCTGTGAAAGAGCTGTTCTTCCCTGGAAAATCTTTACCAAAAATGGTGATACTGAAAGAAAAGTTCATATATGTAAGTGCTCATTAGCACAATCTACCCAACCATGTGCCAAAGAACTCCATGAATGTCATGGTCTCGGGGATAATGAAGAATAAAATAAGGAAAGAAAGCTAGGGGGTGGAATGAACAGGGAGGGAGAAAGAAGATCTAATAGGACAGTGGTGGAAAAAATAAGTTAATATATGAGTTAGGGAAAAAGATGTGAAAAACACATTAGCTTTTCTGTACAATACTTATACATTTGCTGAAGATTCCATGTGTGCGCTCTCACCCACAGCATAGGAAAGACATTGAGATTATATGTTCAGATGGCCCCAAAGGAAAGCACAGTCAGAGCTGAGCAGCATCTCCACAACTAGTCCCAGCTGGTTGCAGCAGCCCCAGCCCATGACACAGTCCAGCCCCTCTGCCTTGAGACACAGTAGTGAGGAAAAACCGTCCTCCTTTGAAGCAGTAAATACATATTGGGTTACTTTGTTGTAGAGTATTATACAGTGTGTGTATACGTGTACACGTATATGTAACACATGCTATCTCCCCAGTAGAAGAATTCCCTGTAGTACAGCCGAAGCTTCCAGTAGCAGGATAAATAAACTCAGCCTGGCCCTGCCAGCACATGCAGGTTCTGGTGGCGTATCTTATAGAATCATAGGATGGTTTGGGTTGGAATAGACCTTAAAGATCATCTAGTTCAAATCCCATTGCCATGGGCAGGGACACCTTCCATTGGATCAGGTTGCTCAAAGCCTCATCCAACCTCACCCTGAACACCTCCAGGGGTGGAGGATCCATGACTTCTCTGAGCAAACACTGCCAGTGCCTCACCACCTTCACAGGAAAATGTTTCTTCCTATTATCTCATCTAAATCTCCCCTCTTTCAGCTTAAAACCATTCCTCCTCTTCCTATCCTTGCAATCCCTGATAAAGAGCCCCTCCTCAGCTTTCCTCTTCTCCTCTAGGTTGAAGAAGCCCAGCTCTCCAACTAAGCTTGCAAAAGCCTAACATTTCATTGCAGCCACTTTACTGTTTAAGCACTCAACACAGAGACAGTGAGGGACTCCATTTGTAGCCCAAGTGTATAATGGGAGCATTTCCTTTGAATTGTATTTACTGTACTGGAGATAACAAGATACAAGTACTTTTTTATTTTGTTAGCTGTTTTGGTTTTTTCCTTTGTTTATTTTATCCTTCCCTTCCTGCATTGTTTAATAATTCCTGCAAGCCAAGAGGCATTTTTAAAGGAAAAGAATAGATGTGCATGAGATTCCTAACACTGTGATTTCTTGGTGTGGGAAGCTCCACGCCAGGGGATCCTCTTTCCCATTAACAATATTTACGAAAATTTTTCAAGCAGATTTAGATGCAGCAATTAAACTGAAGCTAATGAAGTTAAATGAAATTACATGGAAACTAGAAATACTTGTGGGGCCTTCTTATGGCCAAGAAATATGAAGACATTCTATTTGATATGAAAGGAGAAATTTTGTGCTTTATTCAGCAAATCTGAAGAAAAAAATTGCTCTCTACAACTACCTGAAAGGAGGTTGTGGAGAGGAGGGAGCTGGGCTCTTCTCCCGAGTGACAGGGAACAGGACAAGGGACAATGGCCTCGAGATCTGCCAGGGGAGGTTCAGACTAGATATCAGAAAGACATTTTTCACAGAAAGGTTCATTGGGCACTTGCACAGCTGCCCAGGGAGGTGGCTGAGTCACCATCCTTGGAGGTGTTTAAAAGACAGGTTGTATGAGGTGCTTAGGGACATAGTTTAGTGGCAGATAGGAATGGTTGGACTCAGGGATCCAAGAGGTCTTTTCCAACCTAGTGATTCTGTGATTCTATGAGAAGTCTCCAATTTGTAATAGGTACTGTTTTATAGGGAAAATACATTTCCCAGCAAAATGCAACTCATTTATATGGCTTGGGGAGGCAAGATAGCTTGTCTATTTTTGTCATCATTGCAGCAGTGGGGACTAGAGTCCAGTCATCTTGAAGTCCATTCCCTCCAAAGCAACATGCTCAAGGACAGCAGCTTAGGAAATCGCAGAGTCAAAATTCAATAATCAACAAATTCATATATGCAAGTAATTTGGGTAACTTTAAACAAGTAACTTCAAGGGGATGGGGTAGGAAAAAACCCCCAGGCCCCTTGCTAACAGACCGACAAGCTCTCTTTTGCTCATGTTCTGCAAGTTCTTCTGAAATGGTGGCACATCAGCAGTATCAGGATATCATTTAAAGCATGTATTGTTTATCCTTTCAGATATATTATACATACAGCTCAGCTATTTCATAACACAGCAACAATTCAAGCACAGTGGTTTCAATACAGTCATTAGAAAACAGCCTCTCTGGTCTCGACTAAACAAGAATGTTTTCTCTTCCTTTTATAGCTTTCAGAGATAGCCTTATGCAAAAAGAGATTATAGTTGTAATGATAAAAAATGAAGGGAAAATGACTATAAATAACGTAGTATCTTTTCTGAGCACATCGAAGGCTTTGAAGTTTCAACATGTGAAGAAGGATCTTTTTTACTAGTGAGCTGGGTAATATAAAGTGTCTAAATAAAAAGAAAGTATCATCTGTCAATGCCATAACAGCAAGAAGATAAAATTATTTATATATGCTGCAAACAGAAGTGCTCCCAAAAGAAAGCATCATTGCAGAAATAGTTTTGGATTAATAATATTCAACAATAGTTTGGAGAAAGAAAAAAAAAAGAACTGAGGAAAAGAAACATAACAATTGAAATCATATTTCAGTAATAATCTGAGGTATTTAATTTCTAAGTTTTCTAGGATGAATTTACAAATATTCTGCTCCTCCCCTGCATTTTATTTGCATAGACACAGACCAAGGATTCTGCGTAAAGCAGGTTAGTGCTCCAGACTTAAAAATAGAAATACAATTTGAGATGAAAGCAGCCATGCTACCTGTTTCTATCTCTTACAATTCTGTTTCCTATACTGTGACCAAAATACCTAACTGCCACGTAGAAGAGACATTCACCTTCTCCAATCCACCTCTGTAATAGATGGACCTGGGAAACCCGAGTACTACACTGACTTAAGCTCAGAACACAACTTCTTTTAAGCATCCCATAGAGAATGAATGCCTATGCAACATAGAGTCAAATTGGACTGAGTAAATCTTAATCTTTGTTCAGCAGTTAAGTGAAGCACAGATGCTGCAAACAGTATGCGTAAGAGGGTGTCTTATCACAAACTAAGGAAGATTACACAGGAAGCAATTTCAGAAAACTATACACAATTAAACTGCCATATGTTTTTCCTTTTCACTGTCTGATGGGGAACACATGAAACATACAATGTACAAAGATAGAGACATTACACAGATTGGTATTGATTTTTTTATTCCATGTAAAAGACTTGAAATTGACATAGAAAACTACAAGCAAAAAGACGTACTGATATGAATCGTAACAGTTACAATGAAGTAGTATGAGCAGACTTGATTTGATTTTTGTGTTTTATGAACAGAAGCAAGGCTACTATTTTGCTCCTTTGATACCACTGTGGGTGCACTTCCTTTCCCTTACTGCTCAAGGCTGCAATTTTGAGCAATTTGGGATAAAGAATCATTCATCGATGCAGCAAGATGTTTACATGAAATCTGAAAGTATGAGAGATTGTGTAGAGAATTTCATTCAGCTTTCTGAATGCAATCAAGAGCTCTGTCCTCTGATCACAATTCTTTTTTCAAGCTTAGAAAGTGGTGTTGCACAGTGAAATTAAGTTTCAAATTTTTAACCTGTTTGCTACAAATTATAATATAAAAGGAGAAACCAGGAGAAAGCTATTATTATTTGAAAAGTTATTCAATTTCCTTTAATTGGGGCTTGATCATTTTCACTTTTACACCCCCTGAGGCAACCCTTCTAAAACATAGTCTAAAGAAACCTGATCAAGGACAGGTCATCTCTATTTTTCAGCAGTATGAAAAACTTTCATGCTCTAAATCCTTTCACTGGAGAAAGGACTGAAGAAATCTTGTTTCATGTTTCTAAGAATATCCCATCAGGCTGGAGTCAAAGAGAAGAAATTTCAGCCCTGACAATCAGCACTGAATATGCTAATCATTAATGACTTTTAATAAGTTCTGGTTTTACAAACATGCACCTGTGTGCACCAAGCACTCAGAGCAGCCTCTTCTCTGCCAGTGTACCATCCTATGGTATAGAAAATAGCATATCACATTCTCAAAGAGGAGGAGAGACACTGGATATCTCGAATGTCGATGTGATCAAAGGGATCAGCTAAATAATCATCGTATGTTCTTTTGACTTAAATATTTTTCTTAGGAGATAATGTATAAATCTCAGACAGGATTTCATCTAAATTTGCAGAGAACATTAATATTTGTCTAGCTTTTTACTGCAGTTATCATTAAAAGAAAGGTAATAATACTTTGTCATCATCCTGACAAATCCCAAGAGAATGTCAATGCTCTGCAGATAAAATCCTTTCAGGTAAAACCCAAGATAGGTCACTAAAGAAACCTGGCCAAACACTTGGGCTCCTGACATCACCAAAGCTTGTAGCAACTATATGATGAATGACTGTGTGGCACCCCTTTATAAACCTAAAAAGACCTTAGCCTTGTCCTGAGACTTTATCTTCTTCATGAAAGTGGACAAAACCATTACACTGTCTCTGGAGATTTCAAGGATTTGGCCACAAGTCAGCAAGGATTTTGACTGTCATTCTACTGTTAAACATAGAATAGCAGAGAAAGACGACAAGCATCAAAGGCTGTTGACTCACTGCTTATCTGCCTTTCTAAGCACACTCCTCCTTGTCCTATAGCACTGGAGATCTGAATTAATATACAAAGCTTGATGCAATGCTTACAGTCCCCACAGACATCATTAAGAGGCTGAAAATACAGTGAAGGCAGACAAATGCCTTTGCAGCAGCAGACATCGTTCTATCACTACCTGCATTGCCTTCCAAGAGTAACAGTTACCTCTTTCAACTCCATCCTGACAGGCTAATACAAGGCTGACAAATCTTACTTAGGATGGAAACATTTTAAATAAATTTCAAGTTTCACTCAATATTGAGAACAAATTTTCTAAGACTGTTTTATTAATTGCTTATCTAGATAGCCTTGCAGAAGTTTAACATGAGTTGTAAAGGAAAGCAAGTCAAAGGAAAGACAAAAACCTTAACCCAAAATATGCACTTCCTATTTAGTTTGTTCTTTATAACTTCTGTCTAAAATCAGACTGTGTGTTTGTATTAGTAGTCAGGATGGAAAAACATGAAGTAAGATTGGAGTGGAAACTGCAAGACTTTGGTGCACTTCCCTGAAGCAGTCCCAAAGTAAAGCTCTACCACCAGTATCAACTACTTCCCCTCTAACAATAGAAGGCAGATAAACAGATAAATAAGTAGATAAATAAATAAGAATTCTCACTCAGTTCCTCCTCCTGCAGGAACACCTTTTGTGTTTCCCTGCCTTCACTTCTTAGTACTAAGGAGAATCATGACTGAACCTGCCTCATAGTTCTGTGTTTTCTACAAAAAGCTAAAAAGAGGTTCAAGGAATTTTAAAATAAAAATGCCTATTGTCTCATCAATAAATCGTACAGGTTTCTTTTCAGCAATAAATGTTTTTACCAGCAACAGTAAATCACCAAGACTGCTACATTTAGCATTGACAGAGATCAAACTGGCAACAGCAGGATTTTACAGCACTTTCTTAAAGAAGATTGACGCTAGAGGCCAAAGAGGCTTTCAGCTACTAAACCTTCAGAAATTATTTTATTCATGTCAAGACTCCTTATCAGTACAGGATCACTCAAATATTTCTTTTCTGATAATGTTTATGGATAAGAGTAACCTGCACTCTCCCATGCTGCCCTGATCTCATATAGTAGGCTAGGCTTTTAGGCGCTGTGTACAAGTTGCCATTTGTAGACAATATTTTGCCTTGTCTGCCCTCTGTTCTGCCTTGCCACATGTATTTCCTTGCTTATCCTCAATGTTTTTTAAAAATCTTCCCAAGACACTTCAGATTCATGTTTTCCCTAAAGGTCTGCTGAACCTGAAATTGTGATCTGTAAGTTGAAACATTACCTCAAACAAGGAATTGTTTCATCCATGATCTAGGAGATTTCAAACATTCTGTGATAATCCCCAGTTAAAAAAAAAAAATCATAACACATTCATAAACCAACCTAAAGTAGGAAAGAGAAAAATCAGTAAATTTCTAATTTTTTTTTTTTTTCTAAAAGGCTGTCAAGCTTATTTCCTTGAACTTGAAGTCTGGGCTGTCCATGCTCTCTGGCATGGTGTGCTTTAGAAAGGAACAAAGAGCTTATCACTACGTTTGAACCATGTGGAAAGAGCAGTTTATTCCGGAAGTGCTGAAACTCCAAGCTGGAGTGGCACCAGAAAGTGCCACTGTCAGCAGTTCTATACACAGGGGTGTAAAATTAATTTTTTCTTTGACACAAAGGCTTAAATATTCAGCTTTAGAAATGATTCACACGATGCAAACAATGATTACCACTTCAAGAGGAGTCTTACTCAATTAAAGCCTGTATTATTAGCTTCAAGTGAAGAGATCAGACAGAGGTCCCCGAGCAATTACATGAAACAAAGTCACCCTTACAGCAGCTTCTCTAATAAATCCAGGACTCTTTTATAATATTTTATTCTCAGGAGATGCTTCTTTACTATGTTTCAAAAGGAATTCAACTTTTGCAATTCACAATCCCAGATTAAGAAATCCAGCCCATAGATCAAAAGACACAATTACCTCCTCATTCCACATAAATCTCCTTCCCTAACACAAAAGTTGGCCTGCTTTTTTCTTGAGACTAAATGGGAAAAAAACCCTAAGCATCTTAAACTTTTCTATCCCTTCCTGCCACTTCTGTTTAAGTAAGGCTTGCTATACCCTCTGGTGTGATCCTCTCTCACCATTTACACAAGTACTACCTGCTACTTCCCAGCCAACTCCTTGGATCATGGCTTGGAAAGGGGGCAGGCAGGAAACTTTCAGGTTTTTTTCCAGGTACTAACAGCATCTGTCTTGGAAGTTCTGAAATAAGAGCCAAAGGGCACCTATTCTCTTCTATTAGACTATGCAAAAAAAAATTATGCCTCTTTTGGTCCCTTGAATTGCACCAAATTTATTTAACTGAAGTATGAGTATCTTGTCATTATCTGTGACTCCTCTCCCAATTTACCTGTAACTTCAGTTTTCTGCAATTTAAGAGCATTACTTACAAAAAACCCTAACAATCTGTGAACAAGTTGTGTGTAGTTCTCTGAAACTAACAGATACCAAAATACTGCTTTGAAGAAGTATTCATTAAAATTAATGTTAAAAAAAAAACCAAAAAAGAAAATAAATTATTAGTTCTCCAGTCAGAGGAGCAGTAGTAAGGGAGTCGCATCTTCTGGAACTGCTCCCAAGTGCAACTCAAAATGTGTTTTATGTCTATAGACCAATATTTGCTTGATTTTCTTGGCTACCAAAACATCAAAATTCCTGTCAGAGTATTTAGAAAACAGCCACAAAAGGAAAGTGGGGGACTTGAAGAAGTACAAAACAGAGCTGTTTTAATAATCCACACAAAGTCTTTGTTTTGCTTATACTTTCAAACTATGCCACTGAGAATTTCTCCCCTTCTAGGAAACTGTTTTAAGAA
This sequence comes from Piaya cayana, assembly GCA_013389865.1. Lineage (NCBI taxonomy): Eukaryota > Metazoa > Chordata > Aves > Cuculiformes > Coccyzidae > Piaya > Piaya cayana. Next base: position 104,207 of record WAAB01004753.1, on the reverse strand, counting down.
ACTTACTTTTCCAGCAGTTAACATAAGCCCAAGGAACGATTATATTTTAACATCAAAAAATTTACCTCTGTTATTATTCAGGTAATCTTCATTGAAGATGTAGGCATGAAATGAAAAAAAGGTTTTTCCAAATGCCTTAGGAAAAGCTCCTACAACTAGTGCTGAAAAATCAGAAATTCCCTCCTGGATTTCTTTATCTGTCATTCTGTTCAGTGGCACTTCCTTTCTTCTGCAGTCATCTAATGAAGTCCTTCAGCAGTTTTACAGACTAATATCCTGCAGGGAACTCAGTCTGCTGCATGTGGACGTTTACTTTTTTTTTTGTTCTTCTCTTTAACAGAGTGAAACCAAGTTTGTTGCCTTGTCAGCAGCCATATTCTGTATTTTTTGCTGAATTTTTACAGTCATCATTGACTTAACCACACACTTAGTTTAAGCATGTATCCAGATACAAATCACAAATATACCAAACATTGCACTGTGTGTGGCACTGGTTGATGTTCCTCTTAGCACATACCCTGTTTCCCAACTTGTTGCCCATTTATGCGAAACTATCATTTTTCCCTTTGCAGCAAGGGAGCAAGCAGATAAATCAAACAATGTGCCTTTTCAAACTCATGTGTTGGAGCTGACATGTGGAAAAAGTAGAGGAATTGGAGTCAACATTTCAGTTAAAACAAATCTAAAACTCTTCTGGCTAAAACAAATAACTTCTTTCTTATAAAACAGAACTATAAACAACAATTAAAGAAGGCATGCTCCTCATCCTAGGAGGAGGAGGAGGAAGTAAATACTGAAATACTGGTAAACCTCTAGTTTTCACAGAAGCATCCACAGAATTCAAAAGATACAATAGCTTAGTGTCAAAAGCTATTTAGTCCTTTAACAGCAATGCAATTAAAACGCTTTTCTGTAGCCTTTTACACACAATTCACAATATATCAAAGCCATGGCTAGTGACAATGATATTAATCCAGAAACACATATCAAGCAGATTCAAGATAAATGCAACATTTCCTCCAGAAATCAAACCCTTGGAGAGGCAAGAGACCTGTGTTGAAGTGTAAAACTAACATCTTTATATCCTGTGCTTATATGATATATGGCATATGGACCCAAACAACTATAATCAAGCCTCTAAAGCACAAGTGTGCTAAATAATAAAACAAGGAAACAAACACCTCAAAAATCCACGACTGTATTTCAACAGTATTTTTAAGAGTTATGGTTGAAGTTGGAAAAAATAGAAGAATAGTGTGAAGAGTCTGACTTGCTATTGAAGCTTAGCTGCTCAAAGCTTCATAGCTACTTAGTGATTGTGTGGTGATAACAAACATGAGCACAGATACACATAAGGCAAAGCTGAAGACTGGTCTAAATGTACCGAGCACAACTACCACTCCTAAATTACAAGCAACGTTAAGCATACAAAATAGCAGATAACCTGAAGTGCAAAAATGCAGCATGGGCACACTGCAACATGGTTTAAAAACACAAAGCAAATAAGTATCCATGCTTGGATAAAAGGAATGAGAGAGAAAGTGAATTTGTTGGAGCAAGTAGAGGCATTTTTCAACAGCTCAGCTGCTCTGGGTAAGGATCAGCAACAATTCTATTACAGCACACCCTGAGCAACATGAACTGAAAGCATCGCTGTTTCACTAGTCATCTCACCATAAAGAGGATGTCTCTGGATGAGAACCTGAAGTCAGAAGCATGCATTCTGGTAAAGTGCTTGGCCCAAGTACCTTGTGCTGCTATGATTTTCTTCTGCTAATGCAGACACTTGGCACTGGCAACAGAACTCTTTCCTGACAACACCTTTAAGGAAAGTCAGGGGCTTGTTTGGCAACAAATATGAACCCTTAAAAGCAATGTTAACAAATCCTCCTGCTCTTTAAAACCCCTGCAATGTCAGGATCCAAGGTCAACCTCTAAGGAATTGTTTGTACCTGGGTTCAGCAAGAACATTGTATCTTCTGTGTACTGATGATGAAGAAAGAGGAGCGTGCTTACTCACAGATCTAATCAATCACCTGCAGAAATTATTTTCAAATATCACTAAATGTAAAAGCAAGAACTGTCTGCTTGCATTCCACATATAACCTTTTAACACATACAACAACTAGACAGCTAAGCAACAAATTGCATTTCAGATTGTTTATTTGGCTGCAATAACATCCCTTCAGCCTTTTCACTACAAGCAAAACTTCTTATAGTTAAGACAAGCTTGCTGCTGTCACCAAGATGGTGGCAATGGGAGCACCATCCTTTTTAGCTCTGTGAATGACAATTTGTTTTGCCTATTCCAGGCTTGCAACTACAACAGATCAACTTCTAATATGAAACAACAGGGATTAGGGAACACTGCTGTGCTCAGCCCTCATGCACCACCAAGGGACTATGCGTGTAACCAACTCTCCTCCAGCCTCTCCAGGCCAGAAGCAGGGAGGATTTAGGAGGGGAATGACAAAATCCAACTAACTTGACCTTGCATAAGCTGAGACCTGCATGTCTGCTATGCCTGCAGTTCTGGAACAGTGTGGATGTGCCCATGGAGACCTACAGACCACTTATCACTTCAAGTCTAACAGAAAGATAGATTCTAAATGAACTATTCTATCAAAAAAATGCTTCAGATAACCTGACAATGTAAAAAACTATATTGGAATGTAATGGCTTGTTACACTGACAAATTATGAAAACATTTACTGTTACTTTTTCGAGCAGGTACAATTCATTAATTCACAATGAATCAAAACCAAGATAACTGACAGAAACCTCCTGCCTCTTCCCAGTGTTATGTCACCTGTCCCTGTAGACATATCACTTTCCCTTACAAGCAGTTCAGAAAACATACGAAGGAGGAATGCAAGAAGAATTGTTATCATAGAATCATATTCAGTGCTAAATAAAGCACGGAGTTGTGCAGATATAATGGGAAGAAGTGGTCACTTTAACCCAGTCGTTTCTAATAAAACAGGAATAGTCTAATAGTGGGAGCATTGGATAGTAACACATGCTCTGAGTACTGAACAAAAAGCCTACTATGTAACAGGAAATGTTGAGATGTGTTTACACAATTAGAGGTAATTAATCACATGTCATTCCATTAAGTGAATGAAAACATTCATTGTAATTTCTCCTATTTAACTAGTTAGTATTTGTTGTGGTACAATAATGAATAATATTCATGTAAGACATGGAGATGCTGCCCACCACAGCACTTTCCATGCTGTTCTCTTCCCCTCCCCCCCTTCCTCTACATGCCTCTCTTTTTCTCAGAAATTTCTGTAAGCTTTGCCTTAGTTTTAAAATATACAGAGAAAAATAAATATTTGCACCAAATACAATGGCTTGCAGGAGCAAAGGAAGGATTAGTCCTAAAAAGAGTTGCAGTGAGTCTGTTTAATATGCTATAGCTTCCAGAGCTGTTATGTCCTATATAAGCGTGACTATCAGTTAGCTGTCTGCACAGGAATACACTGTTAAAGAAAACCAGGTAAAGCTGTGCTCTTGGTTATATCAGTATTCCCTGGAAAGCCACAAGGGGCACATGAGTATGAATATGGCTACAATTTAGGTCTTTCCAAATAAAGCAGGACAAAAGCCGGGAGTTAGACAATTAAAAGAGTGTTTTCCAAGAATTTGGCACCAAAAGTAAGGAGAGAGAAGTAGGGTGTGCCTTACCAAAATCAGTCAAATCCACATGGGGAATACATGCTTATGCATTTAGTGGTAGGACCAACTTTTATGGGATTACAAGTATCTTGCGTACATTCATTTTTTCCCTGAAATGATTTAGTACAACTGCAGGTTTTTGGGGGTTTTTTCTGAGACACTATTCTTATTCATGTACTTACTGATAGAAACAACTTGTAAAACCTGAAATCATTCTGAATTTGGAGTTACAGAGAGTTTGGTCTTTTTTCATAAAATTATGATGTAAAAATCACTATCGAACATGATCCTTTTTAACACATTCAAGAAACTGAATGCTTTCGTGTCAAAATATCTGAAATTTGCATGTGTTGCAGGTATTCAAATCTGTGTTTTACTAATGACAAACCCCAGAACAAGAGGTTTATTCTACAGACTTGTATCCATCAAGATTTTTTTTAATATACAAATACACCAATGCGCTTCTGAAAGTGTAGACAAGATTTTTTGACAGAAAAGATGTGCTACCACTTCCATAAGCATTCAGTTGTGAATGTCTTTTCTTTGGTGCTACGTTGTCTGTACTACCCATCCAGTGAGCATCAATTTGACGGAAGTAATCAGGATTAAAGAAATGAAAACAAAAGACATAAAGTAAAGGCATTTAGAAAGCTAACCAATAAAGTAGAATTTGGCAGGACACTAACTGTTCAGAAGTGTCTAATTGCCTAAATACAGGAATTTATTTTAATAGCAGTTTTCCACATGCCTCTGTATAAAAGGAAGCCCACTACTTATTTATTACAAATACTGCTAGCACAGGAATTTAGGATTATTCCATGTTTTTCATCACTGTTATCTATATTTTAGATCAAGTTGTCAGTCACCTGCTGTTATATTGGTTAATTAAAATGACCTCAGGAAAGCAGACTATCCACAAATACTTAATGTTACCCTGCTGATCCCTGCATAAGGGAGTAAAATGACTGCTTGATCTATCAAAAGCAGATACCAACTTCATTAAAATCATCTTTCAACAATACCACCTGAAATTCTGTAAGTTTCCAGTACCAGCTCTTAACTATTATGAAACAAAAGGTTTCTTTACTCTCTCTCTGCTTAGGTTTTCAAACTTAATACTTTTAAATTTAAACACATAAAAAGCACTTTATGTTCACTCTGGTGCTTTGATGCCTCCCTTGAAAAATTCTAGGGTTCACAAATCATTTCTCACTCATGGGACTTTTGAGTAGCTACTGAGTTTTTCCCCAGTTACCTATGAAACTACTGCCACATGCTGACCACTCACAGCTCTTGCTGCTCTTCAGCAGAGGACTCTCTGTTTTTTTCCTTAATGCCAGGATCTTAACTGAAAGGTCAAGGTCTGTCCGAAGGGAGAGGTTAGGATAAGTAGACTCTAGAGGAAATAGATACATGGCTTCAACTGGACCAGTGCCCCATGTGTGCTCAATAACATCATTAGCAAACCAGAATGCAAACACTTGTGACAGATTTTTTCAAAGGGAAAAACATGGCAATTATGTCTACCGACAACATGATTGTTCTAAAACAAATAATTTATCCTAGAATTCACTGGGAAGACCTGGAAATATTGCTGTGAGTATACAACACAAGTCACAACACATGCAATTATTGCCAAGAAGATATTCTCCCAAACCTCAAAGGGATACATTAAGAAATAAGATTTTTGAGTACTTCTGCTACCAATAGTGGTAGTGATCTTGATCCTGCAGCATGTGGTTTGGGAGAAGACCCAGGAACTCATCAGCACCGCACTTATTTCACAACATAAAACAAAAGCCAGACATATCTTACAATAGAAAGTAATTGATTACCAGTTGCTGTTGAATACAGATAATTGTAATACATTTTTTACTAGATTAAAAAGTATTCACTTCACAACAGAGGAAGGCCATAATGCAGAAAGCTACTTTCCACAAAACTCTTCTTTACACTTCAACAAGCAAGGACATCTTATGTTTCCCTGTTCAAAATTCTTGCTTTTTTCCTTCCTCATCTGAAATTATGACAAGGCAATAGAGAGGAAGGAGTTGAGCCAGCTGTAGATGATTGGTTTCTTCTGGGCTAAGGGCTGAATAGCAGAGTTTGCTTCCTAAAAAGGACAGTCATTACAGTTATCACCTGTAAGCGGTTTACTGGCCATCAGAAAGGGCTTCTCCTGTGGACATCTCCTGTCTTTCACTTCTCACTCCTCAAAGCTCTGCTCACCTTTCTTACTGAGGAAGAACGTGTGCATTTTGTAAAATTACTCCCTTCTTGAAGTTGTAGAATAATGTTTCATGAGTGACTGAAAAGCTTCTTTCCTGAAAAAAGCTGGAATCAGTGTCTTTGTCTGAATGAGGCAGAAAAAGAATTTAAATCTATGTCTTTATCTGAAGTGAGGTTTCAGTGTTTGAAGCACTTAAATAGTCTTATTTGGTAAATGGTAATTATTCAGTTTCTATTACAGAGGAAGGTAAATACACAATTTTCACTCCCCGTTTGTGGTGCCCCTATGGATAATTACACCATGTAGACTGGGACTGTAATAGTGTGGTGAGCCTTTCTAGGTCATTACACTATTATTAGTCCATATGCAATGGCACAGTCTTTCCTATTAATTGGAAGTTTGTAATTTCTATGTTGAGATCATGTTTATAACGTGATGGCAGAAAGGTGATAATGCCCTGACTATTCAAATAGCACATAATGTTATGTTTCACAGAAAGCATTTTTAATTTGAAGAAAAAGAAAAGTCAGAAGTATACAATATGCTACAGCTGGCAGAGGCTTATAATAATTCCTCACATATGAAAAAGGATTGAGAAAGCCTGGTAGTGAAGTAGAAAGAAGACACCATCAGCTACAGGAAAGCAGGAGACAACCTCACTATAAAATAATGATCAAAATGAACTACCTAACTCCTACAGAACACCTTTCATCTTGGGGTCTCATCAGGGCATCAGTGGTAAGAAATGCAGAGAGGAGCTGCAACAACTAGAACCAATGTGAGAAAGCCTCTGTTGATGTGAGGGATAAAGAGGAGTCAGGGACAAGGTAAAGAATAGGAAATGTGCTCAGATTGATGAGCATAGGTATGCAGGTCTGGAAGAAGCTTTGTGAATGAATGAGGGTTGGTAAGGCTAGAGGAGAAAAGATACAGTGTGGACATGAGGTGCTGGAATCACTTTGGTGATTAACACCTCTCACACTACAGCTATTTGCTGTTATTAGTTTAAGTCAGGTAGAGCAACAATGAAGAGAAATTTCTTGCAGAGAAACCAGTCAGTAGCATTGTCCCTCCCATGGACTGTGTGCAGCCAGAGCTATATAAAAATAAATTACAGCATAAAATTTTATAGTGAAACTGTCTTGTCATTCATTTTCATGTATGAGCTAACTTAAAATCACACAAGACTTCAAATCTGGTATTTGATGTCTTGATGATGCAAGATCTTCTTAGAATAGAAGCTTGTTTGGTATGTGCATATGCTTATTTTTTAATGACCCCTCATTTTATTTCAGTTTCCCTGAACTGCAGCAGGAAAGGAGACCATCATGAATGGATATCACAAAATATCATCGACAAGTTATAATGTCAGAAGGTCTGAGGCCAAACAAACTGCATGCTGAAAGTAGCAGATAACAAATTGTTCGCATTTTTATGTATAATTTTAAATATTACTGTGAACTTGCCCTTTGAGACAGAGAGGTCTCAAGCAGGTGGCAGAAATGCTCTGTGCAACCCACTGTTAATGCTTCCACCAAGCTGGAGCTTTTTTCCTTAAAGAAAATAAGTAACAAGGAGGAAGCCTGATTGTGACACAAAGAAGCAAGATTGAAATAGCAAATCTTGAGCATTTCTATTTCTGCATTAAGTAGAACACAAGCTTTTTTTAGCTGGTGATTGTAGTTCCAAAAAATGAAACATCACTGCCCTCTTCTGTAATCTAAGAAAACTATATCCTTCAGCTAAAATGTCTATATAGAAAGGTAGTTACATACTTGCTGACACTGATGAACTGAACTACTCCAAAATACTAACCAAAAGGCATTTGTTCATTTTTCCATAATTATCTTCATGCCTGTATTTGTCTTGAAGAGCCAAAAAAAGACCTAGCATCAAAGTGAAACAATAAGGAATACTTTGTAATTAATTAATACATTGTCATTAATTAACAGTTTATGTATGAGATGGAATCATGTGCATTTTTAAATTTATTATAATGCTTTCTGAATTCATTGAAATATCATCTGGGGTCCTGTCCAGAATGAACTATCCTTTTTCCAGTTTTCAAAGAAATTGTACACAAAGATGTTGTTAAATAGCTTTACCCTAAAGGGAAGCTGGAAAATCCCTGACTGGATGAGATTTCTAGAAGGAACATGGAGATACTCACCCATCTGTACATGTCAGCTCCAAATTTTACCATCCCAGCCCATGATATTTTGATTTAGCTCCCCTTTTTGCCACATTTAGAAATCCAACACGTATTCAGACTGCTTCTGCACAGTCTCCATGTAAACAAACAATTTCCCTGTTTAGCACACATTATCATATCCTCCACCCAAGACCTTCCCACTTCTCATGCTTCTGCTTTGGAACTACATGTGTAAACTGCCATGCTTTAATGCACCTTGACTGTGTGTCAGAGTGCAGAGCGCAAGACTTAGCTAAATTGAGTTAAAGGCAATAGTTCATGGTTGAACTGCAGTTGTAGCTTCTAAGTTCTCCTAGTGTCTAAGCCCCTCCATTATTTTTTCCAGTTCCCCAAGTTGGATCTTCATACTTTCTTACTTAGCTTTCTCAGAGCTCCTTCTGGCACCTTTTCCATTTAGTGACATCTCTGGGCACCCACTCCTGCTTTAAGCTGCCTCCTAAATACTTTTTCAGCTATAACCAACACACTTTCAAGCTACACTTCTCCTGAAAGCAAAATAGTGGGTTTAACAAACTGAAGGTGCCCTCATTCAAGTTGGGGAACATAGACTTGAAATGCAAGAATACTCTATTCATTCAAAACGGGCAGCAGCAACAGCCTTTTACTATGTAGGTTGATACTCTGGTTTGTGGGTTTTCCTTCAGTGCTGAGGCTGAGTATGTCTTGGGGAGTAAACTAACCTACATTTGTATGATGTATTTGAAAAGAATACATCTTACAGATGTTTTTTTCTTGCAATACTATGAAGCTCACCTTCTTTCCCACCATTGCCTCCTATGATGCTGAAAAAGGTATGTTTGAGAGAAGCGGCAGTGTTGCGCTAAAGGATTGATGGATGGTTGAATATGAAAAGTCAAGCAAAAGTAAATTTCATTTGCTTGCAGCTGTCCAGAAAATGGAAAAGGTTCTTCCTAATCTCATGAATTTACCCATGAGTAAAAGGTACGAGCCTGCTGACTGTTCAGTTGTATGCAAATGTAGATATCCTGCTTAATGTGAGCAAGTATCTTAATCTGCTTGCTTGCCCCCTCAAGGCAGAGTATTCTTTATTCCACAACAGTGCAGTGAAGAGAAATCTCTACTAATGCTTATGAATGGCAGAGGCAAGACAGGGAAACCATGTGAATTATGAGCTTCTTGTACATAAAAATACAAGAAGTTAGGTATCTTTTGCCATGTTAAAGAAACACATCAGGACTGCAGAGTCTTTGTTAAAAGACATTCCTCATCTAGCACAGCTCTGCAAACCAGAGATGATTTATGCTGAAGGGAAGATAAATGTATAGGTATGTTTTGAAAGTGGAGCCAGCACCCTTACACTTTAATTGCTTTGAACTGTCCTTTGATTTTTTATTTAATTTCAGTTTACAACACTGACATACGGCAACACTGAGAGTATAACACAAATATCAGTATCTTAGTGTCAGCTTGATTCAGTGGGGTATGAGTAGCTCAGTTTCAGTCATTGCTGACAACAAAACTACAGATACTGTCATTTTTAAGAAAGCAACTCTCTTCTGATTCTAGAAATACCATTATTTCATGTGTAGTACAGCATCAGGTGCTGTCATGTGTACACTAAGCCAACTGAATGTGCACATCTCAAACAAGTGGCAGTGAGGAAATGATTAAAAGGCTGAGCTTTGTACTGGGACTAGGAAGAAAAGTAAAATATGAAGTAAATAATAGTCAGGAATGTAAAACTACAGCAGGAGTGGAGCCTGAATAACATATGAATGGTTCCCACTATGTGGTGCATGCAAAGGCAGGGAATGAAAGTTGATAACCCAAGATCTTTCCAGGCCTACACAAAGTGATGGGAAATTAATAATAGTAATGTCTGTATCAGCGGATGAAATCAAACACAGAGAGTACTCTTCTCCACTTACAGTAACTGCAGAGCACAGTATTGACACACAGAAGTTCACACATTGCAATGTGATGCCATGTCTAAGTTATAAACCCTACTGAAATCATACTAACACTCAAAGAACAAAACATTCAGTATTGTAAAGCACTTTCTGTCTCTGTTTAAAAATAAGAAAGACAACATATCTGCTATAATGCATTAAAAAAATCTTAACTGTATAGACATCAAGTGTGAATTTGTGATGGAGGTGAGCTTGGATTAACTGTACATCTGCTATAAAAGTCTGCACAGTCTTTGGCGAAGTTCCTCCTCATGCTGACTTTGACACACTCCTAAAGCCATTTTTTCCTGGCTGTTAACATAATACTATATGATGAGAACTATGTAATGATGCAGGAAACACTTCCTCTGCAACCAGTGCTGCAGTTGGTTTCAAGTGATAACACAAGACAGCTGCTCAGAGGCACCTCAGAACTGCTTCATTTAGGGCAGAGAATGAGCTCAAAACAGTCCACAACCAATGAGTGATGAGTTATACATCTCTGATTCCCTCAACAGCAGCTCTGTGGCTCATTTCCCCCATCTTTTTATGAAATTGTCTCAGAAATTATACCCTGCCTATCCCTATGTATCATTAGTGGCTTGCAAGGTCTGGACAGCTTTCCTCCTGTGCAAAATTACAATCCCAGTAATGTCAACTATTGCTTCACCTCTGTACAAGAAACACAGCTCAACCAGGTTTCAACAAAGAGCGGCTTTTGCGGTGCCAGAATGGCACCAGTCCATGGCTACTTAAGCAGTTATAGTTGTCCATTTGACACCATGGTGACTTGTCAAATGGGTATCTAATGGTGTTTATGAATCACAAATATTCCCATTTAAACCTAGCATTTTCTGTAGCATCCAATAATATAAACTGCTATAATGAGGAAGCTGGCAAATGCACAGACTGTCATTCCTGTATACACAAAACAGAGCATTTTAAAATGTCCTACCTGATGGAGTGCTGCATTTAAAATAACATGAGCCCTGCTGTAGTGTTGGCCAAATTGTTGGGCAAACAAATAATATGCTGTCAGTCACATTTGCTGCATGTGAGAGTATCTTTCATGGTGATTTTACCATGCTGCAGCATGCACACAATAAACAACTAAACAAGAAACTTCTATTCCCCAAGGAAGTTAGAAAACAAGCAGAGACAAAGGCAAAACAATGAGTGGCTGACCAAGACTCAGAGGATGTCAAGAAATGGTCCTTTAGAAATTAAGCCTGCTTAGATCACAATTAACCACATGCTTCACCTTAGCGTAGTATTAAACTCTAGTATATGAAAAGACCTTTATCAGTATGAGATAACTGGAATCACTTTATCAGTGTGTTTCAGTGAAATGCTGTTTCTTGAAAGCTGAGAGATTTTTACAGGGTCTAAAGGTTTTAGCATTTTAATGGGTTCAGGCCAAACTCCCTTCTACATAGAGTAGTCTTGATATTTTTCATGTTTTTTCCTGCCAACTATGATATCAAAGGCAGGCAAGTATCATGGATCAGTGAGTAGTTTTCACATCTTTCCAAAAACCCTTATTACACTCATCTACTCACAAATACTGACTCTGATTCAGAAGTGCTCAGAAGTATGTTCTTTTGAAGTTATCATCACAGAGCAGAACTCCGTTAGGTAGGCACAAACAATCGGTTGGAAAAGTGTGAATGGTGTCATTGGGTGCTGATGAGGCAGGGGAAGAAGCTAGCAAAACATCTTTGTCAGCCAGATGATATAATTTCCCCCTTACAGAGGACTGTGTATAAATAGCATGTCAGGAATCAACTGATTTAATAGCTACCATTTCACTTTTACACTTGAATGCAACTAAGAAATCCTGCTCTCATCTAGTTTCAAAATGTCATTACATCTAAGCAAATGGTCATGTTTTTTCCTGATTTGAGGGCCTTTGCTTCATACAATATCTACTGTAACATAAATGTCTCATGTATGTGCCCCATCCCAGGTGGTTTTCAAGGCTAGACTGGATGGGGCTTTGAGCAACCTGATCCAGTGGAAGGTGTCCCTGCCCATGGCAGGTGGGTTGGAACTGAATGGTCTTCAAAGTCCCTTCCAACCCAAACTATCCTATGATTCCAAGGTCCCTTAGTACTGTTTCTGATTTGAAATCTGCCTTGACTTGCTCTGTCCATGCCAACATCATCAGAGACATGCAGTCCAAACATGTCCCAGTTCAGCCCCTACCCCAGCCCGGTTAGCAGCTAAACTGGGCAATTGTATCCCAGTTCCCCTCACAGGGAAAAGGGAATGGGAAATGAGGGAGAGATACTTGTGGATAGGAAACCAAAACTAAAATAGCNTTATTATAAAGGAAAATAAAAATAATATTATTAATAAGGAAACTATAGAATACACACAAAAGTACCCAAACAAATCAAACTTCCCTGGTGACTGTACAGCATCACTGATGCTGCAGGGCAGGCATGGAGAAAGTCCTGGACTGGGCTCAGTGGTAAACAGAAGCCGGATTCAGGAACTGAATTCAGGAACTGAACTGTGTGGGAGTTGCGAGCAGTCTGTTGAACAAGATCCTCGCTGGACATCAACCATGAAAGAAGAGAGCTTGTCCCCCATGATACCTAAGCTTTACACTGAGTATGATGTATACAAAATGGAATAGTTTTTTGGTCAGTTTTAGGTCACCTATCTTAACTGCAGATGTGACCCTTTCTCTTCCTTTGACTTACAGTATTCCACCAATCTAGGATGGTCTTGATTTCCACAGGAATAAGTATGAACAATGACTTGTCTACATTCCAATACACTGTTACTTTGGTAATAACTATAAACACCAGGTTTTACTGCTTCTAGAGGCAGACATTGCCTGAAAACTTGTTAACTTTTAGAAAATGAAGTTACATAGGAGAAGGTTAGCTGAAAAGTTAGAGAATTGATTCTGCATTGGCTCAAACCAGAACAAAATGCTGTATATTACAGAGAATTTATGCCAAATTACAGTCCTGTGGTTCAAATGGAGAACAGGAAAAAAAAAATATTTTTACTAGAATGATCTAGACAGACACAGTTCCAATTTAAATTCTATACCTTGTACAGGAAGACAGGCGTGTAAAAAATGTTTAAAGTTTTAGATAAGTAGATCTTTTTAGAATTAGGATGGCTGCTTTGCCATAAAATTACAGGGTCCATGTCAAGAAACTTTCATTTTTAAAGCTCAGCATGATCTCTGAAATTGAATATTTTTTCCTTGGAAGTTTCCAGAAATGTTGTGTGATGTAATTTCTTTCTTGAGAGAAGCTCTCACCCTCTTTGAATCTCTGTGAAAAGTTGACCACCACAGCAGAATAGCATGAGATACCCCTGCTCTATAGAGAGATATACAAATATAGATATAGGTAATTTGAGATACATTACACACTTAGGAAACAGTGAGGTTTGATGTTCACTATCAGCAGCTGCTAAAATCTTACCATAAACTAGTGTTAGGAATACTGACAGTTTTGTTGTATAATTCACACCACATGAATCTACTTGAGCAATTCCCTATGCTCAGGTCTACTTGCAGCAAAATCAGGTTAAACTGTCTACATACGTTCCCAGTACAAGACAAGCGAAGACACTTTCCAAAACATGATGTTGCTAAGGTGGATTTTGTTCAGGAAGAGACACTTAGAGATGAAAAGCTGCTTTCGTATAGCAGCCTCTGGCTTCCATTGTAGTTTTCCAAATACTCCACAACTGACATGAGGAACTCCTCACTGGGTCATTTCTTTACTTGACTAAATCCCTCCATACATAAAAATTGATATGGTCCTATATTCACCTTTCACTGTGTATTCACAGAAGTCACAAACAAATCTGACATTAGTGGAGAAGCCTGTTAACTATACAGTGAATAAGATCCTTCTAACCCACATTATGCCTTTTCTTTCACATAAGGAAAATGCATTCTCCAAAATCTTATTTTCAAAGTGCAGATGCATCAGTGAGGCACCCAGGTCTTTCCTTGTGCACTGCACCCACATCAAGTGAAGTCACTTGTGGTGTCAGATTTTAGCCTAGTTTGACACTTCCCCAGTCATCTTTCTGACAGCAGCTGGTGCAGAAAACAGTCAGCCCTTATGGTCACAAGGCCCCAGATAAGGGGCTTTGCAGCACTTCCCTGGAGCTTTGTTTCTTAATTTAACTGGGACACCTATGCAAGCTGTAGAGAAATACTTCTGTTGGGTTCCTGTATTCATTCTTCATGGTGTGCTAAATACACCAGGCATCAGAAACGTTAAAAAAAAAAAAGGATTATTTTCTGTTTCATTACAGACTTCAAAGGCAGTAGAGGTGTGTCCAGAAACATGTCCAGAAAAATATAAAAACACATTCTCAAATGAAAGAAATTGGATAAGCACAAGTTATCATCAAGAAATTTCAACAGAAAATGACATAGCATGGGCTATAATATCTGTACTCTAAAACCAAAGACAGTGTCTAATTCAGTGCTTTCAACGGGCAAAACTGAAATTGAATCTTGGGGCTTTTTTTGTGTTTGTTTTGTTTTGGGGTTTGGGGTTTTTTTCTCTTTTGCCATTCTTCGGTACAAAACCCAAACCCACAGCTTATCACAGAATTCCAATAAGTTCAGGACAAGCTTATCAACGTAACTAATCTTAAAAGTCTAAGAAAAATATTTCAGAAGTTCACAATTTTTCCTTTTTTTCACAGACTTCAGAACTGACTGATTTTATGGAAGATATCAGAAGGCTGCACCAATGGCAATCAAAGCTTTTCCTAGTGAAATAATTTTAAATTGCTTTGCAAAGATTTAGGCTACAGGTAAAAGACTACACAACCCCCAAACAAGCAAGCAAGCACAAAGTAGTGTATCATCTATAATCAAAGCCACTAAAGAACAGTTTCTCTTCATGGTTCATTTGTTCCTTTTAAGAGCAGTGGCTATTACCATTCAACTTTCCTTGTATTGTTTGAAGACAACCTTGACATGCATCAAGTAGACAATACTGAAATGTTCTTAAAATTCAAAATATCTGCTTAAAAAAAAAAAAGTATGTTCACAAGAGTCCTACTTTCCAATGTGTCATTTGATTATAAAATAAAACCACCCATTAGCAGAGGTTTTCTGGGAGATTTTTTCTTGTGCTCACTTGAGCAAATTCCAAGCACTCCTTGTTAGACTCATGAACCCTTGGGGTAATTTGGTTATTTTCCATCCAGTTATCTTTGTCCTTTTTCACTGATGAATTGTGAATCATACATGAATGCCTAAGTTGCTTCAGCTATCTCTGATGGGCCGTACTGCAACTGAAAAACAAACAGAGGGCCAGATAACCCCTGGCAGTTTTCACTTGACTGCAGTTTGATAGATATTTTTCATTGCTGGGTGGGCAGCAGTTAACCAGCTGCTGTGAACAGAGTAACAGTGATTGACATAAGAATCTCAAGTATTCTTGTAAAAAACACTTTGGAAAAAACACCAAATAATGGGTCTGAATCACAATTATTTCTATTGCATGTCCGAAGACAACACAGAGGTTTAATCTGCTTCCTTTTTACTCTTTTGCTTCAAAATAATAGCAAGGTTTCCTTTATCTTGAGAAGTGATTGGAATCTCTTTGGAAAGGATCCAAACCCAAGATGAAAAAGCTTGCTTTCAGAAGGAGTCAAAAGAGAAAAAATGGGGGAAAGGTTTTAAAAATCATTACACCTTGAAAGTTTCTCAAACATTCTTGTTTACATTTGTTAGGTGTTTTGAAAGCCCACAATCAAACATATTATTTTGCAAGCCAGAACAGAAGGCAAGGATTCTAATGTCACATTAAATATTTATACAGAGAGATGGACAGGTCTGCCTGCACATTATTTTTATTGAAAATGAAGCAGACATTAAACCACAATTTCTGTAGCTATTTAATCATCATTCAGACTGCACTTATGATTGCTGAATGGCCAGTGCCTACCTTGGCTATTCTGTAAATGAGCATGTTTGTCTAAATGAGTGTTTTATACTTTGTAGAAATATATGCTAAAAAATATAGAAGAGCAAAAACTGATTACAGAATATTACTCAAAAGTTGGAAAAGAGAGCCCTCTAGTGGTCTTATTGCTGCAGTATTAAAAGCAGTCAACAGTTTAGGGAAGACAGTGATTGATCTCAAACATTACCTCACAAGGAAAAAAAAATTAGTCCAAAGCTAATAATAAGCAGGGGAAATTGCCTCCATGGGTTTCCATGACAATTTACAGAGTTTTCTACACTTAATCTGCAGGAAAATCTTCAAATATTGCCAGTCGTTAGATATCTTTAAAAAGAAAAAAAAAAGTGTCTCTTTGTATTAAGTAACAGGACAAGAAAGACATTAAGACTTTGAAAATTTAACTGGGCTTTACAGTGTATTGGCAGTAGAAGTCAATCATTTAGTAATGAAGGACAGATTCAAAGAATGTTCTTTGTACTTGGGCATGGGCTTTATGTTTGACCTGAGAAAATAAGCGTGCAGTGAAAATATGTAAAATAGTATGAAATGGTCCAAGTGACAAGCTTAGAAGAAATAATTGCAGGTCAGGATTAATATCAGCTGGGAGAAACATCATGTGTTTGGATTAGAGGGAAGATTACTACAGAACAGGGGATAAAAAACTGTAACAAACAAATGCATTTTAGACGTATGGATGGAAATTTTATCAGGGATGTATCAGCTCAGACATTGGAAAAGACTTTCCAGCATCATAGATATAGAAGTTACAAGTACAACATTCTACACCTTGGTTGGGGCAATCTGCAATTTCAATAGAGGATGGCGAAGTCCATGGTTGAGAGCAGCCCTGCAGAGAAGGATTCGGGGGTGCTGATTGATGAGAAGCCTGATATGAGCCGGCAATGTATGCTTGCATCCCAGAAGTGCGATCACATCCTGGACTGCACCAAAAGAAGCATGGCCAGCAGGTTGGGGGAAGTGTGTCTTCCCCCCTACTCCTCTCTTGCAAGACTCTGCCTGTGTCCAGTTCTGGAATTCCCAAATGTAGGAGGGATATGGAACTGTTGGAATCGGTCCAGAGGAAGGCTGTGAAGATGTTCAGAGGGCCGGAGCACCTCCCCTATGAGGACAGGCTGAGAGAGTAGGGGTTGTTCAGTCTGGAGAAGAGAAGGCTCTGAGGAGACTTCAGAGCAGCCTTCCAGTAGTGAAAAGGGCTCCAGGAAAGCTGAGGAGGGACTTTTTACAATGTAAAATAATGATAGAATGAGAGGGAATAGCTTTAAATTGGAAGGGGGAAGATTTAGATTAGGCATTAGGAAGAAATTCTTCATGATGAGGTTGGTGAGGCACTGGAACAGGTTGCCCACGAAAGTTGTGAATGTCCTCTCCTTGGAGGTGTTCAAGGCCAGGCTGGGTGGGACCTCGAGCAGTTTGGTCTAGTAGGAGGTATTCCTGCCCATGGCAGGGGAGTTGGTAGTAGATGATCTTTAAGGCCTCTCCCAACCCAAACCTTTCTCTGATTCTATGAACACAAGAAGGGAAACAAATTAAAAAAATTAATAATTTAAGTAAACTTCCCAAGAAAGCCAGTGGGAGGATAAGGAAGTTTTGCCAAAGTATATACTAAAGGAGCTACTAAAAACACACCAGGAGAGTGAGGAAAAAAACAGGATTCTAGGGAGAATAAATAAGGTACAGGGTACAGGTGTGCTGGCAGTGAGACCTGCTTGCTGCCCACGCCAAGACCATAAAACAAGATTCTAGGTCTTAAAAAAAAAATAACATAAATAATTTGGCACAGCAGATTGGTGAGATGGATTTGTATGTGCTGGTGCCAGTTTTGCAGTTGTTTTTAGTCAAATCATGAATTACCGTTTATATACAAAAAAGGATAAAATGAGCGTTCCTGCATTCACCTGGTAGGAATACTGAATCATATCTAATTATTGCAATAAATTCATAAAATGAAGTTTTGTAAAATAATGAACTTATTTTCTGTAAAAGTTAAAATTTCTTAGTGCTATCAATAAATGTGTAAAAGGCAACATAGTTTTCCTAAATTATACAATGCATATCCTGGCATCTGCTTTATACACTCCCAGATCTTAAGCAATCCTTTGGCAAAAGTACATAACCGACCATAAGAATCTGGCAAACAGCAGTTTCTAAGAAAGATTTGTGTGGTCTTTGTACCAGACAGTTCCCAGTACTGTCATTAAAGGCTTATCTTGGGAAAGCACTTGGAAAAATCTGTTTTCCCTTTAAAGAACCTCATCAGTCTGCTATAGGGGTCATCTGTCATGACCATCAGCTTCCCTCTCTCTTCAGCATACCTCTGCAGAATTAAAACATAAAATTATAAGTTCCATATGCAAAAATACAAGGGTCAAACATTGCCTGGCTATATTTCTAGATGACATCTTCAAACCTCTATCCCTATCTGATATTTCTTCTCAGTGCTGGCGTGGCTTTTATCAGTTTTACCACTTGAAGTTCATAAACCCATCAAAAAAGTATTGCTGAACTTAGTGACAGATCTAAAATAAAGTTTGAAAAGATCCTGTCTTTCATACAGTGGGGGAAATAATTTCCTTTGAACATGCTGTCAGCCTCAAACAAGGTAATGGATTAGTGCAGAGTGCTCAAACCAGTATTTTGTTTCATATTTTGACATGTGCAAAAAGATTCCAAAACACTGAAGGTTGCCATGTCTGAATCAATGCAGAACTGCAAATGGAACAAGCCTGCAGAGATACAGTTTGGGAGGTAATTTAAGACAGCAGTGTCAAACAGGCAAAGATTTACAATAACCTAGGACAAAAAATACTGGGGAAAAGATAAACCCACCATGTAACAAATACAGGAATGCAAATTAAGTTTCATAAGAGCACCTGTCTTTTACTGTTTCTTCAGTAGGTGTGACCACCAGAGTGCCAAACACAGATTCCTTTTCCTTCTAAATGAGAAGGGAGTTTACATTTGGAAGTACAAAATCCTGAATGATGTTGTCATCACCGTCATCACCACAAAGTCCCAAAGGGTTGACAATAATCCGAGTTGTGGCTAGTCCTTCATATTCAATTAGAGAATTATTTTTGCAATGATAAGACACAGTTTTCAGTGCAGCTTTGCAGAAGATAGCCCCTGTCTTTAGGCAACAGTATCGCATCAGGGACAGAGGATAAATTCTTTTTTGACTGCTCTATTAGGACTTCATTCAAAGGGCAAGAGTTCTTTATAATGGACTGTATGTTCAGTGGCAATGACGGAGATCACAGAATCATAGAATGACTAAGGTTGGAAGGGACCTCTGGAAATGATCTTGTCCAACCCTGCTACTCAGACAGGGCCATCTTAGAGCACTGGGGTGGGCTGACCCTGGCTTGGACACCATGTGCTCACTAGAAGTTTCTCTATCACACCCCTCCTCAACTGGACAGAGAATATAACAGTCTTGTGGGCTGAGATAAGGTCAGGGAGAAGTCACTTAGTTGTTATCATCATGGGCAAACCTGACTTGACTTGGGCAAATTAGTTTTATTCATTACCAATTAAATCAGAACAGGATAATGAGAAATAAAAACTGAATCTTAAAATACCTTCTCTCCACCCCTGTCTTCTTTCCTGAGTTCTTTACTCCTGAGTACCTCCTCCTACCCAGTGGTGCAGGGGGATGGGGAATGGAGGCTGCTGTCAGCTTATCACATGTTATCTCTGCTGCTCCTTCTGCCACAGTGTAATGTCTTCTTGTACCCCTCCTCTGTGGTGTCCCTCCCACAGGAAACAGTTCTCCATGAACTTCTCCAACACGGGCCCTTCCAATTGGCTACAGTTCTTCACAATCTGCTCCAGTGTGAGACCTTTCCATGAGGTGCAATCCTTCAGGAACAGACTGCCACAGCATGGGTGCCCAATAAGGTCACAAGTCCTGCCAGCAAACTTGCTCCAGCTTGGGTTCCTGTCTCTCCACAGGTCCTGCCAGAAACCTGCTCTAGGATGGTCTTCCCATAGGGTCATGACCTCCTTCAGGCATCTACCTGCTCTGGCGTGGAATCCTCTGTGGACTACACGTGTATATCTACTCCACTGCTAACTTTGATGGGCTGCAGGATGAATAACTGCTCCACCATTAACCTCCATAGGTTGCAGGAGGACAGCCTGCCTCACCATAGTTTTCTCCATGGGCTGCAGGGGAATCTCTGCTCTGGTGCCTGGAGTACCTCCTCCCTACCTTTCATCACTGACCGTGGCGTCTGTAGAGTTATATCTCTCACATATTCTAGCTCCTCTTTTTGGCTGCAGTTGCTGTTGCACAGTTTTCTACCTCTTCTTAGATATGTTATCAGAGGCATTACTAGCAATGCTGATGGGCTCAACCTTGGCCAGCGGTGCATTCATCTTGTAGCCAGTTTCTGTTGGCTCTGTTAGACATAGAAGAGGCTTCTAGCAGCTTCCTACAGAAGCCACTCATGTAGCCTCCTTGCTACAAAATCTTACCATGCAAGCCCACCTGGTGAATAAATCTTTCTCATAGCTGGCATCATCACTGTAATTTTAACCAAACACTTGACACTGGCAAAAAGCCTTTATCAGTAATAGTCCTAATTTCTAGTAACAGTAATAGCTGTGCTGAACCTCATTTTCATGAGCAAAAGGAATCAAGAAGGTGAGGATGGCACATTCTCAACAATCCTGCAGATTTTCTGTGCCATGGTAATTCAATATACATGACTGATGAGGAACAGAGATCCTTCTGATTTTGGTGGTGGAAGAAGTGTCTTTAGTGATTGGCACAGAAAAAAACATTTCTTTGCTAAAGGAATTGAGAGTCTCAACAGCCTCTGGCATCCCTATTCATAAGGTCTTCTGTGATTCACTGTGGGCTTGTAACCCAGTGAATGCGTAACTCTCAATGCCCACACTGGGTGATGGCTCACCATCTGAGGTCCTTCCCATGGAGCCAGGAAAGGGGATATCTTTTGTTTCCTCACTCTTCAAAAGGCATTCAACAAGGTAAGTTGCTTCAAGATGGATCGATACACAACAATACGTAACAGCGCATTGATCAAACACAGCTCTTAACCTCCTCTCCACTGTGCTAACATTGCTGTTTTTCAAGTGACTGGTGAAAGCAAGGGCCTAGAAAAATAGTTTGTTCCTTTTATCCATTAAAGAACGAGTTTGTGAAAAGAAACTAGATTTGATGAGTTATCTGTTTTGAACTAGTTAGATCTCCACAGCAGTCTGACAGTCACATTTCTAGCCATATTCCTAATGACAAGAGACAGTTTATGATGTTCAGTTCTGCTGCTGCTTTCTTACAGGCAAGTCACACCACTCCTTCATTCCATTAGCACAGTTTCACATCTGCTGAGAGGAGTCAAGAAGGACAATAGGATCTTAGATAAAGTGTATGGCCCTTTCAGAGTAAGAAAAATAATGGATTTCTAGTTGTGACAGTCAAGTGGTATGTCTGGAAATGTCAAGTGCATTTTACTCACTGATGGCTGTGAGAAAAAAAAAGAAAACACACTGTGATCCATAATATCCAATTGCTATTTGCATTGTCCAAATTAAGTTGTTTACTACCCAAAGTCTGTAAAACTTCATCTCCTCATTTTGTAATCACCAGCCTAATATTGCAGAAAAGCTTTTTTTCTCTCTTCCCCAGCAATTTAAACAATAACCTTTGCCTCACCTTGCTTTCCCCTTTGAACATTAGTTCATACCTTCGTCAAGGTCAACCTGCCTCTGCTCTCAGTAAAGGCAGAAGGAGTGAGATCTCTCAGTCTCTGGAGAAGCTGCACCGTATTTATATGGGCTTAAAAGTTAATATCTACCTGACAAGAGCTGGATAGCATCTGGTATTTGCCACTCCAGTTTCAAGCAGAGAAACATCAGTTTCTCAGTCATTGGAGGGGTTCTCAAAATAGAGCTAGCAACAGTTTCCATAGTATATTTAAAGTTAATGCTTACAGTCATTTGAACACAAGTGCCTAAAACTGAATGTTTAGCTCTTCATTGAGGCAGCCATGCATCTTTTCACACTTACTAAGCAGTCACAATGCAACAGATGGCGCTTGTGCTTAGCATGTTGGAAAAAAACCCCAAACAATCAGCATGTTCTTGTGAACTGTTTTTATAATGTTGATGTTCCTTTAAATATTTCTGAAGACATATAATTATCAATCTATGCATTCATCTGGCCTGAACAGAGCACATTTAGTCACCCTTCCAATCTATCATTTATTGCAGTAAATGAGACCACCATGTTTTACTTTGTTCAGCATGACCCCTGAAATATCCAGGACTCTGGATTTGATGACCCCACAGGTACTTCCCAGTCCCACCTTTCTAATCACTCTGAGGAAGGCAATGTGTCCTTCCATGTGTTTGTGAGGCCCTCTCATAGTTTAATTGATACTGTGGGCATAATCCAAAAGCAAGTCATAATCATAACAATTTAATTAGAATTATTAAATCCAAAGAGCCAGAAGTACTTAATTAAATAAACAGCTTGGTTTCTAAGCACAGAGATGTGTTTCAGATCACTGCAGTTATAAAATTATCACTGTGTAAAATTATGAGTTGTTGTTTGATAATAATCAATAGAACACTTGAATAAATACCTTCTGACTTGTTTTCTAAGCCATCATATTGGTCCCAGTAGTTCACAAGATAGATATAAATAACAATGTAATTGTGTTCCCTCAGTCATGCTGTTATTGGTATCTAAATAACCACTGACATGACCAGACAAAAAGAGACAGAAGGGTAGTTCATAAAATCTTGAGATAATTGTCACTGCAACCTTTACACAGGTCTGTGGCTGACAAGGCTGCTCTCCACATCACTTGTGTTCATAACTGCTTTTGCATTTGAAGTTCACCACAGCTTCTAGGGCCAAGGACTGAAAATATTTAAAGTACGCTTTTGCAAATTACTACTACAGATGACTGATGTTTGGAATCCTCACACATGTTATGTATATGGCATTGCAAATCTCTAATGGGTCTGATTCAGATTACTGGCTTTGCTTTGGTTCCTGTGGGAATAGTCTTTTCTAATCTTAGAAATGTATTCCGCTTGTCCAGTCCTAATGAAGTTAATGGAAAGTATTTCCAGTTCTGATATGGGTTTTGGATCACAATTCTACAAGTAATATGTAACTGAAAATAAAAAAAAAAACCTATAAAATAACATATTCTTCCCATGACCAGGTAGCACCCACAGCCAATTTCTAAACATATCTGCACAATCTTTGACAGATGTGTGGGAAATTATTCCTGAGCATGCATCTATGTATCATCAGTGCCTGGCTCCCCTGAGATCCATGGGAGCCCCTTTTTGCTGCAGCATGTGCCATGGGGAGCTCATCTGCCCAGAAGCTCAACAAAGCCATGCTGGGACCATGATTTTGTGCTGTGAGGCTGCCAGAATGTGCCTGTGAGTGCTCATGGCCTTTAGAGAGCCTTTTGCCTTCCGAGTGTATGTGACCCTCCTGTTGGTTCCTTACCAACAGTTTGTGCTTTAAATTAGGTGAGGAATGTCCCTGCCCTAAGGCAAAACTGTTCACATTCATCTCCCTTAATACCAGAACTTGCTTCCTGTGGTTGGACTAATTTTGAACCCTTCAGAAATGTGCAAATGAAATGGAGCAAGACTGTCACCCATCCTCAGAGGAAGTCCTCCAAACAATGCACACTTTTCTTTGTCCTCCTGATGCCAAAGATTGCAATAGCAGCTGGCACTAGCCTTAGCATTCCTGGAGTGTAAGTACTGGCAAGAAGAGGTAAAACTTCCTTGCACGATAGATGTTGTAGTCCATAGTTTCACAGATCAGCTTCTCCTGACACAGGACTGTAAATACACAGTGCTCAGGTAGCTCCAACAAGGCACATGTGACAGGTACATTCCCCATTCCATAGTCTCCAATACAGCTAGTAGAGGAATCAAGAAAATACTTAAGAGGTGCATTAGAAATTGATCAATTTTGGTATGCTCGATATGAGCAAAGAATCACGAGACATCAAATTTGCAATTTGTTGCTCTCTTATCTCAACTTCCTTTCTACCATTACCCATTTTGTGCCTCTGACTCTTCTGTCATACATGCTGTCCCAAATGTATCATATATAATGTGATTTCTGTAGGTGCGCACATATGCAAAAGCCATGCAAACCCAACAAAAACTCCGACGGACCTATTTCCCCAGCGTCATTCTCGGCTATTCAGCCTGCTAACAGCAGATGGCAGTGCTATTGCTATTCCTCATCTCCCTCACGCTTCAGACCCGCAGCACAAGCAAACCCTGCTCTTTCCCACCTCTCCTGGGGTTTTGGTATCACCCACCACTGTAGGTAACTGCCAGGTAAACTCAGGCTGCCTAGCGATTACTCATGATGAAAGACTGAATGTAAATGCCTCATGGATGGACACGCAGTCATCCGCACACCTGCTCCTCAGTGGGCGGAGGAAGGCAGTTTATACTCCCTGTAGAAAGACCATCTACAACAAAAATTATCCTAAACCCAGTGCTTTCCGTACTGCAGAGGTTTAGGCTCACTCATTTTCAATTTCACTACATGATTTTTGGTAGCAGGCAACCATTGCCCTGTAGAAACTTTGAACTCTGGTCTTTGTTGTCAGATTCCATTGTTTTCTTTCTTTGAAAGATGAAATATGTAATATATGAAACATCTTAGTTTGGTAACATTTTTTTGGGTGATGTTTCCCTGCAAAATAAATAAGCAGTTGTCCACATAGTCCATCCTGGGCCCTTCACAGTGTTTCTGCTTGTTTAGTCATTTATAAAAGCACAGAATATGGGAGCAAATAAAAGGTTTTGCTGTTTGCTCATACAAATGTATAGGAGAATACAGAAATTATGCATGGCAGGGAGAAGCAAATCCTCTTCCAAAGACCCACATTTTGTTATTTGCATTGTGCCCTGCTTCTGCCAGGTGCCAGTTCAGGTAAACTTTATCCAATTCAGTTCAAATTTAGAAAGAAACAAAAATAAATTAAGCTTTTCCCTGCAGTTACTGTAATATTTTCTGGTACAGTTATGATTCCTATGTGGGTTTTACAAAGGACAACAACAGGCTTATTAGGAAAACTCAAATGCAACTCTCTCTCTTCACTAGTTGCCTTGTATTGTGAGGCTCACAGCAAATAAAGCCTCCATGCCAAAGCATGGGAAATATTCCTTTCCTCAGCACCATAACCAGAAAAAAAATTAAAATGGTATCCAAAAGCAACAATATTTATTTTCCACAGTCCATTAGTAGCCCAGAAGCAATTCAAGCATGTTACTAGAAACTGAACCCAGCTAATTAAAAATAATGTTCCAAACCTACACTGATGTCTTTTGCATCTGGAGCTGGCTTCTGCAAATAAACATACACAAAAACAAGGACAAATCACCATAAATCTAAGCAGACAGGTACAAGCAAATTGGTCTGTGGAAGTGACATGTCTCTCTGCTTAACTGTCTACTGCAAATCCCAAGGAGACATGGTAGGATTTAATCTAATTGGGTTTGCCACTTCCCTGCGGCTTAATGTGAGAATAACTGCAATTATATATGACTGTACTTAGCTCAGTACCAAAAATCCATTTATTAGGCTATTAGAATCTATAAAAACCAGGGGTTTGAGATCATTTGGATATGCTGGTTACATACTTGGCCTGCTAGTTGTTTTGTGGTTACAGTTTCCAAATTGCTACTGATGAGGCCGTAGTAGAAAAGCAGATGCAGTTAAGCATTTGAATGGATGGCTTAGAAAGGCTTTCTTCTCACTTCACAATCTGTAATGGCACCTTATATGTTGGCTCAGTGCTCTGCAAATCTCATAACATGCAGCAGGATACTGGGAAACCAAGAGGTTGCTGAGGTTCAGAAACACATTCATCATAAAGCAAAGCACCTTTGCGTGTGTAGGCCCCCACAGAGTTGGCACAGCACAGCATAGAGATGCAAAAAGAATTACATTTAAGGCCTGCCTCATGGGCCAAGAGAGGGTAGAACATCTAGTCTTCTAGTTTTTCAATATTTGAGAGGGTGCAATTAGCAAGAAAGGCAAGAAAAGCCATTGGGCCATTTCAAAAAAGTGTGGTATTCCCACTCATACACCTGTTCAGACTGCAAGCAGAGCAGATGACTGGTACACTCAGCGTGGAACACAGCATGATGAAGCTGCAAAGCCCTGTCCTTTTAGCATTTGTCAGTTTACACAACCGTAATAAAACTCTGCTTGCCAAACAGATGTTTTTAAATGAGGTAGTAAACTCTTGCTATTTCATTATTCTAAATCACAGTGGTTGCTGGGATAAAGGTAGATTTTCCTGGAAGCCTGAAAAACTTCATCTATATCTGTAGTCCACCAAAGGACAAAGGCTCCTTCAGCTTGCCCATGTTACAGTGATTGTTTGACTGTGGAGAAAGATTCAGGGGCTGTCAGGCACCATTCCAGAGGTATTGGGGTCATATTCAACATGTATATTTGTATTAGGAAAACAGACTTAAAATATGTGATCCTTACATTCAAGACCTGGTATTATGAAAGCCTGAGTTTGCTCCCAACAAATGGAGCGGCAATTTACCCATTAAGATAGCTACTGAGAGTGCAGGCTTTATGTGCCCCATCCAATCTAACTTTACTGATAGCTCAGATGTTGGTAACCTTGTATAATAGTTTGGATTACACATAACTTTAAATAGATTTCTCTTCAGGGGCTCAGCTCTGACCCAGAAACACAGGTATTGTAAATTAACATAATCTCATCAAGCTCTGTCTGAATCTGACATCCCCCAACTACCTGCAAGCTGAAATTCAAAGAATATTTGTTAAAGTCCATGACCAACTTCTGCAAAATAACACAGTGAAAATCTCCTCTGGGAAATGAATACATTTAAGCACAGTTATGGACAATTTTGTAGGTGAAAGAACACAAAACAGATGATTGCTCGGCAAAATCATTATTCTCATTGTTTGCACTACAGCACCACAAACATGAGTGGCAACTGCTCCCCAAAGGTGGAGACAGCCTGAACAAGTCTGGTTTCTTCTGCCTTCTGTCCTTAGCTTTTATTTAAAAGGTTTTAATTAACACAATTACTCTGAATGATGCCTAAAATGAATCCACATTTCAAGTTATCACCTGTCAGGGCTGGCTCCCAGTTGGGAAGTCCCCACATATGCCCTTCCCTATCCTCACCCCTTAAGCAGTGATGGCAGCGACATTAAGCAGCAATCTGCCAGCCTTTAGCAAGGCAAGCAAAGGCTGTGTTCCTAGCAAAAGCAAGTGGTACATGTCTCCTTTGAGGAAAAGTCATCAGGCAAAGTAGAAACTCTTCCAAATAAGGTCAAGTGGGCCAGGTGTCACCTAGCTCTGTGGATGGGTGGGCAATGCAGTAGGAAACACTCAGATATTGCTGTGTTTGAGCTGTCTTGTAGAAAAGCTAGTAAAATCCTACTGGCAGATAGTCTCCTCTTCTTTATGCTTCTGCAGAGACTGGAGTATGACAATGTAGCCTTACCTCCTCTCCTGGCTCACAACTAGACAATGAAGAGATACAGACGGATGTCTGCCTTCTATGGTAATGCAGTCCCTGAGATTCCCTAAGGAAAACACCAACTTCAAACCACCTGAATGTGGTAGGTACATCTACCATAGCACTGGGGAAAAAAAGTGTTTTTGAGACTATTCACCTTTATCAGCCTAAGCCAAAGACCAGCAAAACACTTAGCCTTCTGAGACACCTATTTAATAAAAAATTGTGTTTAACATACTCATATCAGAGATACTTCCTTTAGTGGGAAGAGGAAGGGTGATGAAGTATTTTCTCAGAAAACCTTTAAATTGTAACTTAAATGGGAACATACTAAAATACTTTCAGCAAGACCTCTAGCAAGACACATCATGTACCATTACATTTGGAGATGCAGAAATGATCAGGATGGAATCCTGAATGGCTGTAGTATATCACAGTACAGTGAATTCACTGCACTACACAACCTGATGCCACATGACAAAGTGTGACAGCTGATCTGTATTACTTACGAGAGATTGTCGAGATGTGCTGAATATTTTCTAAACTGCTATCAGAAAACATATGTTTCCAAGGGGTAATCATACAGTGGGTCTGAATAACTCATAAAAATTATGAATGAAGTGTTCTCACCTTCATTTGACCTTTGTTACTTCTCCAGCAGACAGAGCTAAATGTGTAGCATGCCAGAATGCATCTGAAGAAGAGACAGATGATAATAAGAAGCTGTTAAGAGATGCTTACTTTACTGGCTCTATTAGTTCAGCTTGCTTGCACAGAAAGAATTTCCCTGCACGTCTGAACATGAGTATAGATCAATAAAGGGAAATATCCAGGTTGATCCTTTCTCAGCCTGAACTTCCCCAAGCAAGATGCACACACAGTCCAATGCTTTGTTGAAGGCTAAAGAAAGGGGTTGTTCATAAGGAGCCATGTAGAAAACACAGTGCTGTTCTCCCTGCACAGCTCATCTCCAGGACCTGCTGGGATTGTTCACTCCATCTATGGCTGAAGTCACATTACAAGCTATCTGGATGTGTTTCCTCATCTTTTGCATTTTCCTATCTCCTGCACCTATCATGAAGGTATGTTGCGCTGATCACCTTTTGCAGAAATGTCACAGATCATAAGAGAACTTTCTTGCATATAAAAATATGACTGCTTGTCATATTTTTCAAATGTCTAAAGGAGAGCAACATTTTTCAAATGTCAACATGAGAGCAATACCTGTGCACCCTAAAACACACATATGGGTATAAAATACAGAAAAAGTGAGTTTGGTCAATGAAAACAAAGAACCTTCTGTCCATAGGAAAGTAACACAGAGATTGCACAAATATCTGTCAGGAACACCTGTACTCAGCACTGGTGAGACTGCTCCTTGAATACTGTGTTCTGTTCTGGGCCCCTCACCACAAGAAGGATGTTGATGCTCTGGAGCGAGTCCAGAGAAGAGTGACAAAGCTGGTGAAGGGGCTGGAGAACAGGCCTTATGAGGAACAGCTGAGAGAGCTGGGGTTGTTTAGCCTGGAGAAGAGGAGGCTGAGGGGAGACCTTATTTCTCTCTACAACTACCTGAAAGGAGGTTGTGGAGAGGAGGGAGCTGGCATCTTCTCCCAAGTGACAGGAGACAGGACAAGAGGGAATGGCCTCAAGCTCCGCCAGGGGAGATTGAGGCTAGACATTAGGAGGAAGTTTTTCACACAAAGCGTCATTGGGCATTGGAACAGGCTGCCCAGGGAGGTGGTTGATTCACCTTCCCTGGAGGTGTTTAAGGTACTGGTGGACAGGGTTCTGAGGGACATGGTTTAGTGTTTGATAGGAATGGTTAGACTCGATGATCCAGTGGGTCTCTTCCAACCTGGTGATTCTATGATTCTATGAAATGTAATCAGCCTGTCGCAGGGCAGGAGGAATGCCTCAGTTTAAGGCTTTATAACCTGCCTACCCCACTCCTCACTTCTGTCAATTCTTTATTTCCCATCATCATATGTAGGTATTGAGTTTACATTACATCTTGTGTGTAGCACTTGGGCAGATGGGAATGCTTCATTGTCTAAGAGCATTCTCCAGCTTTGAAAGCCATCTATCCCTCTCTCTTTGATGCTGTCTAGGTCAGATACTCAACAGATTTGACTGTCAGTTTAACCCAGGTAAAGCTCTTGAAACTATTTTCATTTCTGTAAGTTTATGATCCAAGACCAACCAGATACCCAATAAGATTTACCTCCAGTGGTCACTGGGATTCACAGGTTTGATGTGCCCATGACTTTCTCTTATCTTTGACATTAAGGCCTAGGCCACTTTTCAGGGCATAGATTTTCTGAAGCATTTAACAGTCTCCTTGTTTTATTCTGCATCACCACCCTCATTCTCATGCCAAGCCCTGGGGCATGATAGGCATGAAGAATGTGCAGCATTTTGTCACTGAAAAAGCAGGTTTCCACATGCTCTGCTAAACAATCTCAACAGATGACACTAAGAAGTCTGAAAAGTGATTTTCACAAAGCTATAAATTTCCTCACAGTCCAGACTGCAGTCTCCAGACAGAGCCAGAGCTATGCACAAATCCATGGAAAGAACTTGTGCCCATATTGGGAGCTCTCAGAGGAAGTAAGGTGGGAATTACATTTGGGGAGCTAGGGCAGGACACAAACCAGGTGTCCAGGTTGACCATGGAAATAGGACTGCACTTGGTGGCAGGGCTAAGTGGGCAATGGGTACTACTGAGTACAAGTGCTTTTCTTAAACAGCAGTCAGACATATCATGGCTGCTTGGGGACACCCATTTCTCTCTGCTTCCCTCCATCAATGGCTTGTTCTTTAACACCTTGAAGCAGCAGGGAGGAGGCAGGAAATAGCACTAATGACACCTATCAACTAATTTTAACTATGCACAGAGGTCTGAACAGCAAATATGCTGCATAGGTGCTAAGCCACTACAGATGATAAAAAGGCACAAGGTAAAAAGGTAGGCAATTGGAAACAGGTACGAGTGAGCATCAAACACAAAGGAAGTTGTAATGACAGCAGGAGCGTGAAGAGTGACAATTCAGCATGGGAAGGATAAAGATGGAACAAGAATGGGATCAAGAGAGAGAGCAAAGAAAGGAAGGGGAGGAAGAAAAATTTGAAATTGAAACGATGAAAATGGAATATGATTTCCAGAGGGAAAGAATAAGGGTGAATGAGGGTCCTACTGGGTCAGCCCATGCATATTTAGTCAGTTATAATAAGGCAAAATTGCTTCCTCATTACAAGGAAGGGAATGATGTTGATATGTTTTTGCAGTCTTTTAAAAAACTGTACAGAACTTATAATTGGTGAGAGGAACCATGGGCAGCACAGTTCAGACCTAGCTCAATGGGAAAACCCTAGAGGCCTATGCCAAGCTGGTTGATAATGACTGCCGTGACTATCAAATTGTGCAGGGAGCTTTTCTGAGAAGGTATGAGGTTGACCCCTGAGACCTGCAGGGTTACACTTAGGTCTCCAAGGAAAGGATCTGATAAGTCCTTTCCTGAATTGGCTGTAGAAATGACAAGTTTATTTAACAGGTGGATAGAAGGTGAAAAGACATCTGTATCAGTTTCTTTTTTCTTTTCTTTTTTTTTTTAATGATGAAATTATCTTGAGGAACAGCTTCTAGAAGATGTTCTGAAGGATTTGGAAGCCTGCTAGCCAGAAAATCCTTCTATTAAAATTTTAAGCCTATTAATCAGAGCATTTTTTAATGTGTATCCATAAAATAATGTAAAAAAAGTAAAGGGAATTGTACCTATTTTCACACAGACTTGCCCTTTATTTCAGAAACAAATAGAAATAAACAACAGAGTACACAACTGACAAAACTTTACAAGCTAGTTTCTATTACTTCAAGAGCATAATAACAAAAAGAAGGAGAAAAAAAATCTCATTATATGTGTTATATATGCAGAAACTGCAGATATGGTATGGCTCATGAAAGAGGGGATCAGTTATCACTCTTCAGCATTACAAAAGTGCATCATAAAAAGATTTACAAAAGCAAGTTCAGATAGAGTTTCTTAAAAGATCCTTAATGGAAGCACTGGCATCAGACTGTTTCCAGAAGGTGGGCTCATTTGTTCCTTTCAGAAAGCACTTCCCAGGATGCATCTACATTCCGGCTTGGATTACCATTTCAAACAAAGCATGAAATACTGAAAAGTGACTGGGTGGAATATGAGACAGATGTTATCCTCTGTTTTCTGAAATATTTACTAGTTGTAATGAGTCTGTAAAATGCAACATTGACTCAGCTACTGCATTTCCAAATTCCTCCCAGACTCTTGGCTAAATATCCTCTATGCCTAGCAATGTCATGCTGCTTCCTCTAGCACTTTCCTCCAGCACCTTCCTCTTCAACGCTTCAGATAGCACCCGTCCTTGTTAACCAGCACAACAGCCCTGAGGCAACTGCTTCAAACCAGGCTCTCTAGCCAGGGCTGAAATGAAGAAATTTGCCATGTCTTTAATGTAATGTTCTCCTTTTTTGTGATTGATCATTTTCCTTTCTCTTTTTAACTTGTCCATTTTCTCATTTACTTCCTAATACCTGTAACAGAATATCCTTACCTCTGACTGTTTCATCTTCCAATTCACTCTGATTCTGCCCACATTTTACAACCCCTATACTATTAGCATCATTTGAGCTTTCATTTGACAGGCTTTTTATTTTCTGGGTAGCTTTTTGCATGGATAATTTACTGCATTTTGAGGTGTGAATATAACAGAATGTTTATTTTCCCTTGCATTCTAACTTCTCCGATTCTTGTGTAAAATTCTTATATCCCACACAAGGATTTCAGTAGAAGACTTATCATCACTTAATCACATCTCATTTTCATCCTTGTACACATCCAGACACCTGTAACAGTGTAGATAAACTGGGGTTAGGATGGTGAGTCTTCACTGACCTGAAACGGAGAAGATTCTTGTCTAATGGCATTTCTTGAAGATTTTACATCAGTACCCACACTGGTGAATGCTATATGTTATTTCCCATATGTGCTACCAATGTAGCACGCCATCTATTTTATGCATCTCCAGTGCCTTTTTTGTGAAATGTTATTGTGTTAAATAAAATGTTTTCAGAGCGTTCTTGGATGATGATGTATGGTTGCCCACGAAAATAGTGGATAGCCAAATTAAGTTAAAGGCACAGTGAAACCAGCAGCACTCTATACTGATGCAAGTACCACTGCATGCAGCCCAGCCTTTCTGTTGCTTGTTAACCTCTAGAACAAACATGTTTTTAGCAGTTGCTCTACTTTCAATACTTAATCCTCTGCCTATTACAGAACAGAGGTTAACATTTAGAGGAAAACCTCAGAAAGATCAAATGATTATCTTGGACATCCTGGAAAATGTGCAATGGTATTAGAAAGCTTTGGTAAAAGTGCAAGAGTAGATAAAAAGAACATTTCATGAGGCGAAAAAGACACATTTCCATTGTTCATGGAAATGCAGTGGCAGGACAATATGATAGTTTGTATTTGCAGGTATAGAGGTTAGTGGTATTGATACTTTTGCCAGATAGTTTCCTGGAATAAAGCTTAAAAGCCCAGCTGGCAAAAGGCTGAATGTACATGATTGTAAAAAGAACTTCCCATAGTCCTAGGATAGGCATTGCCTTTTGATTTCTGTCACTTTTAATGGAGTTTTTGTCTGCAGATCTCAAAGTGCTACATGGAGAAGCCAGTACCAGTGTCTACACTTGGCAAATAGGGAAACCGAGGCACAAAGGGGCTTGCACAGAGTCACACAGCTTGGAAAAGTCCCATAACTTTGTTGTGCAATAGCTTCATCTTTGATGCAGAACTTATTCTTCAGTACATTCATCATATCTCAGCCCTGACATACAGTAAAATCCTTAAGAAAACTGGCATAAGATCTTGACCTGGGCAACATAGTGGAGTTCTGACTGATATAAGCTCATGATCTGGCTCCTGACTGGTAGTTTATGTCTTGCTGAACAACTATAAGCTTCACATGCCTTAACTAAAATAAATTTCCTTATATACTTTGTTAAGCTTAATCTAGTTCACAGACATGTGCAAGGAAAGCACATGGTGTTCAACATTAAAGGCTAGGTTCAGATGCTCATGTGGTTTGGGTGTTAGCTTTAGAGCTCAACATAACAAATATAGGGTTATTTTAATCTGCTATAACTGCATAAGATTCAGATTTTAATTGACTTTTTTCCTCCTGAACTCATCTCATAAACTGTGGTAGGTATATCTGCTGAGTAAATAGAAGACAATAATATGTGTAAATGTCTGTCTAGAGAGTTTCTTCCACCCAGAGTTGAAAATTGATACAGTTCAGAGAGACATCTTTTGTTAATGTAACTTCTTCTTTCAGCATGTTTCCAACACATTTCATATTTTTCAGTGTTGTTTTGCTGGCACTGTAAGCCCAAGCTGTGTCAGCAGAACCCTGAACTGGTACTCCAGAGATACGTATTCTACTCTTGGAGCCATTTTTAACATCTTGGACAAGTAACTACAGCTCTCCAGGCCCTTATATCCATTCCCAGACATTCCCTTCTGGGCCTTGTTTCTGTAAAGATGTATGCTTGCTTGTCTTTGATTGTATAAACTATGAAAGTATTTAGTGAAGTGCATGAATCTGAGCAGTAGCTTAAAGTAACTATTAAATCCGGTATTCAAATCTTCGTAAGATACAGCTATGTCTTGCACACTCTTAGATTGCGCTAAATTGGGATAATTTGTCTGCAGAATTTGATGCTCCCAAAGTCAACTCAGCTTCTGTCTGTAGTATTCCCAAAAAAAAGCCAGTGGATTTTTCACACTGGAATGGCAGAAATACCAGCAAAATGAGCCAGCTGTGCAGTCATTTTAGGAGCGTTTAGGAAAATTAGGGAGACCCGTGAGGCCTCAGCAGCAGGCACCTGAGCATAAGTTTTCAAAGCCTCCACAAACAGCAGAGAGACTTTATTTTTGCATGGCTGGGACAGTGGTATTCATGGCATTCTCGTCTAACCTCAGAGTCACATTTTAGGCATGGGGTTGGGGGAGGGGAAAGCTTCAGGTGAATTGCATCTATCCCTGGGCTCTTAAAAATAGCCTGAATTTGCCCTTCTGGACTGAATACTGTCAGACTGAAAATATATGTTGGAAAACCACTCCATTCAACCCTCAAATCAGCCTATAAATAACATGTGTGGTCCAAAATGGCCCTGATCTTACATCAGAAATAGATGCTGCGGTGCAACAGTGACAACAAAAAAGAGAGGGGAATTGGTTAAGTACTTTGGGGCTTAAAATCCGTGCCCTCAACAGTAAATTTTATGGCCAAAAGTGAGTCTTCTATAGTCTCATTTATTATTGCAAAAATGATTGGAACTGGGGACCATGACACTATTGCCTGTTACTGCAGATTTATTGAAAATTAGCAATTCCATTTATATCTATGAGTTTTCAGGGATTGTTCTGTTCTAGACTAGAAAACCAATAGATTTATAACTCTGGTGAATCTAGTTGTACCAACTAATAGAGAAAGTGAGAAAATTTAGAGGTTTGTACTCCTATAGGAGTTAACCTTTGGATAAAAAACATTTTTCAAATAGCATCTGAGAAATTATTGGATCTATAAATTCTCACTGCTGTAGCATGAAAAATATTCATTTCCTAAGTTTTATATTTTTGTTCAAGAAAGATACAAAAAGCAAAAGTTCATACAAAAATTTTTCATTGCACTT
The DNA here is from genome assembly GCA_013389865.1 of Piaya cayana. Lineage (NCBI taxonomy): Eukaryota > Metazoa > Chordata > Aves > Cuculiformes > Coccyzidae > Piaya > Piaya cayana. The sequence goes on along the minus strand of WAAB01004753.1, from coordinate 68,911 downwards.
GGATTCCTACTGTGATTGCTACCATACCTTTTGTGAACCCTTTGTCATATATTGGCAAAGCTTGCCTGACTGGCCCTAAGAGAAATTTCAAGCTACGTATCTTCTAAATTCATTAACTTTGTTTTGACTTGAGTGAGCTTAATCTAACTTTAATTTTGATTTTTTTTGTTTACTTATTGGACTCTTAAAAATTGAATCAAACCTGCAAATGTATTAAATGGATGTCAAAATATTAAGGTTATTTTTGTTGTGCATTAGTTGTTGTGGGTCTTTTTCTTTAAAATGAGGAATCTCTTACTGTGGTTGAAGTTTGTGTAAATCTATAAAGTTATCTTAAAGTTTCTGGCAAGCTTGTAAAAGACTCTGGTAAGCCTGGGCCTCTGTCTCCCAGCAAAGATACAAAAGCCATACAAAGCCTTTGGTATTCAGTTCTTAGGGGCCTGAGGTTTGGCCAGCCCTGCCCAGTGATGTCCCTCCCATCATTCCTGCTGCAGATGATGTTCTCCTCATCTCCTGCACAAACTGGCAAGGTAAGCTCTGTACATATAAACCAAAGGGCATCCTCAGAAAGACACTCGAAATCTATTGATTGGCTGAAAGCATCAAGGCGATATCATGATAATACACAAGGATGAGCTTTGCAGCTCCCTCTTTCTCTGACACAGGTCTTTAGGACTAAGCAAACTTAATAATTTTACCTCCAGGTTGCTGAGAGTCCTCAGTTTTCAGCCAAGGTATGAGGCTCTAATCCCTCCTTTTATCTGCTCCAGATGGGAGGCCAGTGCCTCTAACACTGGCAGAGCCAGATGCATTTCCACTGCCTCAGCTGCAAGACATAATGAGATTAAATGAATTAGGTAAAAAAGTAGCTCATGTTTTGGAGTGAAAGATGCCATTTACCTTACCGAACAGTTACTTTTAAATGCTGCTTTAGTACTGATTGCTGCAGAAACTGGAGAACTGGCAAACACATATGTAATTTCTCTATAAGTATATGAGAAATATCTAATGGGGCCATAGCTTCATAGAAATGTCCAAATTGTGATCGTTGTATTCATACACTGAAAGCATCAGTACAATTAAAACCCCTCCTAATGTTAAATATGACCTATTTTGCAATGTACTTCCATTGAATGCTTTATCCATCATTCAGGCACATTGAAGAGGTAGCTGGACCTGCCTGTGTTTCACTGATTTCAGTTAAAGAGTTGTAAGAATTCAGGTTTGGACACTGGCCTGTGAAGAATCATTTTTGCTATTATTAACCTATTGTTATTTTGGTTCAAATTACGTATAGAGATAAACAGATTTTTAAAATAACCTTTTAAAATAATTCAAGGTTTTGTAAATCATAAAAGCTTTCGGTACTAAGGTCTGAAAATGAAAGAAATGTTCAATTTCAGTTAAAAGTAACCCAGAGTACTTAGACGTTAAAAGGGAAGAATGACAAGTATTTGTAAAACAGACCACACCCCCAACCCAGTTGCATTAACTGATGTTATTAATTAAATTTGGAAAGAAGGAAAATCTTATATGTGACGGTCTCTAAGGAAAAAAAGCCTCTGAAATTATCCCATAATTTCACAATCAATAAGGCAAAAACAAAGTGTTCAGGGAATTAGTTGTGATGCCATCATACCATCGTAACACTGCATTTGTAACTTGAGTATAAAACATTTCTAAGCGTACAGCTTTTAATGTGAGACACAAACCAAACTTAAAATGACCCGAGTAAGTTTTATTTATTTTTATTATTTAATATAAACTTATGTATGAGATATTTCTTACCACATTAAAAAAAACCCCAAACTGAAATATAATTTCTTCCTGTATTCTGCTATAAAGATTGAGCTGTATTTTTACACATATGTATTAGACTTGGTCACTTGGTCACAATATTGAATTTTCTGTCCTTATAGTATAAAGGAATTATATTTCGAAGATCATAGATCATGGATCATCATTTTACAACATTTTTTCCTCTTTAAGTGCAAGAAAGGATCCTCTAAAATACCTGAAAGAACATTTCCTGTACCTTCCTATACAAAGCTGCAAATATGATAAATTACAAATCCATTTTTGCATCACTCTTGCTCTAAGGAACAAGCTCAACTTACTTGGTAGTGTTTATGGATTATTTTAGGCTAAATCACCTAAAATTTTGGTAATTAATCTTTTTTTAAAAAAGGAAAACACTGCAGTACATATTGTTAAAGGAGTTGTTCTGTTCTCCACAGAAGGTAAATTCAGGGCCACAATGTCAACACAGCTCCTGCAAGAAATGGCTCCTAAACCCAAGACAGTCACTATAAGAAGCTTCAACATGGACTTCAAGGCTGTCTAGTTCTCATCAATTTTTAGAACTAAAAGAAAAATTAAAAAGTTAGAAGAATAGAAATTTTTGTACTCTCAGGACTTTAAACAGAGTTCTGCTCCCCTTGATCTCAAAGGACAGCAAGCAGACAGCTTAGTCTGAGAACCTATGAATTCATGATTTTCACTAATCCTCTAATGAGACTCAGTGAATGTCATGAGCGAGGAACCATGCAAGAGTGATGCAGGCTAAGTAGGGAGAAGGTGCTTAACTAAATAGAAAACATTTAATCCCCCAAACAGCTGTTGAATTCCCCCAGAATATTTTTCTTTGTGTTGTTAAAGGAAGCTTGACAATATTGTAATATCTTTTTCCTTTAATGTGTCAGTGCATCAGCACTTCAGACTACTATGAGGAGAAGTATTGTAGCCCAGAGACAAGCAATAAAAGGAAGCTTAACAAATAATGAGTAAGAGAGCAAGAAGACAGGCTACGTTCTTCATGTAAATCAAAGTTGTTCCAGAAAGGCTTGGAAAGAGAGGTTGCTATTTTCAACTGAGAGTCAACTGAAAGTTAATGGGGACATTGCTAAAGATCACAGGCAAACTGCTACTGTACTTTTAATGAATATTTTATTCATGTCACCTTTAAATTAGTTAAATTTGATAGGATGATAATGTAATGCAAAATGGCTTCCTCCCCAGACCATTTTAGGTGGAGGGTAGATCAGAATTTAATTTTAGGGTAATGCCAGGTCAAAATTTAATTTAAAAAATTATGGTTGGAAAGTAATAAATCCAAAGTGACCAATGGAAAAAATATTAAGTTAATGAGATGTGCAGGCCATTTAGAAAACCACAGATATTTTATATGACATAAATTTTTCTTATCTGGAAACAAGCCATTTTAATACCTGCTGATAGGGAAGAAAGTAGGGAAAGGAGAAGAAGGGGCACTCTTGAAGCTATTGCTATCAGGTCTTGATAAAGTTATGAAGATAAATGCAAAAGGCTCATAATGGAGGTATTTGTCAATTGATCAGCAAGCTTGTTAAAATCTCAAGACCCCTAAATACTCTTTCACATTTCTAAATAAGGTGTTCTGGTTTTCAAAGCTTTGCACTTATGCAAGCCAAAGAAATTGTTCATAAATGAAGTTCATGCAGCTGCCCTGAAACCACAAGGTACAGCATCAGGCTCAGTTTGCATTAGTAGTTCACTTTCACTCTGCTTCTCATCCCCCTCCTTTCCCTTATCTATCACAATGCTAGCACACATGAACACGCAGTATATGCAAGGGATCTCACAATTTAAATCTACTTTTATACATCCTCGCCAGTCACATGGATACCGTGATACCTTGGGTTATTCTCCTTCCATAAAGGAAGATGGTCCTGGACAATACCAAAGGAAGGGGCCAAGGGACAACTAAAGCAGTAACCTACAAAGAAGACAGGGAAACAAGGTAGGAGGGCACAAAATAAACCCGATGGACTCAGCTGAGATAAGAAAAGTGTGTGAAAGGAAACGTTTGTCTATCACTCATAGGGGTATTGCATTTCCATCCAAATTCAACAATAAAAAGATAATCCCAGATAGCATTTTGGAAAAAGTAATGAAGTCAGACATTTCTTATGTTTAGTTATGAGACAGAACATCATTAGAAACAGAAGGAAACAGGAGGAAAATATTGGCCTGCTGTTAAACATGAGAGGTGAATTAGTCACCAACAACGTTGAAAAGGTACAGGTTACCAACTTTCTCTTCACTTCATTCCTTCCCAGCACTGCTGGACTCCAGGTACTGGAAGCAAAAACACAGGTTGATGCAAATGCAGACGTGCCACCAGTGAAGAAAGAGTTAGTACGTGAACTGTTACAGGACCTTGACCCTTATAAATTGATGGACCTTAACAATATCCACCCAACGGTGTTAAGAGAGCTGGCTGGTGTCATTGTGATCAGGAGACATCCCAGAAGAGTGGAAGAAGGCCAATGTTGCCCCCATCTACAAGAAGGACTTAAAGAAGGATCCAGGAAATTCTAGGAAATTATACCAGTCTTACTTCAGTCATTGGGAAAGCTATGGAATGAATCCTTCTCGGGGACACTCTAAGTCAAGTAGTGCACATAATGGGGAAAGGCCAGCATGGATTCACCAAGGGCAAATTGTGCTTCACACACTTGATCACTTTTTAAAACATAGTAATCTGCACAGTTAATGTGGGAAAAGGTTGGCCATTTTCTAGCTGGACTTTTCCAAGGCTTTTGATAGTTTCCCCCATCTTTGTCCTAGAGAAGCCCATACCTTAGAGTACAGGCAAGTGGTCTGTGTAGCGGGTGGGGAACTGTCTGGCAGGCCACACATGGAGGGTGGTGGTAAATAGCTCCTTTTCAAACAGGCAACCTACCACAAATGGGGTCCCCCAGGGACTGATATTGGCCTCAACACTGTTTAGGAAGGGAGAGGCACCCTGCAGGAAGACCCAGATAGGCTGGAAAATTGGGCTAACAAGACACTTATAAAGTTAAACAAGAGGTGTAAGGTCTTGCACCTGGGAAAACATAATCCAGGAGTGCAGCACAGGCTGGGATCTACCTGGCTGGGGAGCTGTTCTCTGGAAAGGGGCATGGGAATCCTGTTGAACTGTGGGCAGCCATGGCAAAGAAAGCCAACAGGATGCTGGGTTGCATCAACAGGCAGTGATGAAGAAGCCATTATTCCATTCTACTTCATGCTTGTCAGGCCACACCTGGAATACTTTGTTAAGTTTTTGTACCCACTATACAAGAAAGATGTGTACAGGCTGGACAGGGCCCAGAGAAGATGACCAAAGGTCTGAGAAGTCTGCCATATGAGGGAGTGCTGGGAGAATAGTCTTTGTTCAGCTCTGAAAAAAAGAAGGCTTAGGAGAGACCTTATCACTATGTACCAGTGTTCAAAGGCTGGCTACAAAGAAGATGGAGACTCTCTTTTTACAAGGAGTCACATGGAAAACATGATAGGTAATGTTTATAAGTAGTTCCTGGAGAGATTCTGGTCGGACACTAGATGAGTATTTTTCATGAGAACAATTAGCCACTAAAATAATCTCCCCAGGGAAGTGATGGATTATCCAACATTGGTCACCTTTAAGATTCAGCTGGACAAGCTGCTGACCCATCTTGTCTAGACAGTGATTTTACCCAGAAACATTGGACAAGATCATCCTTGGGGTCCCTTCCAACCTGGTATTTTGTGATTCTGTGATTGTCATTTGTAGACTGTAGCAGATCTAAGACAAGATAAAATGTTGCCCCAGGTGTTGCCCTTGATGCTGGCTGTCCATCCACCCAGAGAAACTGCTTGAGAAGGCACCAAGGCTCTAAAGACATACCAAACCCAGTGTAGAATCTGCGACTGGGGAACTCAATAAGAAGAGTGTGTTCCACTCAAATGGTGTCTGAATGAAAAAACGCTTGGAAACCAAGCTCTTCAGAGATGAGTAAACTTATTTCATGGGAAGACACAAAACATTTTGATGCCTAAATACAGAGCATGATTGCTCCCTTGCAGTAAAGGCTTGGTTGTGCAAATATTGTTACAAATAAGAAAAATACACTCAGGGAGTTTCAAATACTGAATAAGTGACATGATTCCAAGTTATTTCTGGATATTCTTGTGTCACCACTGCATCTGATTAAGCCAAGCATGTCTGGTACTTCTAAATACGATTATGCCACATTAACCATGTCACAATAACCTTGACACTGGACTAACAGACTGCACCATTCCTAGGTTCCCCCTCCAGATCATTTGCAAGCTGAAATTAGAGAAAAGCATCTTCCCATCCACTAAGTAGCACATCATGTTATCTCAAAGATTCAGAAGCCACAGTGGCAACCAGAGGCATTCTGGGTAGAATTTCGGGTGTGGGTGTTATTTCATTAAATCTAAAGTGAAAATTTGGCACACGAATGGATGACAGAAAGTGTTAGACTCAAGCAGAAGTTAAGGGGTGTCCCTACTCCCTATTAACTTAAAACAAACAATTCCCCCAAATCTATGTCACCACCAGACACCTGAAGGAACTGCCTGGGTTTTAAGAACAACAGTTTTACTTATGTCCCAGCATCTGGGTTTCAGAAAGAGTCCTGGGTTGAAAGTTTTAGATGTTACTTATCTTTGTGGAAAGTCTAGGCAAGAGATAGACTCCACTGAAATATATAGAGCTCTGAATATCAGCCCCATGGCATCATGAAGAGAGACAGTAAATGCAGAGAACTGATCCAGAGGAATTCTAAGCAGTTGTGCTCCATGCTGGACCTCTCATCACAGTACATAAATTATTCTAAATTGTTGTCCTTGCTAGACAGCTCACTGATAAGCTGGAATGGTCATCAGGTCTATTGATTTTTTAAATTTTTTTTTTGAGGGGGCAATGCTGGCTTTAAGCAATCTCTTTTCAAGGCTTAGTTTGATAATCCTTTTCAAGCTTTTATTTAAACTCTTTAAGAGAAAAAAGCAAGAATTAATTAGAAACTGGAAGAACACAAAGAAGCTATAAAGAATAGATCAATAACTCACATAGATGGCAGTAAGCAAACTGAAACAATTACAGTGAAAGATGGTTATTGATCAATATCAGGAATAGCTCATATAGTAGCACCTCTGTTTATACCAGATCTCAATTTTATTCTTATTTTCTCAAAATATAACTGCATTCTACAATTTTTATCACCAGATAAATTTTAATTCCCTTTTATGAGTGCATAATAGCCATATAATATTTTTAAGTAGTGGTTGCTGTGAGTAGATTTACATGTCAGCAAAATGTTGACTGCCCATTGTCTTATATTGCTATAACCTGTCACAGTTTGGAAAGCTGAGCTAGAGAAAGGTAGACTGACCTTCCTAAAGCCAGGGTTGGGGGGCAGAAGCTGATAGAGATCTGGATCTAGTGAGTCTAAGGGACTTTGTTTCCTGGCAATATTAGTCCCTGTAGACTTTCACAACAAAGGGAGGCTTTTTACTTTACAAAAAAAAATGGAATTGGCAACTATTCTATTTCAGAAACATCTAACTAAAACTCCAGATCTGCAATTTACAGCATAGTGAGAGAAGCAAAGCACTTGCACTCTATGTGCATCCAATTCAACCTGGGAGACTTTTAAACAGAGCTCTTCATGTCTATTTTTATCCAGTCATTATACAGAAAGGTGCAGTAGTATTTATGATACTGGTAAGAGTCATCAGAACAGAAGACTTCCATGTTTTTTCTTTAACAAACTTATTTATGATACTACATGAAAACTGTGCTTTTCATTTCTCCCATCTATAGTTCTTGCATTACTTCTAACATAAAGATCATTGGATATAATTACAGTCAAGTGCAAAATCACATGGAAGTCAATATACGAAATGCAAAATAAACATCCCCTCAACAGGAATGTCCACCAACAGGAGGAAATTGCCTGACTTTGGGACTAAAAAGTAAAAAAATCCAGTCTCCCCTACCCCACTGCCAGTCCCACCGCTGTCTTGCGTAACATAGCTGAGGTGTTTAATGCTCACTAAACTAGGACTTTTGCTTCAATTTCCCTCTCAGGTACTTGCAAGGTCTATAGAAACTATCACGTGCTTAAATTTTGTTCAATTACACAAGTCAGAGTAAAATTTAACTTTAAGTTGGTTGGAACTTTGTGGGTTTGACTTAATGAAATGTATCAGCACCAACACAGCTTTCACTGTCTTGGGAAACTGCTGCCTCATACTTATCTGCTGTAAGTAGGTTTTAATTTAAGGCATACATATCAATCTGCAAGCCTGTCTCCATAAAATCGTACTTAAAAAGACAACTTGCTGAAGAATAATGAGCTGAAGTCTGTCCTCTTTACAAGTTTCCTTAGTAAAATAAGCTCACCTTTAAGAAAATAATTAAAAACCCCTAGAATCCTATTCACAAATCATATTGGAAATTTGGGACTGAAGAATTGAATCTGGCTGAAAAAAATTTCAAAACCGAGTTTCACACAAAGTAAAATAATTTATGGTAAACTTCAATTTTTTTCCATAGTTGAACTATACAATTTAATAAAATCCCATCTTTTTAATAAATTAAATACTTGGATTTCAAGTCACTGGTTCCAAATATCTACAGCAATACTCGTGAAAATGCCTATAGCAAAGACATTTTCCATAAAGTTTCAATTTGAAACAATATAGAGATTTTCAACAAGAAGAAATTTACTGTCAACAAGGTCTACTTAAAGGCAGAGGATTAAGAGTCCTGATGATAGTTAAGAGGCACAAACATAATCAATATACAGAAGCTGTGGATATATACTCCAGGTTTGTGGTCAAAGTCTGCTTTAATAATAAAGATAAAAAACCAGACCTCTGATCAGGATTTTCACAGACAGATCACAGAAAGTAGAGGAACATTCAGGAAATCTACCCCTGCTTCAGGCACACAAGGTGTAAATTTAGATTTTTTTTCTGATCATGCTATGTAATAACATATGTCAGTATTAGTAACTGCTTTTTGCAAGCTGTGAGTTGAAATTATCCAAAAAAGTTCACATGGCATATTGTCCCCCTATCCATTCCTCGCCTCTTTACCTTCATTGAATACTTCCTTTTAGGGAAGGTGAAGAAGATGCCATGTTAGGCTTCTAGCAGAAAAGTGATGAAATGTACCACCTCATCCCTAGGGAGAAGGTGGCAGAAATATCTTATGATACTTTTTGAGTTCAGGGTGTACTGTGCGCTCCCTTTGCTGAAAATGTCACAAACACCTCTACAACTTAAAGGACAACCTTTGGTGTCAGGGCAATATCGATATCAACAGATTTACACAGAGGAAATAAAAACCAGAATGACTATCTGTGTTCTTCTGCCCAAGAGCAGATATCTTAGGAGAACAGTGTTTGGAGGCACTGAAACTAAGCTAGCAGTAAACTTGAGTTGGTAGGTTTTGGTTTTTACTCTGTCATTGCCCAGATATTACAGTGTTACAACAGCCTTTGTGGCTGTTGGATGTCCCAAAAAAATATTACCCTGAGCATACTGAAGTTGGATCCATATGCTCTTTCTTCTAGGTCATATCACAACCTTTACCTCTTGTTCCCCCATTTTCTGTTGGCTTCTTTGGTTTTGATGTTTTGTTGGTTTTTATAATATCCATTGTGCTTTTCCACTTCAGTTTTATTTTGATCCAGTCCTCCACTGTCTTGACATTCAGGTGCTCTTCAAACATCCATCACTGATTTCCTTGTAATCCTTACACAAAATGGACAATATGCTAAGGAAAACTGCCTTGCAAAGTTGCCAAAAGAGCAATTCCAATCTAATTAGGAGTTCGTACTGCTTCAGTGATAGCAACACAAACACTGTTAATATTCACTGCAGCTGCTTTGTCAATAACTCCCATTGAATCTTCCAATTTATAAGAAAAATCAGGAAACTATTGGATTCTATGACACTGATAGATCTATCAGTATTCATTGCCCCTATCCTCTGCAACACAAGGCACAAATGCCAATAACTCTAACAGTCTCTTAAATGCTGAAGGATCATTATTAAAATGTTCTTGGCATCTCTGGTCATTAATTATAATCTTGTGCACATATGCAGTGTGATTGCAGGAAATAATCAGCTTTGTCTGCCAAATTGGCAACATTTAGAAACTAATTTGTTATGACATACCATCAAAGATATTTAAACAACAAACCCAATGCTCTGCTGCACTGCGCACACTGTTAAAATATCAGATCACATCATTAAAAAATAGTTAACATATCCAAGGGGAGGTAATATTTATCCTTGAACCTTGGTTCAAGTGGAAATTCCAGAAAGAACAGTTATATCCTTTCTCCCTCACAGTTCACAAGAGAGGAAATTCTCTCCAGAGCGATGGATGGACAGGGGTGAGGGAATGACTTAGATTACACCACAGACTTGCTGTCAGTCAGGAGCTATTAAACAGCCATTGAATAAATGTTTGCCAAGAGCAAAGCTTACCCAGGATTACTGCACTGCTCAGGATGCCTGCAGATTCATTTAGAGACTTTAAACTCATATTTATCTGTCTAATTTCTTTTATAGCCCCTGTTGCCACTCTCATCCAGCTAGCCCCCCAGCTTTGCTAGCAAAAGGGTATGAACACCTACAGGCCCCTCCAGTCTTGCAGGTGGGATTGAAGTAAAGTGTGTTGTGGGGAGGGGAATGTCTTTGGACCCCACCTCTGACAGAAAGAGCAGAGGAGCTTCCCACTGCCTCCCAGTCCAGAGGATGTTTAGCTCCTCAGCAAACTCCTGGCTGCTGAAATGTGAACCTCGCCACTGTCCTTCTCCAAATTCCACATTGTATAATCCTTGCTCACTAGACGAGAATTATTTTTTACTTGTTGTTTGATTTCTTCATGTTGGTCAGGGCAACAACAGCCTCTGCAATCACCCTGAAGGAAATAGAGGGACACCCATAAAACCCCTTTGTGCTTCTGCCTCAGAAGTCCAATTCGTGCTCACGCAGGAAGCAAATCCTGCAGAGTTAGGATTTTCCCCTTGGGCAGCATTCAGTGCCCTTTAAGGAGAACAAGACAGCTGCACTGCAGATTTTCTGCCACAGATAGCATCAAAGCTGTTGATATTTAAGCTTTGGACCAGCAAAAAAACACCACTGATGTTGCAGGACTTAGGCTAGTCATAGGAAAGGGTTTGGCTGTACAGCTGTTTTGTACCAGAGAAGTGAGTCTCTGGGCATCCTGATGTCTGTTAGGGGTGAGCTCTGAATCTGTGGATTATTCTGTCCTCAAACACAGAAGGGACGGTGCCATTTAGAGAGTAGCAGAGCGAGGTGTAGGATATTATGGTAACCACATCATCTTTAAAACGTCCCATACTCCAGATCAAGAATTTCCAATGGAGCATATGAACTGTGGAAAATTCAAGGGCTTCCAGACTCACCTGTGTAATAAAGGGAGCAAAACACTTCATCATATTATGTGCATGTGTAGTACCACTTCTTTTCTCAGATCTACGTTCCTAACATTAAAATATCCATCAAAATAAAACCAGAAATTCAATATTGAGCTATGCCTTCATCCAGAAAACAAAAATCTTTTCTTGTTTTCTCCCCATAAATGTACAGAATGATTTAAAAATGAGAAAGTAGATCCCATGTGAAACTTTTTTTGTTAAGAAAATAATCATTTCCAAATTTAAATTTGGCTGTAGTTCTTATTAAGAAAGCTAAATATGATGCTTTTCTCTACAGGAAGATGTTGCACTTGCATATTTTCCTGTAGTCTTTTCTGGCACTATTTCCTCTACATGCTGTTTCCTTCAGTGCGTTCTATTGCGTATGTCCCCTGCCATAGTGGGAGTCCATCAGTCCAGTTAAAGTTGAGTATGGAGAATACAACGAGAACTGACAAGTGCAAAACACTTAACTAATGTGATTGCCTCTCCATTCTCACAGTAATGACTGTTTATTCAGGGATACGGTACTTGAACACAATATTTTGTTTAGTTTATGTGTTTATTGTTTAGATTCTTCTCTTTTCCCATGTTTTCTCAGAATCCAGTGTTCCATATTATTGAAACGCCAGTTAAGAAATCAAAGTTTTATGCAAATCTTTTTCACCAGGTTCTCGATTGCTGTCATCAGCTACTGAACCAACAATAACTTCTTTTCTTTCTCATGGAATTTTATAGCTTACAACTAGTTTAATAACAAAGCCTTCCAAAATGCTTGAAAAGAACGGATTTTTTTTCCTAAAGTAATTAATGTTACATATGCTTATTTACCACACAGTTCTGAAATCTGAGTCCCAAGGATACTTCTTGAAAAAGGAGGTAAGAAAATTATCTCAGATCCATTGTCATAGAAAGATAAGGCACATTAGACTATTAATACCTATTATATCAATATTCTTTATGTGTTTCCATATTTTAAAAGTAAATAATAAATATGAACTTCTACATAGCACCTTAAAAATAAAATATTATCTACATAACTGTATGAATTTCACTACAGGTTTAGTCTTTGATCTTTTAAATTAATAACTTGTACAACCTTAGCTTTCTTCATTTTTTTTTAATTTCATATCTGATTGTATAGGATGAGATTTGAGCAAACTATAGCCCAAACCACCCCAAAACAAGGACATTACTAAATCTTATTCTTTGACTTGTTGCAACATGTGTAGAAATAAAATTTTGAGCTTCCCATTAGAATAATTGTTTAACTAAGGCTTTTCATATAAACAGTGCAAGATAACAAAAGTTCTGCACTGTATGTAGGGTTTAATACACTGTTCTTTAAAAAAAAAAAGCAGATGGCTAGTCCATAATGCCTTTTAATGAGAACATATTTTACCTTGAAAAGTTCTATTACTATGTACTCCATTAAGGTTAACATTAAATCACGTATTATTATATGGCTATAATGATTTTCCTCTTTTTCTTATTTTGATAAAAGTTATTCAGCATTTACATAAAGGCCTAAAACACTGGCCTTGGAAACAATGTCCTTTCAAACAAACCACGTTAAATTAAATGTCCAATGAACAATGCGTTTACCCTGGGAACTAAACCTAACATGGTGCAAATTAACAGAAGGCCAGTACAGTGCTAAGTTGAGGTGCTGTACCTGTACTCACATAGATAACACATTATAAGGACAGTAGTCATTGTTTCCTATGTAATTTAGTAGCTTAAACTCTGAAAATGAAACTCCTTGAGAGAAAATATAGGAGTGATTTAATCCTGACTAAGTCCAGCTCTGCTGGGTTCATTTTGACACTTCCTCATGTTGTGGAGGGAAGCTCTAAAGGCAGGGATTGCATTAACCTTTATAGCAGAGAAACAGCAAGAGTTCCTCTTCTCAATGCCAGACTAAGAAGATGCCCCAGTGGAACAGAATCATTATCAGTGCCCATAGTTCCTCTACTGAGTATGAGATGAGGAAGGTGCTCTGAGGAGGCAGAAAGACTGCACATACAAGGACAAGCTCCTTGAGTCCTTGACTCTGTCCCTGCCTAAGCATTATTTCCAATACTTTAATCACTCTCGTGGTTATTCTCTGAACACTCTCCAGTTGTTGGTATCCTCTTGAATTATGGAGAAGAGAACTGCATACAAGGAGTATTCCAGCAGCAGTCATGCTAGCACAAAAAACCAAAGTTAGTAGAAAGTCTCACATTTACTTGAAATTTCCCTTTACATTCGTTCAAGAATCTCATTAGCCCTTTTGGCCACTGTGTCTCCTCAGAGCTCACATCTGCCTGATCATACAAAACAAACACGGACTTGCATGTTATATTCTCCCATTTCACAGAAAGAAACTCTTGATTAATATTCACTTGACCTGTGGTTGGAATGGGAAGTAATTCAATACCATCACTTGATCTGACCACACGGCTGTTCTGTCTAAATACAGAACAAAAATGCCTACTGGAAATAGCAGCCTCTTTATTAGATATTAAGAATTTTTCCACTTAGGTTCTGTAGTGAATCAGTGTCCATGTTAAATTTTCCCTTCTCCTAATAATCTCATCCCTGATTGCTCCAAGTTCCTCATTACATTCTCATTTCTAGAATTCCTACAGTTTACACTAGCTAATGGATTTCCTTGTTTCTCTCTCTCTCTCTTTTTTTTTTTGCATCTGCTTTTTCTTGTCTAAATCAGACTGCTTTATAAATAGGAAAGACTCTTCTCCATTTGGCATTTGTGGCTTTTGAGGGATCCTGCTGGAAGTTTTTAACTCTTTGTAATTGTGTTTTCTCTTTTAATTCTGCTTGAATGACTGGCTCAGAACCATTTTCAGCTTCATTTACAGACAGCTTTGTTTAAAACACAAGATAATATCAGTCATGGAGCAGGTGATCTTGAGTGCTATCACGAAACACTTGCAAGAGAACCAGGTGATCAGGCCCAGTAAACATGGGTTCATGAAAGGCTGGTCTTGCCAAACTAACCTGATCTCCTTCTATGACCGAGTGACTAGACTCTTGGATGAGGGAAAGGCTATGGATGTGGTCTTCTTGGACTTTAGTAAAACCTTTGATACAGTTTCTCATAGCATTCTGCTTGGAAAACTGTCAACCTCTGGCCTGGACAGGCGCATGCTCTCCTGGGTGGAAAACTGGTTGGATGACCGGGCCAAGAGAGTGGTGGGAAATGGTGTTAAATCCAGCTGGAGGCCAGTCACAAGTGGGGTTCCCCAGGGCTCAGTGCTGGGTCCA
>WAAB01004753.1:0-54090 GCA_013389865.1 Piaya cayana | reverse complement strand
TGAGAGAGCTGGGGTTGTTTAGCCTGGAGAAGAGGAGGCTGAGGGGAGACCTTATTGCTCTCTATAATTACCTGAAGGGAGGTTGTAGAGAGGAGGGTGCTGGCCTCTTCTCCCAGGTGACAGGGGACAGGACAAGAGGGAATGGCCTCAAGCTCCACTGGGGGGGGATTCAGGCTTGACATAAGGAAAACATTCTTCACAGAAAGGGTCATTGGGCACTGGAACAGGCTACCCAGGGAGGTGGTTGACTTGCCTTCCCTGGAGGTGTTTAAGGTTCGGGTACTGAAGGGCATGGTTTAGGCTGGTGGGAATGGTTGGACTAGATGAGCCAGTGTGTCTCCTCCAACCTGGTGATTCTATGAATCTATGATTACTGTTGGAACTGTGTTTACATGTGTATCTTTAGACAAATTACGATAACCTACACTGAACCAGTCACTAATTTTTAGTTCCACGATCATTTTGTCTGTCACTATGAATCCTGGCACAGAATTTCCTATGTTGGGTTTAGTTCTTTAATGCATTGCATTCTTCACTTTTTTTCCTGCCGACTATACTCCTCGTGATTTTGCTCTTTTCTTGTTCATATATGCTTCATGTGAGATTTGCTGGTGAACCACTAGCAGATTATATACTCTTTCGGATCTGATCATCTCGGTGAAATTTCATTGCATCAGACCCTGGAAACACTTGCTTCCACTCAGCTAGCAGACCCATCTCTTTTCATGGCACCCAATTTCTGATCTGGTTCATGCCGGTACTAACAAGAAATAATTACAGTGAAGTCAGGAAGGCTGCTTTCATGAGAGGTTTTTAGTTTAGCCCTTCAATGTACAACAGGTCCTCTAATAAACATTGTTTCCTTTACCTACAGGCATATGGCCCTTGTGTGCCACCGCATATTCTCTCATAGGAAGGTACTGCACCACTCCTCATTTTACTACTTCTTGAACTAGGGGCAAGTATGATGTGGCTAGCACATTACATGCACAGTAAACTTGAACTGACACATGAACAATTATGATTATGAACAATAATCACACACACCTCCCAACTTGTCCTGCTTAAATATGTAAGAAAATTGGAACTCAGCCCTCCATTCCTTCAAGGTTCACACTGCCCCATTGACTTATCCTTGCAAAGATAATTCTTATCTAGCAAGTTCATATGGCTGTTGGGAGAATTATTTACTTGTTATACTACAATTAATTATCTGAAGTGCTGCATAATGGATCGGTAATGTTTTCCTCATTGTCATAATCATGAAGTATACTTCATTCATTTGCTGTAGAAAATAAATAAGCTGAAAGCATAAGATGGGCATTATCTGCAACCTGTACAACTTTCCAGATTCAGAAATAGCAGTCATTCTTCTCCACAGGTAAAACATTTTTCTAAAGAAACATGCAAAATGGAAATGTGTTTGTTTCTTCCAAATGCTGAAGGGTAGCCTGAAGTTGAAAACAGAGCATACCCTCCCTATAAGTACCAGTACTTTTGTACAGTCTTCAGTAACTATTTAGTAGAAGTCACACAAAATTAGCTGCCTCATTTCTGTAAAATATATAAAATGTCTGTATATTAAAAATCTAGGATTTTAAGTCTTTGTCTTGCTCCAGGAATCTTAATGCATATTTCTTAGATCCTTGGGGAAATTAGGAAGCTACTAGACAAGTTAATGCTTTGAAGCTGTAATTTAAAAGGTGGGGTTTTTTTTTATAAAAGAAACTCTTTTTTTTTTCTTTATCTAAAGTACTTGGCATATTTTAAACAGAAAATTGTAATAATAATTATGGATATATTGACCTATTTGTACTCTTAGGCTGGCCACTCAAGTGAAGTAGATTTTAACCAGCTCCCTGTAGGATTCTGTCAGCTTCCCATGTTTCTGTGCTGTGGCACTTCTTGCATTTATCCTGCAAGTTGCCTAATGCTATCTCAAGATTTGATTCACTAATGAAACACTTGCCCAGACCATTTTGTTACATGCTCTGAAGAGCTTAATGGGCATATGACACTTAGATGACTGTAAGCCTGTAAAAATACCTCACTTCTCTTTGGGGCTGTAAGGGCAGACCTTCTAGCTGTAGCTTACTGTGCTGGTGATGGGAGCTCAAGTGCAAGAAAGGTCTCAGGATTTTAACTGCATTGTTTAATTTGTCACTTGATAAAAACTGATGGGCCCCATCTACAATATAATTTTCACTATTGGTCTCTCTGGTGCAGCTCTGTAATGCTGCTGAGACTTTGAATGAACCAGAAGTCTCTATCCAAAACTCTCTGATATCAATGGAATCAACTGTCAGGCTTTGGATCAGGCCTTAAAGATGTGGTTTTGAGAAAACAAAAGTGTCATGTATATCAGAGTCTCACATAACACAGTATAATACTGCCCTGCACTAAACTGTGGGTTTGCAAACAGAATTAAAAATAAAAGTGTCCCCTCTCTTGCAAACAACTATACCTGAGACACTACAGACTTGCACTCAGTGTTACTCCATAGATACAGAAAATATCTGGGACTTTGGCATTATTTCAATGAATAATCTGAGGAAGTTTTGGAAAACAGATTAACTACATTTCTGGCCCAACTTTTCTTCTTTTTCTTTTAGCTAGGAAAGCTATGTATCAGCCTATAGCTGAAAATACAGAGAATGAGTTGAGAAATAAAAATGAAGAACTAGTTCTGTACTCTGGAACTAAGCCTATTTGCTGCAAGTGACGCCTCAACTCTAAAGATCTGGTATGTTTTTTCCTGGATAAACGAAACCAAAAAGGAAAGATGTGTAAATATGAGAACAGATCATGGATTTGACACTTGTGTCTGTATAGCTTATGAAATTGAGATGATGTTCTGCTGAAACCCTACACTAGGACTGTCAATGTCAAATAAAGAGCTCACATTACTTTCAAGTAGGAGAATATAGTTCAGAATACTACACACTTTGAATTGAAAAATTGCACTCATGTCCAGGCTCAGCCACAGAGAAATCAGTTTCTTAATGCTGAATCTCTGATCTGAATGTCAATTCTCTACATAAGTTATCACCATTTAAGTCAATAGATTTGCTACAATAAAAGAGAGATGTCATCCCAGAGGCTCCACTATGTTTATATATATATAAAGAAAGAGAAAGACTGAATGAACATACTTTTCTTGTCCCTTTATAGCCACTTGCTAATATGCAGAGGCATATAATATCTTTCAAATTCATTCTACAATCTTGGCAAACAAGACAGTTGTCTCAATGAACAGAGATGTGCTTTGCTGTGTGCCCTACCCATCAAATTTAAAAGAAAGCCACAAAATGTTTGCAGTCTTCTGGGACGTTCGGAATAATTTTAAAAATAAATATGCCTTCTAATACAAAAGAAGCAATTTACATACAAAATATATTTTCCCAAATATCTCTATGCTTCCTAAAAACAGAGGATACAATTATTTTGAATGGATACATTGCTACATTCCTTATTCATTACATGATTTGCAGAATTGAAGTTGGAATTTAAAAGCAATGTAGATACACTTTACTATCTACAACAATAATGAAGTATAATTTTTATTGTTAACCCTTCTGCTAAAAATGAGATGTTTGGTGATGCAGACCTTCTATATGAAAAGCCTATAGTGCAGTCACATAAAACTAGTTCGATTTAAGTAGTACTGACGTAACTATTTAGCTGCTTCAATAGTTTCAGTTCTCAAATTGCAAAGACGTGGAACACCTTGAATGAATCTTGATATTTCTTATTGTTCCTTGGCAGGATTGCTATCTTTTCATGTTCAGTACCAGACATAAATCTTCCTATACTTCTATCGCTGAAAAGAACAGCAACATATGATGACAAGCCGATATGAAAGAAATTGCATCTAGCACTTCAGCACAGTTCACTTGGATTAACATCACAACACACATCTAGAAAATCCATGGTTTACAGTAAGAAAGCAGGCTTTTGACTCAGTAGTGAGTGGAAGAGAGCTACACTCATGATCTCTATCAGAAGTTTTAATCATTATCATCACTAAAGGATTAAATATCCCTAAGAAAATAACAAAAGTGGTGAAAGGAAATTTTTAGATGGGATCTCCTACAATACCTCTTACTAACCATTTGGAAAACCCATCCTGAAGCTGTATGGATGATCTGCTCAAGGAAGGTGTACTTCAGCATTATGGCTAAAGAGACTGATTCTTTGTTAGTTGTTCTGTAGCAAGTTGTAGGATTTAAGAGTCATTAAAGCAGTCAGTTTCCCCAAAACTTTAAAGTCATTGGAAGATGTTCAGGAAAAAAAAAATCAACATTTTCTCAGTACTCTACAGAAAACTATACATTTATATACATACTACTCATACACATAAATGTATACACACCCCAAACACATGTGCATACATATAGGTGTGTATCTATATACATACTTATACCAGTATATATACACCATATACACACTTGCTGGTAATGATTGTATAGGATCTCAATTCTAATTCAAAATTTCATTATGCTAGGTGCCACAAAAACATAAAACACTTTAAAGAGTGCTTGTAACTGAAATGTAGGGCAAGGCACAGTATGTGATTACATACAGACAACAGAAAACTGCTAAAAAAACCGGACTCTAATAATACTGGTCAGCTTGTTGAGTAGAGATCTCTGCACACCAGCTGCCTAGCTGCTGCTAAGTTTATGTGAAATGTCCTGTCACAGCAGAGTTTTAAGAGGCAAGTTAAAGGAGAATAATAAAATAATCCTGCAAATATCTAAGATGGACTCTTCTCCAGCATGATACAGAATCAGCATGAAGTGCCTTCCATACATTAGATCTTAAAAAAACAAAAATTGTCTTAATCTACTTACAATGCTAATACAAGCACAGAGTATCATTCAACTGCAGAGAACCATTTTTAATAGAAGTACTAAGATACTGGACACTTATGAAAAATTAAACACTAAATGCCAAGGAAGACAGCAAAATGCCAACATAACCTCAGAACTGACAACTTCAGGTACTTGCTGCTGACACTAATCTTATTTCAGATAATGATGAACCTGCTGTTTGTAAATAAGTCTTTTTTCCACTGATTCATACCTTGATGTCATTTAACGGTTGAATTCTGAAAGTTGTCATTGGTAATACTTGGGGAAGATTGTCACACAAAGATGAAAGGAAAAGGAAACGCCATTCTGTTTGGAACACTCTTGAGACACTGTCATGAAGATGTCACCACAAAACATCACACATCCCTACCCAGTAATAGGACATTGCTCTGGGAAAATATTTAGTAAGCAATAATGAGAGGACTTTGTGAAGTGACTTAATGTGATAGTGTTTATTTGGAAAGAAAAAAGTAAAAGGGGCTGGTGAGCTTCTTAGTTCAGCTCTTGTTGAGCAAAACAAGGTGTGAAGTGCAAATTACAACCAACTTAGCAGCTTGCAGCAAAATCCAATTACACATATTAAGAAGGGAGGGAAAGACTAGGACCAGTTCTTACTGCTGACAGGATCAGGGAGGGAGGGTTACATCAGCTATGCTTTACTATTAAACACGAACCACCAGGAGCTCAGTAGCAGACTCATTGCAGTGTGCCAGAGGGTGAATAGTTGAGCTGGGCTGCATTAGGCGCTGAGTGAGCAATCAGCCAGCAGGATGGTAATTCACTGCATGAACTGCTGTCCTGCTACTCCTCTCTCCCCAGTAATCAAAAGTGTCCTTGAAAACATTTCTAACTTCATCTGCTCCTGACTCACACTGAGCTTCAAAAATTTCCTTTGGCCAAGGCTCATTCTCAGGGCAGAAAAATCTAGAACTCCTTGGTGGCATCCCCACCACATAAACCACCTCTCCACCAATATTTATGAACGGCTTCCTGAGGTATCGAATGAAAATGTTACTCTATATTTCTTCCAAGCTCATCTTTGGAAGCAGCTCAATCTTTTCAGCCAAAGCTTTCCCAAAGTTTGAGTTTAAAGGACACAACTGGAGCAGACAACTTCTGCTCAAGCAGTTCAGATTTGGCAAAGATGTGAGGAACAGAAATCAGGGCACTTCCACGCTTGCTTATTTGGCACTGCCCCTGTTCCCACTCAAGCAGGCATCATCCACACATGCCTGCTCTTCACTCATCCTTTCCAGCTCATTTGTTAGAAAACAGTAGTAATGAATAACAAAAGAAAAGGAGTGGGCAGATGTGAACATCAGCTTGAAACATAGGTCACAAGAAATGAAAACATATATTTGTAAGTCCAATACCTTGAATGGAAAACCAAAACCTTTTCAGTTCTGTTTAAATATGGGGAAAAGATTTACCTACACTGATCAGCCATCCTGTGCTTGGACTTCTGTATCACAAGCCTTCTATCTAATCCCATTAATTTCTATTTGTTCCTTTGCTAATATTGGCCTTTTTAATCTCTCTTCATTTGGAAGCAGCAGCCCTCCCAATACCTTTAACCATCCTCATTGCACTTTCATTGAAATCAATGGGGCTTTGAAAATTACCATTGTGCAGCTGACTCCATTATGCCCATTACAGATTTAAAAACACGACGACAAGAAGCTAATCTGTACGCACAACTCCCTCTCTTCTGCTGTAAATAACTCAGCCATATAATTTTTTAAATACTGAAGTGCCTAAATTATAGACTAACAATATGCAAAATTTCATCTTCAAATAAGTCTATGAGGTTTTTTGTAGCTAAGATAATACAGCACTTTTCACAGACTCAGCTAAACTGTGATAGCTGTTGTTTGTTTTGTCTTGTTTCTTGTTTAAAAATGGATAAAGGCATGTCAGGCCAATTTAATTTAAATAGGATGTTCAGAGACTAAGAAGTGAAGTGGCAGAGTTTTAGTTCTACATTACATGAATAGAATTAAAAATCCAGTCTCCCCGCACAGCCCTTAAAAACAGAGTCAGACAAACCCCCAATCACATTAAAAACTCAGTTTCCCCTCATTAATATGGCACCTGTTCCAGCTAGGAAGGAAAGAGCAGAGTCAGCTGCTCCTTGGATATCACCCAGCAGAGGCTGGTTTCACTGTGGGACACCTCCATAAGGTGCCAGACTAACTTCCAGACCTTCTGGCTAGGACCTTCCTCCAGGCAAGACTGTTCAGATGATGAAGGAAGAGTGCAGCACTGTGTGGCTATCTGATCCTGCCTCATGAAGCCTCTGGGGCTGTAAGTGCCTTAAGCTGATGCTATACTTCCAGCTGTATTTTCCAAGCCCTTTACTGCTGAAACACAGCAAGAAGATGCCAACACAACAAAGGGTAAATGAAACCCCACAGCTCCTGTGCCCTGTGCCCAAAACTTCAGGGACTTTCTGGTGCCAACAGTCTGTGACAGAGTTTTCATTTGTGCCCTGGAGCTGGTGGAACAAAGTGAAGAGGAGGGAAAAACACAAGTGAAACATGGGGACAGGGAAAGCGTGGGAGCACAGACAAGACACTGTTCCCTTCTCTGTCTTTACTGAATAGAGAGCTGAAAGAAACACAGTGGTGTCTGAAGCTGGCTTAGCCAAATCCATCTCATACCAGAAAAATAGGAGGAAACCCTGAGCTGTCTCCTCCTGCCACAGGGAGCACAGGACAACAGCAGTGCTGGCCCCTGAGGTGGCTCTTCTTCCCTCAGGCTATGAGCACCAAGCATATGTCCCACAGATCCCAGGGCCTGTAAGGAGCTTCATGATATTCCCCGTGGGATTGCTCTGACCTGGCCAACAAAACCCTCCAATGAAAAAGCAAGACAAGATGCCACAGAAACAATAAAGTGATTTTCCCCGAATAACTTTCAGCCTCCTGTGGGTGGGGATGTTTAGCCCGTTGTGCAATCTCCATTGCTGTGTAATTTATATTCACTGGGGTGCCAGAACTGCACAGTATCCTCTAAATATAAGCAATTAACTCCCATTAGCATTAGTGGGAATCACTCAGGAGACTATCCCCCATTATTGATTATCTCAGTTTTGTACCAACTTAAAAAAATATACAAAGAAAAGAAAATCATATAGTTAGTGGCTTTGGCTAAGTTAAGGCAGGCAAATTGGATTCATTATCATTCTTGAGCTAAACAGTAGGGCTTATTAGAATTTACATACTTTGATCTGATGAGTGTAGATAGCTAATTATACAGCAGCCAGCAATGTATTTTTGATGTTTTTTATTAATTAATATTCAGTATTATAATTAAATGCACTGGGTGCTCTTCTGCAAATTCTTTTTTGTTTGTTTGTTTCTAAAACTAAAATAACTTTAAAAAACATACCTGTGAAGTACATGAACAACAGATTCTTCCACAATGCAACAGAAATGTATGCCAGCACTTAAACAAATGTGGCCCACAGCTTTGTCTGAGGCCTTATTACTTCTCAACCCATCCTGAGCAGCTAGCAATGACCCTGCTGTTAAGCCTAATACCTGATACACACTCTTTTAGGAGTACCTGTATCTTTAAGTAATATAATGGTTTATAGATATATTCATCCTCTCTTTAAGTATCTTATTTTTGTATAGTTCTCTTAATAGAATCAGCCATTGATGTGACTTACTTTGGCACATCTCAATAGCTCATACAAAAAAAAGAAAATAGTGTCTCACTACAAAATTTTGAAATCTAATTTGAAGACGGAAAAAAGAGGACTAGTTCTGCTCTGTCCACAACATTTTTTATGGCCATCTTGCATAAACATTAGCATGGTAAGAAAAAGGAGATAAATATAAGAAATCTCCCATAGACACACATGTATTTATAAATAACAAAGAAGTCTATATTTTGTTCTTTGTGTGGCCTCAAAAAACTGAAGGACTAATTTCTGCTTTTACCTACATGACTCTCTTCCCACAAAAAGTAAGTGCTGTACTCCCAATCCAAGAGAGCACTTGCACACGTGCTTAATATGAAGCATACACAGTCAGTGTCTCTTGTGGCACTGTTTTAAAGAGAAGCACAAGACACATATTTTGATAAAAAAGCAGAGTGCTCAGCAGATGACAAAGTTACCTCCTCTCAGCAGTCAGCAAGATGTGACAGATTCATGGTGGTGAACATGAGAGCAGAATTCAGCCATATGAGAAGCCATACTGAAGACTAAAACTGGGTATCATACACATATATAGATGGCAGAACTTGGGTTAGAACTTCCAGATGAGATCTTGTTGTTATTTACCATGATAGTTATGGCAAAGCTATATGTAAACATAACAATGCATTTTGAGAGAACCTCCACATGACCCAGTGTGGTAGAGTAACGACTGCAGACTTTAGAAGACATTTGAGTTACACACTGATCTGCATCTGTCAGAGATCTCCTGGTCTAACTAGCTCAGAACCTTCCTCTGGAAAGCAAGCATTTCTGCAGGAAAAGGCATATGCATTGTATTAAAACTCCAGGAATTGTTTGCTCATTATATCATTAAATAAACCAGCCATGAGAGATGGCATTATGTATGGATGACTGTAAAAGAAATAATAGTAGAATAAATACAGCAAGCAAAGCTCACTAAACCTTCAAATATGATGAACTTTTTTCCTGAGCAGACAATGCCAAACAAGCTGAAAATTTAATTTACTATTTGTTACTGGTTTTGTTATGATTGGTATCTTTACAAGTCTAAGTCATTAGCATGCGAGTTTACAATTATCCTCTGAGCCTTGTAATGTCCTGTCATTTACCTCCAGGGATTTATGTCAGAATCCAACTTGGTTCATAAGTGATCTTCCAGTAGAACAGAATGACAGCACCATTATAGCTCCCTCCAGCAGATGATGGTAATGATATTATTATTCCCCTGATCAGCTTGGTGATGATTGTTTGAACTTTATCAGTATTAATAGAGACAATAATAAAGGTATTAATATTTGAAAGCTCTCTGTATTGTGTTTAGTATCATATTATTGCTACATTTTATGGCAAGTACTTTGACATTTCAGTGAATTTCCATTTACAATATTACCACTATAATCTACTCATTTTATAATTGCTTCTGGATAGTTGTAAGGTTTAATTTCTAATATTTCCTCTTAATAAAGGGACCTGCATATGAAATTGATACACAATTATCCTCACAAATTTGCATTGTTAGCCTAGCACTGGGGGGGCTTAAAACAGCTAGAAGTATTCTAGGGTTCTTCTTGAGTTTCACAGTGACCAAGATTGCTTCTTGTTCTACAGCAGTAGTATCCTCTTTATTACAGCTACCTAAAACATCCATGCTATCCACGTGAAAGGACAGAAGCTACTGAGCAACCAAGACTGCCACCCTCAGAAGGAAACTCAAGATGGAGAAGAATATGTCAAACAATCTCCCTACCCCAGAGAAGAGCCAGAAAGATGCAAGTTTACACACACTTTCCATATAGGATACAGTAGCATGCATAAAGACTGGACTGGGATGGGTCCAACCCACCAGGGCATAACTTGAGATTGATTGATGGACAAGCCATTTGATAAAGAGTTGTGAAAAGATTTTTTCTGAGTTTGGCCTTTGCAAGGGACTGGGGCAGGAAGAAATGCAGGAAGAGGTAATACAGATGGACTTACTAAA
Organism: Piaya cayana; assembly: GCA_013389865.1. NCBI lineage: Eukaryota > Metazoa > Chordata > Aves > Cuculiformes > Coccyzidae > Piaya > Piaya cayana. Next base: position 43,547 of record WAAB01004753.1, on the reverse strand, counting down.
GCTGTGACTCATGGGTTTGTATGGAAGACAGGTATAGAGTATATGAACCATAATTTTTACTTCATTTCTGGCTTGACATTATTTTCTTAAATGATTTTAGCAAACACTTGCCCTGTGCCTTGCTAACTTCTTCAGATCAATATAGCTGTTCCTGCAGAAGTACTGATTTCATTCTAATATCTGCACAGAGTTCTGAGTTTCCTACATTCTCACAACAACTTTCAGTCAGCTAATAAACTACAATTTTATAGAGTTACAAGACCATATGTTCTGACTGCTCAAACTTCATTTTTCTAAAGGAAACACGTAAGACAAAATTCTGAACTTAAGGAAAACGCAAACAGTAGTCTGCCACCTCCTTAGTTTTGTGAGGCATCAAAAAGGTGACAAAGTTGGTAGCAGTAGAGGGAACAATTTCTCATTTTGAGGCTTAGCTTAAGCTAGTTTATTTACTTTACTCTCTCCAGTTCCAAAGCAGCGATATATTAACAGCTTGTAAATTAATATCATATACATTATGTGATAGATTTATATGAGCTGTTTATACTGCTATGTGATACTGAGCAAGATGCACTCTTAAAAGCTACCACTGATATTTCGTAGAATCATATCCTCAGCAGCTCTCATGAGAGCTACTCTTAAGCCTTCACAGCCAAAAATGAGGTGATAGCAGGGATGGCAGAACTGAAGGAGAAAGCGCTTAAACAATAGCTAGTTCGCTAAATGATGCATGGCATCATATTACTCTTGGGAGCCCTGATAACCCATGACTCTCTGTAGAAATGCTTTTAAACAGAACACGCAAACAATATTTATAAGGCCAAGCTTATTAAATAGTGTCTGGATCCCAATATCTATTTCAGATGAAGGGCTAAATCCCAACATTCAAAAACATAGTCAGGTTTATGTTTTACTGTTAATAAGATATCAGGGGAAGAGATCAGTTTTAAGGATCTACCAAATAGACAGAATACACTTACATTATGAAGATGACTCAGTTACCAGGTATGCTATTGAAAGTAAAAAACACAGTAGTTTTAAGATAATACTTGTTCCATGTTTGTACTAACTCAGCTACCAGCACATAGAAATGCTGACATCTGAGATCACAGCATTTCCTGTTTTCAGCCAATTCTCAGCACAGACCTTGCTTGAATGTCATTCATTGAAGTTTCAGCCCAGCCTTCAACTTGGCCACAGATTTGCATCTTTCATTGCAACCTCCTAGGGCAGGAAGCATTGACATTCCCTGTGAACTTAGTGAGTAGCGCTAAGAGCAGTCTCATTAGCCCAGGATCTCATGTAGATCTCAAGAGCTCCTGCCTGTACCGGGTCTGAATTTGTGCCGAAGTCTGATTGCAGTAGAAGTAACATTAAAGGAAACCCCTAGGCTAGTCGGCTGTCTTACAATTGTATTAGTTCACTGTCTTTTCAGGCTTGTTCTCTATGGAATTGCATATCCACTTAAGGTTATGAATTTGATTTATCTTCAAGATTTGAGGTGAGTTTCAATCTTTGTGGAAGCAAAAGAACAATAGCACAGAGCAGAAGAAGATACACCTGTGAGTGAATTTACCACACACAGCTTTACCAAGGCATTTCAGTCCTGATTTGCAGACCTTTGCAATACATATTTTTTTTTGTGTAGGGGCTACTAAATTAGTTCTGATTTACATCATAGCAGGGAATGTGAAAAAATACTGATCTGAGGTGACAAAACAAACTTGAACTGAGGTGTCAGGAGGCACAGACGTATTGCACCACCTGCATTTCTTGTGGGATGCTCCTTCCAGTCAATTCTACTGTACATTCAGTTTAAGCTAACTTGCATAGTATTAAATCACTATTGTATTGATTTTTCAAAGCATTAATTTTAGGGTGACACTTTAAACTGCTTAAGGCTCTATCCAGAATAGTGCTGAACTTGGGACAAAGAAAGAATGGAGGCATTTTTAATTAATCAAAAGAGGTCACGATGAGATACAATGTGAGCTGCTTCCATTCAGTACTGAATACCGTGGGCTATGCTTTACCCTGGATCACATGGAGGCAGCTGCCCCAGAACTGGAGAACTGCCTTTTCAAAGAATCACCAGTTTGGAAAAGACGCACAGGATCATCGAGTCCAACCATTCTCATCAGTCACAAAACCATGTCCCTCAGCACCTCATCCACCTGTCCTTTAAACCCCTCCAGGGTAAGGTGACTCAATCAGCTCCCTGGGCATCCTGGGCTGCCCTCTCAATCCCTTGGTCACTTTCTCAGGGCCACATCAGGGCTGTGATGTCCTGGCATCCTGGACCCGTGCGGGACACTGTGTCCTGGAGCTTGGTCACTGCTCCATCCCCCCCCGTGCCCTACAACAATACCTCAGTAGCCTCATGCCCGCTGTTGCTCCGAGATAAGCTGGGACATCCCTGTGTTTCGCAGCAGGAATGACCTTCAGAGCTTTATCCAGGCACTCTCTTAGGGAATCACCAGCTTTTGGAGGATCATCGGCATAGCTCGATATTCCTCATCCCTGGACATCACAGCAGATTTCAATATGCTGTTTATTGTAAACCTGGAATCCATTTTAAAGTTGTTTCCAATTGACATTGAGTATAAGTGTGAAGGTAGTTTAGATCTTGTAATGTCCTCAGATTACTTGAGAAAGAGCCATGAATTTTCCTAGTTGAAGGTTCACAATATGCAATCCACACCTGATTTCTAGATAATGCTAAAATACCATATCCAACTGCAATGTAGTTCATATGGATGTTCCACATTGCTGTAATAAACCTAAATCTTGCATTCTTCAAATCAGTGCAAGTTTTGCTTGAGGAAGAAATGAAAGATCAGGGCTGCAGAAAAAAACCAAAGTCAGTAATTTGGCAGCCTGATTTTATAATAATCTTTGTCTAATGATTATTTAATATTGCACCAGGCTATTTAAAAGAATATCCTACAAAGTGTTGGAGCTTCCTTTTCAAAGCTTGTGTAAAATGTGATTTGTAATTAGTAGCTTTAGATATGTAATATGTGTGAGAGAATATTAGTATTCTATAAAAGCTGCTGTCAGTATAAGTTATATAGAGAAGTACAAAATAATATGAATACTTAATAGATAAAGTACTTTGTTTAAAATAGATTTGCTAGATTTTGCAAAAGCTCCACCTTGAAAACTTTTTCTTTTCCCCCTCCTTAAATTCTGTTATAAATAAATGAATCCGGAGCCGTGACCATAAACGACCTGAGCACTAAGGGAATATATTAAAATTTACTTTTAAGTACTTCAAAGCATTTCACTTTATTCATATCTAGATACTGGAATTATTCACAGAGCTTGTTACTATAGCTCTAGAAATCACTCACTAGTGTAAACGTTCATAAAAATATTATGATATTTAAAGTAGATGTCGATTCAGTAAATTCCACTGACTGCTGACACCACTAACTCTAACTGAACTTAGACTATGGCCAGTTACTTTAGAAGGTCCGTTGCAATCAGTACTCAGTCACTGTACATCAAGAGGATAAACACCTATTTTGATGATTTTACCTTTGTTAAAAATAATAAAACAGAAGCGAGTTCTCCCGGGCTGTATAGTGTGTCCCAGAGCAGCAGAGGGCACTCACACTCTACGCTACAGCCCGGCTGTTCTGCAGCGTGTTTGCATTTTCTGCAGCACCGTCAAGAGATGTCAAGCCCTGTGCAAGCACAACTCTCCCCTCTGCTTCAAGAAAATTCCACAGAATTTTTCTCTAATTCCCTCTGAATTCTTAGAGTGCTTAGGAAGAATGCTAAAGAAAAAAAACCCCAAAACCCAAAAAACCCAGCAACTACAATTTCCTTGCTGAGACTGCGGAAAACTTCACAACTTCACACACACATCCTAAGGTTCTTGCAACCAAATCCTGTGGTTCTTAATCACACAGCAAAAGCTGTTTCTTGAAAAGCTCCCCAATAGACAAAGGGAGCAGGAATTGGCCATCAAGCATCACAGAAGCAAGGAGCTAAAAATTATTCTTAAATTGTTTAAAGCTGAGGCAAGAATTTTTTTAAGCCAGAAATAACAGCAGCATCAGTTGATACACGATGCTGACATGCTGCTACTGTTAACTTTAAGAAAAAAACATCTAAATTGATGCAATTGTATTCCCTGTATTCTTGTATTCCCTGGCATGATTTCTACCTTCACAAGGGAGTTTTCTCAGCATATTCCCTTTCTGACCTAGAAAAAATAATTTCTTATTCGTCATCTCCTTCTGTAAGGTAATGGCCTGGTGAAGAATGTGGTGTGCATGCTACACATGGCACTGAAAGAATCCGAGAATCTAAAAATACAGTAAGTTTTACAGGATAGATTTCGTAAGGTGGCTGTCTCATCCTTGACATCACTATTCAGCTGGCTAGTGGAATGGGACTAATTTAATTAAGAGAACAGCTCAGATAAAACATTTTTGTCAGATTCTTGAAGTCCTATTCACCTTGTGTGAGAACTCAAGCAAGCCTCCTCTTAAGCAGTCCAGTAATACACCTCCCATCATGCCAGCTTAGCAGAGCATAGCAACAATAGGTGCAATTGGCACAAAGAAAACTACTGAAGTTAATGTAAAGATTATAATATTTTTTTACCAATAGTGACCCAACGGTCAAGGCAATTGCTGGCAAGAAATTGTTCACTGCAGTCTTGATCTTACACGCCTCAAAAGCTCCAGGTGAGTTTTATTTGCAGTATTTGGTCCTGAAACCCTCACAGCTTGCTACTAGCTCATTTCACTCCACTGCTTACCAAAGTGTCTGAAGAAAAAGCAGCTATTTCTAAGCAATAAATATCAATTGTAGGAGGGTTTGTTTGTTGAGGGTTCTTTTGATTTTTTTCTTTTTTTTTTGCAGTGATCACTAAGGTTTTTTGTGAGAAACATAAGCAGAATGGTGAGGCCATAACGCAGTTAAAAAAAACAAGCCAGGTTGTTAACTTGACTGTATCCCAACCCCTCCTAGCATGAACTTGTTTTCCTAATAATAATTTTCTGTATCTGATTTCAGTAAGCAATTGAATACTGCAAATCCACTTTGCATGTTAGAAAGAATATTGTGTTTTTAAGGAAAGAAAAGCTGGAGAAGATGGTTTTGTGACTATACAATACAGTTCTTCATATCCCAGACAGAACAGCTACATTAAGTAAAAGGTAGAGAGGTGGGTGATGGGGAAAGATGGGGAAGAAAGGGATCCAAGAAGAAGAGGGTTAATAGAACTTTGCCAATCAAACATTCTCAAAATACATAAACAACGAAAAAAATTCTATCTGACCAAGGAAGAAGAGTGTTAGAAGGATGTAATGCAATCCCTGCAGCATTTCAAACTCTACTTCAAATCTAGGTCTCTTTCCACATACCATGTTCATTGCTTGCAGCAAAACTGGGTTCTTTTAAAGAGCATGTCCCTTTATCATCATAGAACCAGCAGTTTCAGATTTCATACTTGCGATCTCAATAGCTTGCAGGAATTTATATTCAGAACACAATTTCGGTGTATAAAACTGGAGAAAAATGTCAGACAATGTATTTGTGTATCACCCAGCAATCTGAGAGGGGTCTAGTGCATTTTCGCTGTCCCAGCATTGTTTTTGAGAATTTATAAAAATGGGAAGACTTTAAAAAAAAAATGAAAAGATTGTTTTGTATACTATTTGTATACTATACTTTGTATACTGGAAAAAATGGGTCACCATTAACTATTTACTGCGTTATTGTTGGGTGACTCTTCCCTAAGTAAACATTCTGTCTGAAGTCTTTCATATAGTACAACTAAGAGTGTGCTTATATGTACAAAAACTTTCACTACTCATTCACACTAGTTAATAATCCTAATTATATTTTCAACTAAGACCTGGGTTTCCTTGATTTCATAGTTTATAAGGTAGTCTGCTCAAATATCAGCCTTTCTTAGTCACAAATTTTCATGTAGTTGTGTATACAGAGGGCTAGTGAAAAAAAGCATGATGTTTTTTAGTACTTTGCACAATCAGGTTTAGAATATTTTGCTCATTCAAGACTCTCTAGAAGACTTGATTCCACTTTTTGCCTTCTTTTCCATACAACGTATTTCAAAAAGAGACACACGATGGAGTGTTCAAGCCTTAGTGTTTCTTTTTCAGGGGTCCAAAAAGAGCACAACGTCAGCTTACAGCAAGTCATCTTCATATCCCATAGCAGATCTAAAAATTTCTCCAAAGTCTTCCAATTGCTTATTAATAAAAAAAGAAATGAATACAGATTTCCATTCCTTTTTTTTTGCTACTCAGGCCCATGGCCAATTTCTGGGAAAACTGTACAAGTGTAACCAAAGGCAGATGTTGGATCCATCATACCCCTGAACCTGCAATGTAATCTGGAAGAAGTGCCCTGAGTCTGCAGTTGTGACGGCCAGAAGAGACAATAAGAGTCACAGAGAGCTCTAGGCAAGCGATGAGACCTCCTTCGATGAAAATACTTCCACCCACATGAATTCCACTCTTGTTTATTTCTTACTGGTATAGTGACTTTTTCAAGATGGCAGAGGAAGTAAGTTAACTTGAATTTCTGGGCTTTTGAGAGATTATAGGCATTATTTACCCTTTATTTTTTTCACCCACTACATTTTTAATTAAATTTAATTCCCTATGCATGGTTAGCTATAAAGTGCATATTACTTACCTGCATCTTCAGATCTTTTACAGTCCCATGAGTAAATCCATAATTAGCTAGTTTTGTAAAATGCATATTATTTACTTGACAGGCCAGAATAGCTCTAGAGGAACTGTCCTCATATCTTGGTTAAGTGCATAATTAGGCATTTTTTAAAACCCGTATTACGTTCCCCACATTGAATCTATTTCACTCTATTTGTTAAATATTCATTCTTTTAAAAAAAAAATATATATTATTTACTCAATCAGCCAAGACAGCATGCAATTATGCATTTAGGATGTCTGTAATGTATAAGAAATACTCCTGAAAATATATGGAAAAAAATATTTTGCACTATTAGGGGTTTTTTAAGTAGACGTGTTCTCACCACTTTCACCACTTCCTCTTGAAATACCAGGTATGTTCTGAAGAACAACTATTTCATGAAAGTAGTGTTCAACCAAGTACTACTTAACAGGATACTTAGACATTTACCTAAACTTTCAGACTCATTTAATGTATAAATGAAGTATCTGTGCTCTTTCCTAAGGAGAGAGCTGTTTAACAACATTAGAGTAGAAGTTTATTTTATGCTCCTACTTCCTTAGTCCTGTGGGACAGATTCTGTCTAGCATAAATGCATGTTGTTCCACTGAAGAAAGTAGTGGCATGTGAATCACCATGTCCTAGAAATGATGCACTATTACTTTCTGGTGGATATTTGAAATTGTAAAGGTTAGAAGACTGACAAATGCCTGTGAGTGTTCTCATTGCAATGGATACTTTTCAGGGTGACCATTCCCCATGGAAAAAAACCAACAAAAAAAAAATTCTGCAGAAAGCTAATGTTTCATTTTCCTTCAACTTTTAGGTCTTACATGGGATGCAGGTTGCGCAGAGTCTTTCAGGATTCTGACCAGGGATGCACATCACACAATTTCCTTAGTGAGAGAACAAAAGCATGAAGTAGCAATTCACACAGCAGTAATTCCAGACAACTGCCCAAGTACCATTCACGTCAACATCTGGACACACAGGGTGCATTTCTATATATTCATACAGGTACTGAAACGCCAGTTCCTGTTGATTTTACTAAGTGAAGTACCCAGATAACAGAAGTGCCATACCCTTGTGCATTTGGACTGTCAGTCTACCAACAGAGCCTTTATGAGGCTGAAGTTACTGGAATCAGGTTATCAGAAGAATGATGAAATGTGGAGAATATTTGAAACTATCAACAAAGGTTTAATGTTAAACAATCAGAGCTGAATTTGGCCTCCCTGATATTCTGACTTGCTTAGTGCTGCTAAACTGAATGAAAATGATGTGATGTTTAGTAACTTGCAATGTGACAGCCATTCAGAAAAGGTGATCCACATCAGCTTCTTCTTGAAGAGAAAGGGCATCTTCACAAGTATCTGTTATTCATTTACTGGGGGTAGTTACATTCATTCACACCCCCCCATTCACTGTAATCTCCCACCCTTTCCCCACAACACTGCTATTCTACCCACTATTCAGAAAACACACTAAGACACCTCTGTAGCTCCTCAGCCCCATGTCCAGGTGTAGAATGAGACAGAAGCTATAATGCTGTGCCTTGAGGGGTGGGCACCTCCTCCAAACCACATCTCAGTAATAAAACCAACCAAAACAACAGTATGTCCCATCACATAGCCTGCACCAGATGAGAAAGCACCAGCTCCCCTCCAAACTTCATTCATGTTCATTTGAATTTACTTCTTCCCCTGAGTACTGCACCAAAACCCAAGCTACACACCAAAAGTATGATGTATTGCATAAGGAACTTGCCATAAGTTGAATATGACTTCTTTCTGGAATCTACTCAGGTTACGGGCACACAATCAAATGCAATCAACGCACAGCAGCTAAACAAGTCAGCACCTGTCAGCTGGGCCTCTAAACCTACTCCTGGAAGTGCCTTTATGTTCCAACCAGAAGCGTATTAGTGAAAGGACCATGCAGTGAAAGATGCTGCCTTCACCTCTGGTTTGTTTGGCTGTTTACCACCCTCTGCTGCAAGTTGTCACCTTCACGTTTCAGCTGGCAAATGCAAATCTGTAAGTGCTCTCATTTCCTTAACTGAAAATAAAGTGAAAAAAAAACCCCTCAAATGCCTTAGTTAAAAGAGATCTCAAAACAAAGCTGGCTGTACTAGCACTAAAGTGCTGAAGAACTGATGGAATGTTTCTTTCCCCTCAGAAAGCTGGTTAGGCTGGTTAGGCTGATAACCTCTAGATATCAGTGGTATCAAATAGTTGGGAGGAAATTAAGCCATTTTGCAGCACTCCTCTGGAATAGCTCCAGCCCACCCTGGCTGCAAAGGAAAATATGCTACCTTAAATCTCAGTGGAAAGGGTCTTAATTTCAGTCAGAATTCTCAATTAACATGAAAAATAACATGCAAGGCAAAATCAGACAGGTTCCTTAAACAAAGACTATGATCAATTTTAAACTATGCTGTCCAATCATATTGATCATTATAGCCACTTACATTTACTATAAATCTATTAGAGTTTCCCTGTTTTGTTTCTTTACTTCAGTACAAAGCCAAGAACTCTCTCCCACAGTCAGCTAGATATTTCCTGAAATAACATGGGAGTGGTGGCTATTTTACCCAGCAGGTTCCTTTATCACCATGGAGCAGGGAAGTTGACAGGCTTTATGTCTGAAATGTAATTAGCTTGTGGGAGTGTGGTCATAATGAAAGTAAAATTTACATTATTGCAGGCATGTGATTGTTTGCTCTTTCAAACATGAGGAAAAAGTGAATTCTGAGGCATGTATTTGGGGAAGTTACTCAATATCCTTGGGCTTCTATATGTCTGTTGAGAGGAAGGGAGGAAATAGTAGTTTTAGGTCAGGTTTCTCTGTGAAAGCTTTTAAGACCTCAAAAGAAGAAACGAATGATGAAAAATTACTAACACCGTTAGGCTTGAGTCCCATTTCTGTCTCATTCAGAATTCACCCAGATTAACAGACAAGTTCTCCCTTATTAACAGATGTAAAGGTTTACAAACTCCTTCAAAACACAAAAAGTAGCCACACTTCTTCATTAAAAAACAGAAGGTTTAATTTTCTAAGCTAAATTCTCTCAGCAAATATGTTTGTAGAACAAGCCTCAAATACACTGAAATACAACATAACTTGACCCTATTCTGTTCATTTCTGAAAGGCTGAAACACAAGAAAACAGGGCATTTAGGACACAATTAGGCTGTGATCTCCTGTTGGTTCAGAGGAGAAAATAAACAACAAAGGAAAATCAAAAATAGAATAAAAAAGAAAAAAAAGGGAAAGGGAACGGGAGAGAAAGAGAGAGAGAAAGAGAGAGAGAGAGGAAGAGGAAGAATAAGAAAAAGAAGAAGAAAAAGAAGAAGAAGAAGAGAAAGAAGAGAAAGAGAAAGAAGAAGAGAAAGAAGAAGAGAAAGAGAAAGAGAAAGAGAAAGAGAGAAAGAGGAAGAGAGAAAGAGAAAGAGAAAGAGAAAGAGAAAGGAAAAAAGAAAAAAACAGTTTGTTACTACAGTTAGCTCTGTAAACACATTCCCATGTGACAGATACACTTACCAGTCCATGTTAGGGCATAATATATATTAACAACAGTCAAGCCCTGACTCCCAGATGCCTGGGATCTTTTTTTTTCTAGATGCTTGTGAACTTGCTGTCCCCTACTAAATCCCCTGGAAACAAATAACCTTTTCTCAAACTGAGTATTTTTTAATGAGGTTCTCACCTATTGACAGCATCTTTCCAGAAAAAAAGAGGGAAAGTAAGAAATAATCCTTCATTCATCCAACAATTTACCAGGAATAAAATAATACATTGTAACAACAGCAGTTTTAGGAACTGCGCAGAGATAAACAAAATCATGTGGTGGGAAAAGCCCCTGACATGTAAAGGTCATATTTCCTTTGAAAGAAAATTATGTCCTTTCTACCTGATGTTTGTCTATCCAGTTCCAAGCGAGGCATAGTAAAAGAGACAACAGCAACCTATTCCAGTGATGCTCTAAGCTCCTTGTCCAGGAAGACTCATTTAAAACCCAGTCTGAGTTCTGTTAGTTTCAGTTCAATCCCATTGCTTTGTCTGCACAGACAGGGAAAACAGACTTTTAGGTATAAAAAGACAACAATCAGAACCTCAGGCTCAGTAACCCATTTCTGTTAATCTTTCTTTGTGGACCACTTTTTCTGGGGTTCTGAATATCCCCCTTGTTCTCCTCTAAAGTGTGTCTGACTGATCAAAATCTTTTCTGAATTACATTGTGCCAAATAGGATGAAAGACTCCAGCTGGGACTTTATGAGAAATGAGAAATCAATGCAACTTCAGGCAAATGTTCCCCAAGAGCTGTTACCCAGGCACTAAAACTAAAGAGGGATATAAACAAGGGTTTTTCTACAAAATATTGTGTTAAACAAGTTGTGACATTAAGCCAAAAACCAACAGTGGAGTGAACAGTTGTCCTGACTAGAGTGACACAGCTGATACTGACACTACTCCCATCATGTTCTTGTATTCCTTGCTCCCCATTTCCTACCACCATCAGCAATATAATCAGTGCAAAGGGAAGAGTAATGTATCTTTCCATTTCTGTGTATCTAGATGTCCTGACCTTGTCCCATAAGAAGGGGGTCAAAGCATTGGAATCTATTTTGATGCATGCTAGGTCTAGTTTAAGCAGAAGCAAATCTGTNTTTGCAGCACTCCTCTGGAATAGCTCCAGCCCACCCTGGCTGCAAAGGAAAATATGCTACCTTAAATCTCAGTGGAAAGGGTCTTAATTTCAGTCAGAATTCTCAATTAACATGAAAAATAACATGCAAGGCAAAATCAGACAGGTTCCTTAAACAAAGACTATGATCAATTTTAAACTATGCTGTCCAATCATATTGATCATTATAGCCACTTACATTTACTATAAATCTATTAGAGTTTCCCTGTTTTGTTTCTTTACTTCAGTACAAAGCCAAGAACTCTCTCCCACAGTCAGCTAGATATTTCCTGAAATAACATGGGAGTGGTGGCTATTTTACCCAGCATGTTCCTTTATCACCATGGAGCAGGGAAGTTGACAGGCTTTATGTCTGAAATGTAATTAGCTTGTGGGAGTGTGGTCATAATGAAAGTAAAATTTACATTATTGCAGGCATGTGATTGTTTGCTCTTTCAAACATGAGGAAAAAGTGAATTCTGAGGCATGTATTTGGGGAAGTTACTCAATATCCTTGGGTTTCTATATGTCTGTTGAGAGGAAGGGAGGAAATAGTAGTTTTAGGTCAGGTTTCTCTGTGAAAGCTTTTAAGACCTCAAAAGAAGAAACGAATGATGAAAAATTACTAACACCGTTAGGCTTGAGTCCCATTTCTGTCTCATTCAGAATTCACCCAGATTAACAGACAAGTTCTCCCTTATTAACAGATGTAAAGGTTTACAAACTCCTTCAAAACACAAAAAGTAGCCACACTTCTTCATTAAAAAACAGAAGGTTTAATTTTCTAAGCTAAATTCTCTCAGCAAATATGTTTGTAGAACAAGCCTCAAATACACTGAAATACAACATAACTTGACCCTATTCTGTTCATTTCTGAAAGGCTGAAACACAAGAAAACAGGGCATTTAGGACACAATTAGGCTGTGATCTCCTGTTGGTTCAGAGGAGAAAATAAACAACAAAGGAAAATCAAAAATAGAATAAAAAAGAAAAAAAAGGGAAAGGGAAGGGAAGAGAAAGAGAGAGAGAAAGAGAGAGAGAGAGGAAGAGGAAGAATAAGAAAAAGAAGAAGAAAAAGAAGAAGAAGAAGAGAAAGAAGAGAAAGAGAAAGAAGAAGAGAAAGAAGAAGAGAAAGAGAAANAAAAAAAGAGGGAAAGTAAGAAATAATCCTTCATTCATCCAACAATTTACCAGGAATAAAATAATACATTGTAACAACAGCAGTTTTAGGAACTGCGCAGAGATAAACAAAATCATGTGGTGGGAAAAGCCCCTGACATGTAAAGGTCATATTTCCTTTGAAAGAAAATTATGTCCTTTCTACCTGATGTTTGTCTATCCAGTTCCAACCGAGGCATAGTAAAAGAGACAACAGCAACCTATTCCAGTGATGCTCTAAGCTCCTTGTCCAGGAAGACTCATTTAAAACCCAGTCTGAGTTCTGTTAGTTTCAGTTCAATCCCATTGCTTTGTCTGCACAGACAGGGAAAACAGACTTTTAGGTATAAAAAGACAACAATCAGAACCTCAGGCTCAGTAACCCATTTCTGTTAATCTTTCTTTGTGGACCACTTTTTCTGGGGTTCTGAATATCCCCCTTGCTCTCCTCTAAAGTGTGTCTGACTGATCAAAATCTTTTCTGAATTACATTGTGCCAAATAGGATGAAAGACTCCAGCTGGGACTTTATGAGAAATGAGAAATCAATGCAACTTCAGGCAAATGTTCCCCAAGAGCTGTTACCCAGGCACTAAAACTAAAGAGGGATATAAACAAGGGTTTTTCTACAAAATATTGTGTTAAACAAGTTGTGACATTAAGACAAAAACCAACAGTGGAGTGAACAGTTGTCCTGACTAGAGTGACACAGCTGATACTGACACTACTCCCATCATGTTCTTGTATTCCTTGCTCCCCATTTCCTACCACCATCAGCAATATAATCAGTGCAAAGGGAAGAGTAATGTATCTTTCCATTTCTGTGTATCTAGATGTCCTGACCTTGTCCCATAAGAAGGGGGTCAAAGCATTGGAATCTATTTTGATGCATGCTAGGTCTAGTTTAAGCAGAAGCAAATCTGTCTTTAATAGTGATTTGATGTAGCAAATAAACAAACTAAAAAACTAAATCAGCAACCAATTTAGGAAAAAAAAATCTTATCTGCTGGGAATGATGTTATCCTTGGGCCAATTGTTTTCAAGCACAAAAAGCAGTCAAGATTAGGAAGAGGGAGCACATTTTCTTTCCGTTTCCCTTTGCAGCAAATATTAGGGATTGTTCCAAATTTAGTGGTAAAGCCTGAATGGTTTACTGGTTTTGGCAGTTACCAATTATGCCAATGCACCTCTCCTCATCTTCTTGCCATGTACATGAATTATGAGAATATGGGCTAGACATCTACTGGAATTGTTAACCATAAGAAGATTACAGCTATGGTTTAAGTTTTATCAGTAGCCTTTACATAACCCCTTTGAAGCTATTTTTTCTGCTGTCTGCAGACTCAGGCAGAAGTTTCTGCAATCATTCACATGCTGCTTGTAGATTAAGAGCTTGTTATTTGATAAAATTTCTTTGTGATCACAGAGACAGTGAGTATGTATTGATATACAGACGTGTGGAACATACTGGATTTTGAGGACACTCATGAGCTGCACTACCGAGAAGCCAGTCCAGATCCAAAAATAAATTAATTTCCAGATAATTCAAAGGTATCTGAACAGGCTGGACTGCTGGGCTGAGACTGATGGGATGAGGTTTAACAAGGCCAAATGCTGGGTCCTGCACTTGGGACACAACAACCCTATGCAGTACTATAGGATAGGAGAAGCCTGGTTGGAAAGCTGCCTGGAGGAGAAGGACCTGGGGGTGTTGGTTGACAGCTGACTGAACATGAGCCAACAGTGTGCCCAGGTGGCCAAGAAGGCCAATGGCATCCTGGCTTGTATCTGAAATGGTGTGACCAGCAGGTCCAGGGAAGTTATTCTCCTCCTGTACTCGGCACTGATGAGACTACACCTCAGATACTCTGTTCAGTTCTGGGCCCCTCACCATAAGAAGGATGTTGAGGCTCTGGAACGAGCCCACAGAAGAGCAACAAAGCTGGTGAAGGGGCTGGAGAACAGGCCTTATGAGGAGCGGCTGAGAGAGCTGGGGTGGTTTAGCCTGGAGAAGAGGAGGCTGAGGGGAGCCCTCATTGCTCTCTATAGCTACCTGAAAGGAGGTTGTAGAGAGGAGGGTGCTGGCCTCTTCTCCCAGGTGACAGGGGACGGGACAAGAGGGAATGGCCTCAAGATCCTCCTGGGGAGGTTCAGGCTGGACATCAGAAAAAAACTTTTCCTGGAAAGGGTCATTGGGCACTGGAATAAGCTGCCCACGGACATGGTTTACTCACCATCCCTGGAGGTGTTTAAAAGATGGGTGGATGAGGTGCTCAGGTTTAGTGGTTGATGGGAATTGTTGAACTCGATGATTCTGGGGGTCTTTTCCAGCCTAGTAATTCTGTGGTTCTGTGATAATCCAAAAGATATGCTGGTAGTTAATAACAACAGTGAAAAAATTTATCCTGCTAAATAGTGAAATCAGTGCATGTTCTACTGAAAAGTACAGTGTATTAGCATCATGCTGTAATCCAATGTAATGAACTGTGATCACTCACAGTTAACATTACAGGACCATTCCTTATTTCTTACAGACAGAAACTATCTGTTTCACAGCTGAAGTGTTCCTCTCTGATCCACAAGTACTGCTTAAGCCTCTGGATACAACTTGTGTTGAATATACAGTCAACAGCTGTGGATAACTGGTGACCAAAAGATACTATGGTAAGTATAGAAATCAAATTCAGTGGTCAACATATTGGAGTTTGATTTTTTTTATGTCAATCTAACTAATGAATTTAGAACCATTTCATAGAATCATAGAATAACCAGGTTGGAAGAGACTCACCAGATCATTGAGTCCAATCATTCCTATCAAACACTAAACCATTTCTTAATGAGTAGACTCAAAAAATGGTATTATTATATCCTTTGAAGTAAAAGTAGGTCTCAATCTGCGTATTTTATTTTTAATTTTTCCTTTTCCTTAAATCAGCAAATGTGTTACATAGCATCTTGCTGATTTTAAGAGGCATATGGTTCTTAATCCAGCGGTGTATGAATTATGGCAGTAAATGGCTTTGAAAGTGCCTCGAAAGCAAAAATATGGAAATTTCCCCCCCAAGAGACTAGGATGAGCAGTCATTATTTTTGCAATTGCAGAGAACGCTGCTCAAGTGTTCCAAGACTGCATGTGTATAATTGTTTGTCTCTTTCTCTCTTTGAAATATTTTTTCTTCAAAATGTAAAACCTCAGACACACTCAAGGACAGCTTCCACAGCTTGGTCAAGAGCACTAGCATATCTACATATTCACTAAGTCATAAATCTTCTATACTTTGGCTATGCATATATGACACATGACCCTTATTTCTCCCTTGTGGTTGCACTCTGAGAGACAATAGAGGTCCACTAAAGCACACAGCTTCCCTCTTAGGTAATATTTCATATGTATCTCTTTACAGCTACCAACACATCAAGGTAACTGAGCTACAGTCTGGGAGGGGAGTTTAACCAGTAATTGTCTTAAATTATCTAATTTGGATAAAATGAGCAAGAAAATTCCCTCAGCTATTTGTTAGTATAATAATGTCATCTATATGTTTCTTGCCTTGCGGTATTCTGTTTTGTAAAGGAGAATGAACTATACTCTGAATCCTTTCGATAGTTGGTTCGATCTGTCTGTCAGACATTAATTAGTTTCATAGCAATCTCTCACTGCTGTCTTGTAGAAAGACAGCAAGACTGAAAAATAAGCCAGGATGACAAAGGGAGAGCTTGACTTGCTTCTGACCAAAGGAATCTGTCATTAAGAAAAGGTTCAGAACTCAGATCTGAAGCTTCTTTGCCTGCCTTGTGGGAGTACAGATGACTGGATTAAAATATTAACAAATTATTATACACAAAATTGTCTTTTCAAAGGATGGTCTATTTGTTCATTTATTTCTATGTACATAAACAACTGTAGAGAGGGAGATTTTCAGAGCAGAGCGCTAGAACTCAACCATGCGACTCTCACTAATGACAGTGGCTGTTAGCAGCCAAAATGCCAAACGAGGTTTTCAAATTAACCTTAAAATAACATTATGGAGGCCCCAGTAGCAGTTCTGCAGTTAAATCCATATTAAAATTTGCACTTGGAGCATCACTAATGTTCCAGAATTTCCTACTCAAATTACTCTGCATCATCTCCCTATTTTACATACTGAGGTCTAATTCTCTGCTTTGTAACAGTGATTTTTTACACTTGTAAAAAGCATATTAGCAACACCAGCAGAAAAGTGCTGCGACAGAGCAGAGAGTCATGTCCTAACTCTCCAGAAGACAAGAGAATTTGTTCATGTATATTTAATTATATTAACTTTCACTCAAAAAGAGATTTTAACGTGTCCTATTCAGAAATCTGGAACTCATGCTCTCATCTCATGCCAGGTAATAGCAGTAAAGAATCACATACCCTAAGTCACACATATGCATTTTTGTAGATATTTTAAAGATGGCCCTTTTGATTGTTTTTTTTAATATAAGTTACTATGCCTTTCATGATCAGTTTTCTTCAGTTCCAGCAGACAAATTCAATTTTTAATTCAAGACAGTGCATTCCTTTTGCAGCAGCACCCAGCCTTCTCCTTACTGCCCCCTCTGAATTTCAGTACAGAAATGGAAAGAAACTCCCCATGTTTTTGCTTCTGTACACAAGGATCACTTCAGATATGGTAAAATGTGGGATTTTTCCAAAACTATATTGTCTTTCTAATACTTTCCTCTTACACCATGCCTTCCTCCACTAAGTGCTATCTTAACTCTTCCCTACTTACTACCACCACCACTAACTTTCTGTCCCCGGTGGCTTATGTCTGTTCACACATGTGACCCACCAGATTCTCCATATCCTTTTCTCTTAGGAACAATGCTGTACTTGCTTCCCAGTGTCATTGCTTTCTCATTTGCCATGCAATCCATACCAGTGAAAGTTCAACTTCCACTTATAACACATGCTGTTATGTCATTTCTTCAGTCACTTGGTGACATCTTTCTTCTATACCTTACCCTTCATAGGTCCCCAAACCTCTGAAAATAAAGTTATTTAGTTTAGGTTGCTAAATACATATACTGCTGGTTTTAAATGTTGATTGATAGGTTTGTGTTTACATGAAAAACTTATATCAGACTTGCATTACAGAACTAGTTTGCAGAAGCAGGCATGATGACAAATTCCTGGTTTATTTAAATAAAATTAAAATGAGGAAGGGAAAAAAATGAAGAGGGACTAAACTAATCAAGTCTTCTCTGAGGCATTTCATCCCCAGGGTGTTTTAAAGAATAAGTAGCAAGAACAGGGTTTTCTTAATCTACTACAGCAAAAAAACCTGAAATGGCCTGGCAGCACACTGCCTACAATACCTTCTTCCAAAGAGCTATTCAGCTGGGAACAGGATTATCACCTTATTCCCCCTCCAAAAAAGAAGAAAAAGGATTAAAATTGGTTTGCTGAAAACACAGAGGCAGAGGCAAGATCATTGATTTTTTCCCTTCACTTAAAATCATTTAAGAAAGGATTATGTAGAGATCTAAAGTTGTTCAGAGTCAGGGCTGGCAGCTACCAAAGGGAACAGGCAGGAACATGAGCATTGGAGAGTAGTGCCATTTGGCAGTATGGACCTCATCTGCTGTCCATCAAAGTACTAGAAAAATCAACAAGTTATTTGTAAGACAGACCAATACAATTGTTACAACCGAAATAAGGGAAATTAGGGGGTCGTAACAACAGTATGTCAGTACAGGTTACTGCAGGCGTCCACAGTGAAATACATTGTCCTGCCCGAGATGTAAAACTTCATACTAAAATAGTCAAACTTGAAACATTGTAATTAAAAGAGACTGGGCCATTTGGGCTATGAGGAATAGGACACAGAAACTATGTTCCTAAGCAGATGAAACATTGGACAGAAGCTGACAAAAGCAGCAAGATTCTTCAAGGTGAATAGTTTATTTAGATATACCTCATGTCTCAGTGAAGTTATCTGATATATATCTACAGGAGTTTTGAATCACTCATTAAAGGCTACTTGCTATCCTACAAATTCCTTCTACAAGCATCCTTCATTCTCCAACATAATCCTGCAATGAATCCCATAAGCCTTTCACTTTAACCTTAACTGCAGAATGATGGTAAAATCATTTAAAGTGAGACTTCACTAAAATATCAAGAACATGCTAGATTCCTTATTCACTTTTCATTCTATACTTTTCAGGTTCCAACAACTTCAACATTAGTTTTTCTGACCTCCGATAGTTTCTAATAAGACACTTTAAGGGAGTGTGCAGTAATGCAGCCATATCAACAACTTCAAGTGCCTCATGCAATTTTCATACACACATATTTTACCTTACGATAAAATAGAAATGAATCAACTGGGAAGATTTTCCTTGTAGGGAGTAGGAGGCTAGCCTTTCCTTCAAATATTTCAGACACTTTGCCACCCTGAACCATAATCTAAATCAAGTTTGGAGGGGCAAGGGTATCGGGAGTTTTTGAGAACATCTAGTTTCATTCTAGCTAAATATAATACGGGAAAAAAAATCCCTTTACTTGATTTATTTCCATTGCCTCTTCCTTGAATGAAATTTGAATCTCATATTCAGAAAAACACAGGCAACAGCAATACAGCTACAGTTTTTTAAAGGGAATGCTTAAAGAGAACTTCCTAAACCCATACATATCTGCTGAGCCTGGCATTCACACCAGAGCAGCTCCTGGGCCAAAACACATCAGATCACATATCAAAGGGTCATCCTCTGATACTGCCAGCCCATGAGGTACAGCAGAAAAACCAGAACTGAAGGAAAGGCAAGTTATGTTAGTCTTTGCAGATCTCCAGCAGATTGTTTCATGATTTGGGTAAAAATACATTTGATTTCACCCCAAAAAATTTCACACATTTTCTTAATAAGTAGTTTTGTCAAAATGTTTCAGTTGTCAGAATATTCACCTCTGAGCCTGAGCCTGTATGTACAAGTCCACACATTAGTATATACTGTCTGTATTTTTGTCTACGCATTCCTAAAGTGCCCGTCACCCTGATGCATAGGTGCCAGTTCAAATTCTCACCCCATGTTAGTTTGACAATACTGTCATCAGGAAAGAGAGTTGTACTGTGCTTCTCCTAAAATATGAAACCATGGTTAATTCTGTCTGTGTCTGGTAGCCACTCAGGCTGAAGCTGGTACCTTCACTTCAAGAAAAGTAGCAAGTTTGGGTCAGTGTTCCCTTCTCTGATAAATCAGGTTATAAATCCCAAGCCTGGACAAAAATATTTTCCTCGTCGCAAATTGGCAGATGGATCATGTGGCAAGTTTGCTATCAGGATCTTAGGGAGACTGTTAAGTATGAGAGAAATGACATACACACATAAAATTTATTCCATTCTTTATCCTACACAAATCCTAAGCAAGGTGCACTTCTTTACAGAAAAGTACCTGATCAGACAGGACCTAGAAGAGGTATTAAAAAGCAGCTGTAGTAGCACCAGCACCACTTTAATGGCTGAATGTAGAATTCTTAAAAATGGGTTTACTTCCAGGTGCAGACAGTTGTCCAAAGTGAAGATATTGACTGTCTTTTACCAAAAATGACAGGCATTTTTGGTAAGGCTTTCCTTAACAGATGGCAAAACCTGGGTCCTACTGATCGTAGGAGGAACTGAGGACATTCAGCATGCAGCAGGATGAGCCCCAAAGCATGAGTCAGAACTCCAGGTTTCATCCACATTGTTAAGAAAAGGCATTGGTGTGAAAAGGATGTTCAGTCACTAAGCATCAGATTCAGAAAAAAAGACCAACAACCCTTTACGGTATATTGTGATGTTTTCTTTTGTATACTATATCAATGACTGTGGAGTGTGCTCACAGAAAAACCAGCGCTTGGTAATTGTCAGGGAACTTCATTCTGAGTGCAGGCTCTACTGGAAATTAATTGCTTCAGTGCAATCTGAACCACATCATAAATGTCATGTAGAAGTTGCAGGGAGTGAGGAGGCAATGACAGCTCTATCCGCACTGTTTCATTTAAAGGTGGGTAAAACACACTGCGACAGAAGTGCTCTTCATCAATAATTTAGTCCGCAGTGTAAAGCCAAGCCTTGCCAAAGATGCCAGGGGAGCAGCTACCTCCCTGGTTTTAATGACACCAGCAGGGAGGGGTTGAGGGGCCAGCTCAAATCAACATTCATTGCACATCTGGGCATGTCGGCAGATGAAGATATCTAGGACTGAGCTGACAGGACAAAGGGTTGGGAAAAAAAGTGTAACCTAGAAAACCTTTACTTTGAATTCTTTGTATAAATTCAAGGGAGATGACAGTTCCTAAGGTCATCTTACATAATAAAACTACAGTGATCTACATAGAGAATTTTAACTCTTTCCAACACAAAATCAAAGAAACTGCAAGTTAAGTTTATATTATTCACTTTATGAATGCAAAATGCAGAATTCTTAATTCTCTGAAAAGAACTATTTTAATGAGCAGAATGTTAACATTTCTATGCCTGACTTCATCGTAATAACCCTAATTATAGTGCCATGGAAGCCCCACTGTATTGGAGGGTCACTAGAGTTCTTATTATAGCTCTTATCTTAGGGGAGTTTAATATCTTTGCTATTTTGCAATGTACCAGCTGAAACTTGCCAAATAGATTAGCACTGCTTTACTCCTCCTTAAGGCTGTTGTTCTACAACAGTTTGGTTTGGTTCTTAAACAGCTTCCACTTGTCAAAAATCAGCATATTTTTCTGTTTTTATGAAAGTCCACACAAAAGCCTGTCTACTCACTCTGAAGAGAATATAATGTTCAGGTGCAGTGACACAGATACACCATCATACTACACTACCATCTTCTCACCCTAGGAGGTTACAAAGCCATGTAGTTAAAACATGGTTGAAGCTCTCCTGGTTTGTGGCATCACTGCAATTCTGGCACAGCTCTTAGGCACTGATCATACATTCTAGG
Source organism: Piaya cayana (assembly GCA_013389865.1). Lineage (NCBI taxonomy): Eukaryota > Metazoa > Chordata > Aves > Cuculiformes > Coccyzidae > Piaya > Piaya cayana. Next base: position 22,057 of record WAAB01004753.1, on the reverse strand, counting down.
TTATATGATATATTGGACACCTATGTTTTGGCTGAGTGGGTGATGACTCATGTAATCTTTACATGGTGGGATGTAATACCAAAGCAGTGGGAAAAAAATGGAGCCAGACGGCCTCAATTTTAGTGATGCATTAGTTACAGATTATAAAACATCAAAGTGTTCAGCTGCCATCTAAATCTGTAAAATAAATGCTTTTTTTTTCCCCAGACAAGAGCAACATCAAATATCAACCACATGTACCTGCAATGTGGCTGGAGAACTTCTTCCATCGTATTTTGCTTTTGCAATAGTAATGGTCCCTACCTCCGGCAAGTTAAGTATAATTATTTAACATCACAGCACCTAGAGCTATAGCTGAAGGCTACTGAAAGGATACAAATGGTCGTCTTTGTCCAATAAAATTATGTAATTGATTTGCTTTTTTTTTTCTGTTCACAGACCCTTTTTGATGAAATGCTAGGTGTTTTCCATGATCTGCAGAAGCCTTAAAAAATCTAGACCCCACCAGAGCTGTGCTCACTACAAAAGCTCTATCAATGATAACTTCATTGAGGACTACAGCAGGTTTTACTCCCAAAGGAGGTCATATTGGAAGGTGACAAACAAAGGAGTTGAGGGAATACAGTAGGTGGCATCTCTCCTAATTGTATCTGCCATTTCACTTTCATTTTCCTAGCCATCAAAAGCTACAAAGTGGGTAATTCAGTTCTTAATAATAATGTTAAAATGCTAATGGCACCAGAAGGTCCCTCTGAAAGCACTGCAAAAGAGATATAACATTTACACTCTGGAAAAGTCACACAGTGCATGTAGACAGATCACCAACTCAGGTGATGATTTCCAAGTGGAGACTTGAAAAATTCATAATAATTATATTTGCTGCTTATGAATAGAAATAGTTTTTCCTAAGTCCATACTCAGAAAGGAAGATGCTTGTGCTTACCCTGCCCTGCTGTTGCCTCATCTGGAGGCCTGCCTTTTCCTTAGGGAACATACAGTGATGCTAGATGTAGTAGGAATAACATCCCAAGATAAAAGACTTGCAGATGACTGATATATTTTTCTCTCCACATAGCACCATAGGTACTGTCCCACCGCAAGCTGTCAAACCAAATCCCACATTGCCACAGCATGTTCTATACCAAGAGTCACTGAGAGGAACCTATCTTGTTACTTGCTCCCCAGCATCAGGAGAACAGATGATGCTACATGGCCAGTGGTTATTCTCAGTGTTACTGTTCATGCTAATGGATTAAAAGGAAAGATAGATTAAAAGTTTGACTAGCTCTCTAAAAGCTTCCAAATTACATTGTCACTGTAAATGTAAGTTTTACTGGAAAGGTCATTCAAAAGCCTATTCCAGTGTTGTTTCTTTGCTTGGTGCCTTGCTTTTGGGGAGAAGCCTGAATTTTAAAGCAACAAAAACCTGAAGCTGCACTTCTTTCCCTGCTGAATTGCAGAAAATCAGAAGCCCTAATTATAATAAACTCAGATAATAATTGAATCTTGCACTACTAATGTACAGGCAGAGATTAAAATAAGGCTGTGCACATGCACTAGAAAAGGATAAGCATAAAGCCATGTGGAAGACTTTTCTTCCATGGTGCCAGGCTAAGTAGAGCAATTCAACAAACACAGGAAACTGAGCACTATTATTTCTAAAAAGCAAGAGTGATTCACACCCATAAACACAGCTTTTAGGTGTGTTTTTAAGGACCAACTCTCTTCCACCATGCCAACCATAAACACACCTTGTGCAAAGCAAGGCTGTGTAACTGGGGTATAAGGGCAGTGAGTCGTCTAAGCAGGAGTAAGCAGCTTCTCAATAGGCAAAGCAGTAGAGGTTCAGGACCTCTTAACTGCAGCAGTCAAGTGCATTAACTTGTTTAATTGTAAAAGGCTATTGCCAGACTCCCAGCTGGTGCATCCTGGCACAGCTCCACAAATTTCAGTAGAGCTACTACAACTGACACTAGCTGGGAATCTGGCCTAGTTTCCCAATTTATCAAAAAGATGGCAATTCTTAGGGCACAGTCCTGTCCTGTGCAAACTGGGCTTCAAAAGTTACAGAGTTGCACCAGACAAACTCACCTGACACACTTCTGCACCTTTATTCTCCTTCTAATGTCTGATGTAGAATTCCTCCAGAAATGACATCATTGTGTACTCCTAGTCCTGAACCATGTAATGAGACATCTTTTCTTAGGGCAACAAAACAATTAGGCTAAGTTAGAAATTCTGTCTTTAGGAAAAGATAATTTCTCTAATGTTCTGTGTACAAAAAGAAACCCCAAACCAACATACAAAAAAAAAAAACCCAAAAAACCACAAACCCCAAAAAATCCCAAAAACCCCAAAACCAAACAGCCAAAGCAGAACAAAAAGTCTAGAGGATAAGACATCAGAAAGGGCTGGAGAGCTGGGATTATCGACATGTATTTTTCACACTTCAACTCAGCTGCTATCTCCTCAATCTGTGGAATGGGGAACACTCACCTCCCAGGAGTACCACAAGCACTAGGCAGCACTCTGAATGCACTCTCTTTTTATTAAAGAAATTTTAAAGCACCAAAGATTACTAAATACCTAACAAAAGAGAGCCTCCCAGTAAAAGTGACACTACAAGTAATTAAAGCACTGAAAACATTTCTTTTATATGGCATGAAAAACAGAAATTTTATGAGAAAATTCCTGTAAAATAGCAGAAATACATAACAGTGGTACTTCTAACAAAAAATAAACAAAAAAAAGGAGAAAAACTGTATATCAAAGTCTGAATCCTCCCCCCCCCAACCAAATGCCCATCATGCAGCCCAATAGGTTTAATCTGCCATAAAGCCAAATACTTCCCAGAGGAGGTGATCATTAGTTTGAACATTAATTCCCTTCCCCTCTTCTTGTGTATCCATTAAGTGGAATAACAAGAAATGTTCATAGCCGTAAGATGTGTTTGATGGCAAGGAATAAAAGAAAATATGCAATTAAAAGATGTAAATGATAAACTGCATAACTTCTCAGCTGGTTTGACCAATACGTGGGACTTCTGGGACACACATGTTTTCTTCTCCCATGTTGAGGTCACTGAACTACAAAGACCCAAGGATGGAAAAAGTTGGAGGGGAAGAGAGAAATTATTAATGCTCCATCTTTTTCTCATTCGCTTATATTTGCAAAACATGTTTCTTGAATGAGTTTGAAGCCCAGCATATAAAAAGCTGACTATTTATATATTTGATTCTTTAAAAGCAATTAGGAATACAAAGCAGATGGTACAGCATTGTAGATTTCCCTTTTCATATTGCTTAAACACTAGAGATCAATAAGTCTAATATAAACAGATGATTTCCATAGCAGGGTTTATAATTAGCTGGCACTGAATGTGTCCAAACTCTAAAATAATTAGCAGAAGCATGTGGCACACCATTAAAACCTTGTGGCTTGTCTGCATTTACATTTATAATTATTAAAGTTAATTATGATGCTTGTGGTGTGGTTCCAAGCTCCTTTACAACATAGATTAAATATTTTTTCGGTCTTACTTTTTCTTTCAGCCTTCCAACTGCCAGCACTTTCAACAAACTTCATTTTATTAAAAATTAAAAATTGGGATTATTTTCACAGGAATGACCTAAACATTTTCCTAACTAAGAGTTTTGTATTCCTAAAGGGACATGACATGACAAATGAGTAACTCATAATTTTGGGGAAAAAAATCCTGATTAGAGGTAAAAATTTCAAAGTTGTCTAAAGTAACCCTCATACTTAATCCCAATGTAGTTTTTTAACTAATATTCTAAGAAGATAAAACATTTCATTAAGCAGAATATCTCAATGACATTCAAGACCTTACACTAAGGTAAATCTTACTTTTACTTGCCCTGATCCTGAACAAATCATAGGGAAAAAGACAACACTGCTGGGTACAAACATCATATATTGGGCAAGGACTTTCAAAGGTCTGATTTGGGTTTACATGTCTCTTCCCACCACCTGAGCTACAGAAAGCTGCAGTCATTATCTGTCACTTATGAACACTATTTTTATAAACCTTCATCATAAAGACATTGTGTGACAGATCCAGAACCCCAAAGAAGTCATACTGTTAGCACACTGTCTTTTTTCAATTATTCATTTCTGTGAAAATTTCTTTTTTTTTAGAGTAAACAAGGATGAATTCAGTGCTGCCCTCCAAATGTCATTGACTCAAATAGGTTGGATGCCCTATAGAATAGCAACTGTGTAGAAGATGATGCCACTGGAGCAGAGGTCCCATGATTTAGGAACATTGTCTATTTACTCAGATACAAGAAACACTCTACTGGGTAGGCAAGTAAAAATAAATGTATTTTACCAGTCTGCCTTCTGATGCAAATCATCTCATACTTTCAGATTATGGAAGCATAGCTGCTGATCACAGCTTTGAAGGGAATAGCAACTCTTCTATCACACACCAATTTGCCCACATGAAATTCCCCATTGCAGTCTTTATTCTTCTGTTCTGCCAAACATTTGACATAGTTCAGCTCTCCGGCTGAGTGATTGTATTGTAGGCTTTCCTGCTGTAACTTTTGGTATGAAATATCTTTTCTTGACATGGTTCAGCTCTAGAGTTGCCTGGCAAGAACTTAAAATTTTTCCAGCCAGTTTTCCCCTGAAAACTGTAGTGACAGGCACACTCTCTCTTCAAGTTTAGCCACCATGGAGGAAGTCACACAGATAAGTATTTGTGGAGCAGAAACTGCCACAAGCACCAAATGCCAGCAGTGGGAATCATTCTGACACACCATTCCCAGAGAGAGCAAAACCTAATCTTTTGCATACAAGTTACCTGGTTTTCATCAGCTGCTGGGGTTTACTTGATACAGCAGGATACCTGAGAACAAGGTAAGACTTTATGCATTGAAAGTATCAGTTTAAGTTGTGGGTTTTGTTCAATAAAAGGAAATAAAATATTTCACATACATCAGAGAGGATTAAGGTTAGCTTTTACAGAAACAGAGCCTCCCAGGTGCTAAGTATTTCATACATGCATGTACTCCCATATCTGAAATCATGAGAAATACCTGGTTTCTAATATAGAGAGGACTCCCCCCTCATTTTCAATGCAGTTCTGTTCTTTGTATAACATGTCCATCATGAACTTCTTGGCCCTCATTCCTGTTTCCTCTGGCTCAGGCCAGACCTGGAGATGTCTGGAATGTGACAAGGCAGTATTAGCCTGCCAACTATATTCTGTTAGCAAATTTATTTTCTTCTCTTAGACTGATGATAAAAATGTCATGGTGTGATGCTTTAGCAGGCCCAGGAGCTGCCCACCTACAGCTGCAGGGCTTGAAGAGAGCTCAGAGCCAAGAATGCCATAAGGAGAGCAGACAGCAACTCCACCAACTTTGCTCCTTCTGCATTGCTTATTCTCCTGCTAAATGATGCAATGTGACCCCCTCAGGGATTCCAAGTCTGATCATGTTTTTCTCACTATTTTTTCTTTCCTACTTCCTCCTTCTCCTTGACTAAAGCAGCCCAAACTGCTGAATTTTTCATGAAAGAGATAATATCATTGTACATAAGATAATGGCATTCAAATACATCCATCTGCTTGTTAGCTTTGACTACATTGATTGTGTTTCTTCTGAAAGAATATTTACCAAAAAGGGGGGAGGAGGGAAAGGGGGGAAAGAAAGAAATGAAAGGTTCTCTTTTGTGGTATAAAATATGCACATTTTCATAACTGAAATACAGAATCCCTTTTACATACTTTAGATAAGAGAATAAAATGAACTGAGAAATTAAGAAAAGCACCCTTGAGGTCTTGCCAGGACAAAAGTATTTCCTCCTTCCATTATTTTGTTAAAAATTGAGACAGGTTTTACACTAAAACACTGTTGATTTTTTTTTTCTTTTCAGTAAACAATATCTTATTTCAGATACAAAATACTGGATGTCAGTGATTGGACCCTTATTAGTCTAAAAGATTTCAAAGGTGGTCTAGAATATTACTCCTAAGGCAGCCAGTCTATCTTATTTTCCCATAAAAACTGCCCAACCTCAAGTAATTCATTTTACCATTTTATTCCTTTTTGGCTATTCCAACAACATAGAGTAAGACCATAAAATGCATGATATCCAATTACCAAAAATCTGATGAAAAATTACTCTCAAAAGTAGGGCAAGTGAATATATTTTCTGAATTTCAGATGCTCTAGATAAAAAGGATAGCAAGATAAAAACTGTCTATCAGTTGAACTGCTTTCACTTCAATTCCAATAGGTTGTGTACAACAATACCTGGTTTTGAAGTTTCATTTCAGCAAACAATATATTCTAATTGGCTTGTTTACATTTATTGCAGACATGTCCTAAAATGTGAGCTGTGCTTCGCACTCTTCCTTTGACCTGTTTACCACAGTAACTACTCTGGAGCGCCTGCCATCTTAGGATGTTATTTGAATAACTCTTGCTTAAAGAACTACTACAGAACCAAATGCTGTGTTTCTCAGACCGTCTTGAGCACATTTCAAAGCTTAGTGCTGAAATGGAAAACACAGCAATTAAATGTAAATGACAGCAGTTGATTTGATTATTTCCATCCACCCAATCTCCTTTTTATTATACGCTTGCATATTAAGGAAGCAGGAGGGAATGACACCCCTGAATGTTTGTCCCTTTGTTTGCTGAGGAGGTGTCCTGTGGTTCTTGCAGTGATCTCTGAAACAGGGGAAATGAGAAGAAATCCTGATCTGCAGAGAACTTCCACTTTGCAAAGCCTTCAACTCATTCCCCTGTTTGCTTCGCCCTGGGATCCCAGGAGTAGCCAACTGCAGCTTTCTATTTCCTATGAACAAACGCCTCCTCAGAGAGATGTGGAAAGAAAAATGCGTTTTCCTGGAGTCAGGCTTAATCCTTTGCAGTATTTCCAGAATGGAAGCTGAGGTTATGCCTTTTCTTTTTGGCTGCTGTGGAGCTTGTTTAGCATCATGTGAAGATTTCTTCTCTTTCAGCCCAATTCACTTTCAACTCGTTTCCACTCTATTAGCAGAACTACTCCTGCTTCAAGCCTAGAATGTACGTAATCTCATGAGCTGGACAGAAAGTAGCATCACCAGTAACTAGTGCTGTCTCTAACATTACTCTCCATGATGGTTTCCTAAAGCCGAACTTCATTGTCCTTGGGACACAAAGAGAATGATGCCTAAATGTTCTTCAGCTATGATTTGGTTTCTCTTAAAATTTAACTTAGTACAACCACATAGAAAGATACCGTGATTTAATCACAGATGTCCAGCTAGGGCAAAATTATTCACGTTTTCAGTCATGAATCTTTCTTCAGCTCCGTTGACCAACATGTCTTACTTTATACTGTAGTACTTTATATTAATAGCTGATGCTGACTTTCCCAAATGATGACATCTGTGTAGCAACCAGGGAGTGATTTTTTTCTGGACACATGCCTCTCCTTTTCTCTGAATTCTGATCTGCTGCCTGTCATAAGTGCAACATATACTGTGGGAGCTTCATGTCCTAAATACAGAGGACATGTCCAGTCTGGTAAAATAAGGCTTTTATAATGATTGCTTCAATACAGTTTGTGCAATCTCTTGGCAAAATCTTGTTATTTGTGATTCTTATCCTACAACTTGATATGCATAATAGCTTGAAGGTGCTGGTGATGGAATTTTTCCAGCTCTTTGATGTGCTGGCAATGACTTGTCCATATTTCACAGCCACAGACTAATGTGGAAATTACTACAGCAAAACAAACACTAACTCTGGTATTCTGTGGGATACCATGCAGGTGTCAATTTATGATGCAATCTCACATGCAAAACATGTATTTTTAATGCAGGATATGATTTCTTAGACATCTGATATTGTCTTAAAAAGTAAATTAAATCCATTACCTACACTAATGTGTTGATTCTGTGGTTGTGCCTTGCACATGCTTTTCCAGCTATGGACTAGTGCATAACCTTGCTTTTCTTCTGACTGACGATAAATCTGTAGACTTTAGCTGCCACAGCAAATTTGTTGGTCATGAACTAGAGGTCTTCTACAGTGTGTGCAATGAAAGCACAACCACCTGCGCAGAGGAGTTCACATATAACCTTCTCCTTCAGTGTTGTGGAGGCCTTCAATCTGCTCAGGTTAAAGAGCTTGCCAGATGTTCAAAATTTAATAAATATTCCTGGCATCATGTCTCTAGTGGCATCATCAATCATTACTACAAAGAACAGTCCAAAGAGCAGTCTGTGCCAAAATATACCTTTGCTTGACTCCTTTTGCTATTACAAATGGATCCAACAGAGTGCCAGCCACAGCCTCTATCCAGCACACCATTGTGCAGATGACGGATAATTTCACAAACTTTTCTGGACATCCAGGAGTTTGGAAGTACTGCCAACAGTTTTCACTGAGTTAGAAGTCTAATAGTATCAAAAGCATTGCTAAGGTCAATGAAGACTTGTTACATGGGTTTGTGTTTTTCTCCAGATATTTTTTATTAAAAAGCTGAGGAGAAAACAGCTAAGATTGCATCCTAGCACCCTCTTAGATAATGTGCATCACCTTAGTATCTATGACAATCTGGTCATATTCAGTTAGGATCTTGTCTTTTTTATCAAAATTAGGATTGCTATAGGAACATGTTTATTTGTACACCACAGTGCTGAAAGCTAAAGGTGTGTTTGAAATTCATAGCCCAAGGTCATATAACTTATGCATGTGAAGAAGATTATATGCATCTGTTCCTAGGAGAATTAAGGTTCCAAAATTCTTACACATCCTTTTGAAAATTCCAGTTTTAAATGTTTTTCTCTATGTTCCTCCCTAAAGTGATTTAAAGTCAAACTTTCTGTGTTATAAAAGGGATCAATGGTAAGGAAAGTAGAAGTCAACAGTGAAGTGAGGTCTTGCTGAGGTACACTTTGGTTTTTTTTCAAAAGCTCTAGTGGGCCTGGTTTTCCAGAGAATATGGAGTAATTATTAACACGGCCTTGCCGTATTTGACATCTTAATTCCCTATACTTTTTCCCTCCACAATTTTATAATCTCCCTCCTATCAACATCATTACATGAACTACTTTTAGCTTCTAAAAAACTCTTGATCCTAAATTTGATGCAAGTTTATAAATGAAACATTAAATAGCCTGTATTTAACAAATACTAAAACAGAAAGGATATTGTCTTATACTGTTCCATTAGAAAGAACAGCCAATAGAAGCACCAGTTTAATGGAAGCAGAGGTGAAAAGAGTCCCTTAACCAGTTCAGAATCTGACACAACTCTTCACTTGTTGTCTGTTCTCAGCTTTAGTCAAGGATTGTTTAAATAGCAGCAAAAAAAAATTGTTTTTTATTTACATATTTGTGAATAACTTACTTACGAATTATGTTCTTGACTAATGTTGCTTAATGTTGCTCTGCATCAGCAAGTATCCACTAAAGTTAAAAGGTAAGATTTAACTTACTTATTTAGCTACTGAGGAAGAACAGAGGTGCTGTATCTTATCTACAGGTAACAGTTTTCCCAAAAGCAAAGAGATATACGGAGTTTCTCATCCTGCTGCCAAATTAAATTCTCAAAAGTTTTGAAAAAATCTCAGTTGGGAAGTATTGGGCCATTACACTCCTTTTTTAGGGTCTTAGACTGGGCATTAGTTGCATCTCCAGGGCTGATGAAATAATCCCAATTAGCATCTTCGGCTCCACAAGGAGTGCAGAACAGGCTGTCTCAGTTGTAAACGGGGGTACTGAAAAATTGCCTGTAGAGCTGAACCCTTACCAACATCAAGAAAATATTCAAACCTCTTATTTAGATGCATTTGAAGTACACAAAGGCAAGCTGTGTAATAAAGAAAGGGATTAGTACTTTTTTGCAATGGTGGGAGGACAGGCACATGTCTGAAGATCATTCTCCCTTAACAGTTGATCGCTTTTCTGTTCTCATTTAAGTCACAAAATTATGCCAGCTAATTTTAATTTTCCATGCATCCATTCATTCAGTACAAAGTAGAATTCATATTTGGTCACTGATGATTTTAGGGACAATTGGTCTACATAGACAGAAACTCTCCAAAAGCTCAGTTATCCCAATTGTTAATGCAGTGCTCTGCACACAGCTGCAGGATGTTCTATTGACAGGATTTGGCTTTCTTGGATGCCAGCCAGGTTGCTAACGTCTTCTTTGAGTACGAGACAAATTGTTGATCATGGGGTTAAATAGCGTTTGGAAGATTTTGGCATGGGCAGCCAGCTCTGGAGGCAGAGACAGGTTATGCACCTTTGCATGTGCAGGGTCAGCAGAGGCACAAAATGTAGTGGGAAGCCAGAAAGGTTCGTCTTTCTCACTGCTTTAGTTGGTGTGGAAAAAAAAGGGTTGTCAACCCTTTTACAATCTTTAGGTTGCATTGTATCCCAGGGGATACAAATCTTTGGCAAGTCCTGGTATTCTTGCAAATGCAGGTCCTCGCTTGCAGCTGCCACTCATGCAGACCAGGGAGACAACTCCTAGCATCTTCTGTTGTGTGTGCTCTTGGAGACACAGACTTTCAAGACAGAAGGAACAACTGACTGTTCTGTGTAACATCTTGTGTAACGTAAGTCAGTGACTTTGCACAAAAATTCTTGTATCAAACTATATATTTTTGGGCTTATCTAAAACATCACTTTCAGAGCAATGTTCAGTACTGATTTAAGGAGTCAGAAGGGTGGAGTAAACTATTACTCAAAGCGGTGAGTAATCTATTCCAGTATTATTTCCAGTGTTAAACTAAAGATCACTCTGGCCCACATAATGCTGCAGATTTCAAGTTAGTTTTAGCCAAGAGCAACTCTAGCTGTCTTGCCATATTTGCTCAGCAGAATCTCAGATGGTTGCACAAGATAGATACAGAGTTTCTGTACACTAATCTGCTCTCTGAAAGTCAACAGGTCCAGGTGTCATGTTGACTCAGAAACAGAGGCCTTCTAAACTGATATTTCTCTTGGATATTCTTTGCATCCTTTTTCTTATTATATTTCTTAAACTTTATTATTACTGAGGATTGAGTTTGTTACATGCTTATATAAAAAAGTAGGGGCAAGATTTCTTAGGAAGCTAAATGTATATCCCATTTTAGTGTTTACTCAAAAGCTAGACATCCTTAAAGGAAAAGTAAATGAGAATTTTGGGATCCTTTGGTACACAACAGGCAGGGAGCTGAATTAGTGGGACAAACCCATTGCTTAAGACACACAGACTCATTGGAACACGGTGCTAGAAAATATAATGCACAAAACAATCTCACCTTTACATGGCAATGGACCAAAGCCAAAATGACAAAACTTGCCTGTCTAACATTAGAAATTTATACAATTGTACATAAGGGACCTAATTATAAGAGGTATTACAAGGCAGGTGACTAAAAAAACAGCCTCTTGAAAATTCAAGCATGAATTCATGGCAATGGTTCTACCCTTATGTTCCCTTTACTCCCCATAATCATCAAACACAGAAGCATTTACCCTAAAACTTACTCCACAGGACAGACTACAGTAGCAAATCCCAAATATTTTGCATGGTGGGTAAAACTAAATGTTACAGTTGCCACATGGCTGTCAGACAGGAAAGAATTTGGGGAGAAGAAAGGACAGAAAGTAGGATGGACATGGGTGAATATTAGCAAGAGTTCCTTTAAAAGCTAAGTTCATAAGAGCTAACCACTGCTTTAAGGAAAGCTGGTACTTTGCCTCATGAAAGAACTTTGGTGAACTAGACTGTATAAAATTATAGAGGTTATTATGTTTGTAGTCTCCTTGCTGTGCATTCTTCCACAGAAGTGCTCATACCCACTGTGCATGGCCAAATAACATGAATTAAAAATGCTGCACAGCAATGAAGTTTGGTTTCAGATGAAAATACCTCAGAACTGCTTGGCTATTAACACCTCAGTATCTCCAGTGGTCCCAATCTCTGCATTGCTCTAGGCTGCTGATAATATAATGCAACCAGAAAAAAATATTTTTTAACCCCAACAAACACCCGAAACCTAGTTAGAGTCTCCAGCCTCTAAAGGCTGAGAAGGATACAATCCATGCCCAGTGTTTGGAGGAATAGATGGCCTAAAGTTGTAATTTCCCAGCACAAGCCCCCAAACTACAGTGCGTGCACCCATCTGCTTTATATATAAAGCACATGCTACAAGTCCATGTTTACCGTGACAGCCATGAAATCCCACGCCATTTTGCAGGAGACATTATCCTTAGGGATAATAAAATTCTGTAAGACAACAAACATAGGAGGTACCAATGCCAGGTCAGAAAAAAAGTGTTTTATAGGGAGCTGTATATTAGTTTTAGGACAGGGCTACTGGCAGCTAGTTCCCTAAATTATGTCTGGGGGACACATGAAGTGAGGCAAGTGGAACGGACAATAAATGCCAACCGCCACAGGCAAGGTTTATGGGGCCAACAGTGGTTTAACATTTGGGCAAATGCTTTAGACATGCTAATTTTCTACTTCTCCCTCTGACTGAAATGACCAAGTAGCTGTAATCAACCAAGCTCAAATTTAAAAAAAAATCAGCATCACATTCGTATAGACTGCTATTCGTGATCAATTCTGCAGGTAAACAAGTTCACAAAAAATGCCAAGTAACACTGAATAACAATTAAATACAAGGAAATAGCAAACTGCTCACAGACATACTGTCAAGTAAATTAATTGCTCAGTTCTACTTTATTAGGAGACTTTTATGGTTGTGGGCAAGCCTGCCTTGCTAAAATCCTTTGATCACTCTCAGTACTGGAAGTCCTCTTTTGTGAGGCTAACTTAATACTGTTGTATTCAAGCAGTCTAATCTGAGTCGGTGCTAAGTGCTTTGCCAGCAGAGTTGTTGCAGAGTGTAGAGGAGAGATCATTCTATTTATTCAATTTTATTCCATTCAATAGGCTGGACTTCTTTGTTTACATGATGCGTCTCTTAGTTCTTTTATTTTTCCTCTCTCAGTTTTATGTATTACACTATGTCCTGTTATTTTACTTTTCTGTTTCTCTTTATCAGAAATTGAAGTAGTTTCAAAAAAATGCTATTTTAAAATTTTTTCTGCTTCAAAATTAGCTGTTGCCTAAGCAATCACACATGCAGGGCAGAGTTTAAAGGTTGATCCTACATCCAGACCATTTAGTACCAAAATTCCATTTGAGACCAATGAGAAAGAAACATAGATCCAACACTGTAACTTGCCTTTTCAAATGTATCCACTACAACAGAAAAAGTAAAATGGCAAACAAACTAGAATGCACATTTTTAAAAAAGAAAAAAAAAAGGCAAATCTTGGTCTTGCCCCAAGACACCACTCAAATCCAGCAGGCACAGAAAAGCAGTCAAAGTCTTCAACTGAAACAGTAAACCTACTAAAGTCAATTAAAATAAAGCCAGGATTTCACTACGTGACCTCTCTCTTACTGATTTCAATCTCTATCACTTCAAAATGAATTGAAAAGACACTTTAGGAAAAACAACAGAAGGAGCAAAACAGGGAGAGGATCCAAACATTTCCTTCATCCAGAATGCCAGCAAAAGCTTGTAATCAGGAAAATTCAAGGGTCAGTCCTGCAGCTTTGCCTTAATTGTGCTCCTCTTCAGACAAGAATCTCTTAAGGGTGTAAATTGCCTTGCACTCCCTGCATGTATAATGTCCAAGAGAGTTCAGCAAAGGACTTGCAGTCTTAATGGAGAAATACATGTAGTATCCATATTATAACTTTCTCTGTATCTTTCATGAATTAGGATATGCAAGCAGAACACAAAGTTGCAATTAAAAAAATCAGTGTGAATATTTTATCCAGAACTAAGATAACTCATATATCCCAAACAATGAGATTTCACCTTTGTTCAGAAAGAAGCTGAAATATTCTTTGTTATGCTCAGAAATGTGATCAAATTAACCAAAACTGCCATGTGAGGGTGGTGAAGAGTGGCAGCCTTAACTAGGGGTATTGCTGAGTTCATACACATGATGTGAGCACTTTAAGTGCTTCTTTCTCAGAAGTCACGGTGACATTCCTTGCTTTTTTTTTTAATTTTATCCTACTGGATTTGCTGTTTTCCCTTCCTTATACTAGCCCTAATCAATGCTGCAGGTCAGGTTGAAAGAATGGACAGCCCTAGAGCCACATACATTTAAACCACTTTGATGCAAATATTGATCCAAAGAGCATAGACATGTGGAGGTGCTGCTTTTTTTAAATGGACGAGCTTCCCTCTCCCTCCCTTCCAGGTTTGCACTTCATGAGATAAAATAGAGCTATCTGCCCAAGCACAGGAATGAATGCATGAATTAACAGTTCCGAAGTTAGACCAGCCTCAATGATAAATTCTGTTAAATCCAGAGAGCAAGATGCCATCTGCATGAAGTGCAAGTGCATTTCATGGCTTTGCTTTCTTCAGCATTTCCGTTTCTTCATTCACACTTTCTAGTATGGGTACTTTAGCAGGCAACATATACAGTGGTGGGAGAGAAGTAGTGCTTCATGTCAGCATGAACGGTGCTGCTGACACAATGTCCACCACAGCCTGATGCTTAATTCCCATGTACACAAACCTATCAAAGCATTTTATTAGAAAGCCACTGTCTATGACTTATATTTAGAAACAGAGAGCGAGTCCAAGCTGCAATCCAAAGACAAGATCAAGGGAAGGAAAGAATTCTAAGGACTGCTTTGAAATTCAACACTAAAAAGATCTGACATTCTTCTATCTGTAGGCATTTTTAGGCTGGACTGAAAATAAAAAGAAAACCTGTTTGTACAGAGAAAGCTTGCCTGGCCCTGTGCCAAGACAGGAAGTCTATCAAAGCTGGGCAGTGTTTGAAAGCAACAGAATACTAGAACCAAAAAAAGAAAAGGGGGGTGTGGGGGTGAGAGAAACTAGAATGAGAGGACTTACTTCTACATTGACTTTTTTACTGTTTTTCAGATGGCTGTGCACGGCTGTTGATAGCTACACCACTCCCTGTTTATTCAGTTTGAGCCACGAGTTCTCCATGTGCGTGGCCTGACTTCAGGTGACTGTTGCACAACAAAAGCAGCACTGCCTGGGAGGAGGATTTGGACATGAGTTCCTGTATGTATATCCAAACATTAGGATGAATCAATCCATTTTTAAGCAAAACTGGCTGATCACGGTGTGATAAATCAGTTTGGGTGTTCAACAGCTTATGTAAAGTAGTCTCCCTGTGGGACATTATAAGGCCCAAAGTTAAATCCAAGGGGTCAAAAAAGGATTTGTTTTGTGGTGGAGAGACGTTCTCTAGAGCCATTCACAATACACTCAAGCACACAATTGTAGCAACACAGGGAATGTTGTCTTCCAGCCTTTGACCTTGGAAGAACATTAATTCTTAAGATATCTTNTTTTTGGTGGGGAGGGAGGTATGTGTGGAATTTCTGGCTGTAATATATTCACATACAAATGGTGCTGTCATCTTGAGCTACAAGTTAGAAAGTTATTACTTTTAATATGCCACTACCTTAGGCCTCTACTGTTATGTAAAAGAAAAATAACCTTGTGTGACAGTTTAACATTGATCGATGTGCCTGCCAAATGCAAAGAGATAAATAAGCAGGTGATGAATAAACAGCACTTCAAGTAAAGACATTACGCTGCATGCATAAAACGACGCCAGGCACCTAGGAGCTGTGGGTGGCCGAAGGTTAGCCATTTCATGCCCACTCAGTAAAGCAGACTTAATCGCTTCCAATATTTTCTGTTAAAAAGCACGCTTAATGAGCCAATTTCACAAGCCCAGAGAAACTGATTATTATCTCTGAGTTCCAACTGAGTTGGTTGTTTTCCAAGAGCCAGTTTTTCCTTGACGGGATAAAAACCTTTCAAAAAAAAAAAAGGGGGAAAAAAAAAGAAAAATATAGAGGAGAGAAAGAAAGAAAGGGAGGAATAAGAAGCCGAGCGGGGCGGGCAGGGTGGCACTAGATGGCAGCGTTGCTCTGCCGGCCAGGGCTGCGGGGATGCTCTTCCTCCCGAGCCGGGCTCAAGCGCTTCCCTCCCTCCCTCCCGCACCGCCTTCTCCTTGCGGGGCACGGGCACCTGCGGGCACAGGCGGTGCCGGGTAGAAGGCGAGCGGGTCTAAGACGAGCTTTGACATCCCCTTCTTTCCACCTACAGGAGGCAAAGTTGGGCCAGTTGCCCCATCCAGCCCCCTCCATCCTCTCTTAAAAGCCCACAGATGAGTTTCTTTGGGGCAGCAAGAATTTCAGTATGGCACAATCTTTAATTTAAGTCCTTTGGGGATCTGCTCCTGCCTGGAACATAGCAATCCTCGTTTCCAAGGGTGCTCCTGATTTTGAGGAATAAGCTGGAGCAGGTCCATTCATGCAACAGGGAAGGGACTTTGTATCAGGGCACCCACATTCTTTGCAGAGGGATGGCAATGTGCCACTCTCCAGCTGCAGAGCAATGTTGTGAAAGACATACACACGTGTACAACCCCAACCCAAAGCAAAACACACAAAAAAAAAGCCCCTCAAACCAGGATTATTGTCACCAGCAGCAGTTAGTCAATCACCACTCAGGAAAGAAACCCCCACAACTAAACCTTGGCATGTAATTAACTCATCTATCAAAAAAAAAAAAAATCAAATTGAAGTGAACTGTTGTTAGGTTCTAAATCAGAAGCCAAGTTAATTATTTTTTATGAATATTCATAGGAAACTTGTACAATTTCCAAACTAGGCCTTCAATTACTAATCAGTTAACTAAATAACTGGTGTGTCTACTTCTCAGAGAAAAAAAAATTAATTTTAAATGAAACAGACAAGTACATAGAAATACTTTAAAAATTAGAAGACATTGTTGGAAATTGGATGGTGGAAATCCACCATTTAGAGCGATAGTACAAAGCAAGGGAGAGCAGAGCATTTTGAAGGATGTGATGCCCCCGAGTCCAGATACTGAACCTGCTGCGTGGGCAGAAGCAAAGGCAATGCTGTGCTGGACCAGGCTTTAATCCATTCTGTCCAGCAGCCTGGCTAATGGTGCACACAGCCGTCAGTGAGCAGTGGGAATGGCTCTTCTCATGCACACATCCCTCTCACAATATGCTACTCAATTACATAGTTGTATTTCTCAGGGGCAATTCATCTTGTCTGGTCTCATGAATTATCTGTGGGCTAAAACACAACTGAGAAACTCTGTGATTACATTGTACATATGCTCACTTAACACATTCTGATCAGGAATGCAACAAATATTTAAGAAATGGGTGCGATTAGTCACAAGTCACCATTTTTTTCTAGAAATCATCTCTGAGATGTTGCTATTTGGAGTTAAAGACAGGGGCAGAGAGCGTTTAGGTATCTTCTAACACTCCTGCACAATGCGAGCTGACCACACAAAACTCAAACTCAATACCAAATGATGCACGAGGCTCACTGCATAAAGGTGATTTTGCATGCTTTCCGTCATTTAGTCATAAGGGGTAGAGAAATCACAGGCAGTGGAAGTGCTTTAAAGCATTAATAAAAAAAAAAACATAATGCAAGACCATGTTATCTGTTTCTCAAATGTACAGAACTGGATGCTCTCACTGGTGAACACCAGCTCTTACTGGGGAACAGTCACGTCTTCCTCACTTCAATCCATTGAGGTGCTGTTTTACAAGCCACTGATTCCCAGATACACTTTATTCTTCCGTAAATCCTAGCCTGAAGTGTGCATGAAGATGTTCCGTTCATTGTCTTCTAAGCTCCTGACTTGTACAGAGGCACAACCACGAGACAGATTATAAGCTGACACCAATATGAGAGGCTAAGATTTCATTAGAAACTCAGTTCTACTGTGGACTTTCTTAACCTTCTTCACACTTAAAAACAACATTAAAGGTCAATGCCAAATTCTTCATACTCCTTATTATTTCCGAAGAGACTAAATAAGTTTGAGATAATTCTGTTAACATAATACGTGGCAGTTGTATTCGTTTGGGCTTAAATCCTCAGAAGATACTTAGAAATCTAAAATCTACTGAAATCCATTACTCCATTGGCCTAAACATCTTCGAGGATCTGGGTAAAAAGTAGTAGTCTGCTATAGAGAATATGCTAAGGGAGTATTTTTTGTGGTCTATGTCAACTCTATGAATTTAAGGGGTCTCCCATGTATTTTGCCAATTTAATTCAGATTGTGATTGGTTTCTGACCCAACCAAAAGATCGATTTGATGAAATAAGACTGGTAAAACTCACTTCAGGACAAAGGTTGATTTGATAATCATAATTGCATTTCTACTATATCTATTTTCTTAAGTGTTAGTAGATTTATTAGACTTTTCCTGTATAACCTATGGCTGATTTGCAGCTTCCTTGGTAATTTCTTAGTAGGCAGTAGCAATTTCTTATATCTTCAGTAATGTCTTGAATGTACATTTTTTATATTAATGATCTCACCAGGAGAAAAAGTGTACCGTGAACGCATGATGGCCATATGGAAAAGACAATGAAGTTTAGTAATTAAAACTGAAAAGGGAAAGAACTATGCAGTAATTAGAACACTGATTAATCAGCTGATAATTTTATCTTGATTAATGCTGCTGATTTTCCTCTTCTTCTTGACCTAGGAAAGGTAGGTTTAGACCAATTAAATATAAATTATTCCCTTTTTTCACATTCCAGACAGATTCCCATGTTCTAAGTCATACTATGTTTAAGATGTAGCACTGAATTGCTCTTACTAAATTGGGCAGCTCAACAAAAGGTAAAATAAGGTTTATGTTCCAAACATGCTGATGCTTTTATCTAAGGCAGAATTGGACAGAATTGGTTATTTCACTATTATCTGGGGAATATTAAAATTAGATTAAATTTCAGTGGAAAAAAAAATAAAAGACTTCTCCAGTTTTAAAGCCGTAACAGTAGGAAAACTGGAAGGATTCATTCATTTTATTGGGCCCAAGATATGGATGCATAATGTAGCCCTGAAACTTAAAGAAAGGATTCTATATCAATGCCCCGTTTTCCCTTCATGTGCAGAACTTTATTATTCATGGGGGAAAAGTGTTGCCAGCACCAATCTCACTCCTGTGTCTGTTCACAGACCATAAACAACAACACCTATTCTTGCTTTCCTATGCACAGTTATGGGATTAAAGCTACTTATTTTAAATCCTGCAACAGTGGAAGGAATTTCATATATAGCCTCATTCCATTGCATTCATACGTGTAGCAGGGTATTTCTTGGTGAAAGACACCAACATTTCACAATAACGAAGCAATCCTTTTGCAACTGTGAAGTACAGATGTGTCTAAATAATGTAAACATTAATTTATATAATACCTGGCAAGAACAGAAAAGCTCACAAGCAAAACACAGTTCTGTAAATTCAGAAGGAAAATACTTCTTACTAGAATTGTGCTTTAACTTGCTGTGGTAGGAAAACACTGCGATCCATGGAAAACAAAACCCTGGCAACTCCCTTATAGTCCTAGTGTGCTATGTGATTCTATACATGCCGGCTTCTTCAGTGTTGTATATCACAGTAAAGTTTAAGACTAACAAAAGTGTAGAAAGGTAAATCTACAAACTCGCTGCTCCAGTACATGACTTCTTGGCTGTTTCTCTTTGCTGGATTTTCAGGCGGCAGAGCAAAAACACACCTGTGCACGATGCCAAAAAAGCTGCTGCTTAGCCAACATTTTAGAGAGCAAAGGGGAATTCCACAGACCCCAAGCTAAGATTTCAGCTGACAAAAGACACCTCTTTATCCATAATCTGCACTACTCATTTCAGTGCTGTCCTCACTGTACAACAAAAGATCAGACAGAACAATATATTACTAATAAATCATCCAGTTGATTAACACTTCTTTGCTTTTCCTGCGCTTTTCATAAAACAAACATTTTCCACTATTTGTGTGACACGAATCTAATTCAGTAACTGGCAAGTCAGTTTTCAAGTTTATTTGGCTACTTATAAAAATCATGTGGCACTCTTTTCTCTCTTGTATGGAATCACTCAGCAGGGCGTAATGAATCATTATACAGAATGTTGACCACACAGAAGAAAATGTTTTGTTTGAACATAAATAACTTGTTAATAAACACATAGAGGTGTGCATAAGAAAAATAAATCTTCCTGAAGCAGAAGCAGTCAAACAAAGAAATTGAAGAAACCAAAACAGAACTGGAGAGTTCTCACATTAGTAAAGCAACTCTTTTCATTAAGGCCTCTTACCACGTCAACAGAAATGGCACTTCTGTGTACTCTGGCAAGGGAATGAAACAAATGATCTTCTAGTTTGAATCAAATCAAGTGAGTGAAAATGGAGGGATCAATCATGGGATAGCAAATACATCATCACTGCGTCACCAGGCCAAGCCCTAAGTAGGCTGATTGAGCAAAAAAAGTGGTTACCATTATAACTGATTGCCTTTATGTTAGCACGTAACACTACTTTGCAACTTTTTCAGTACTAAGTCTAAGTAAGGCCAAAGATTGCCTCAATCACTGGGTCAGGCATAATAATAGATAAAGTATGTATCAAGAGAAATCTTGTTCTGCAACTACCTCTATTTGCTCTGCAGCTAACCAACAAAAAAAAAAATCAATTTCCTTTTTCAGGGATCCAAACTTTATAGTCACAAATTAAGGAGGAGGTGTGAATGGACATAAGTCTGGTAGGAATTTCCATAAATAAAGAAATATAAGAAAAAAAATGTCCCACTAATTCCGTTTCTCAGATGTCATACTACATCTTTGCTACGACTTGACCATTTTGCTCTGGTTTAAGTCCTTTGAGGGACAGGAATGTTCAAAGCCAAACATAGCCTGTGCTTATTTAGAAAGAGACAGAAGTTAATGTTCTCAAATCAAGGTGCTTACAGAACAGCTCAAAAAGTTCAACTTGAAATAGCGTAAGGGTGTTGTCACTTAAAGTATTAATAGTTGAACATCTCAAAGTTCAGCATTTTTAAAATTGAGACACTCCATTTAAGTGTGGAGTTCTCAGCTAAATTTTAGGCATCACAGTTTGAAACAGAGCTGGACAAGATTTAAATAGCTGCTAGATCATCTAACTGGGAACATGATGTTTGCTCAACCACAGAAGTTCCAAAACAAAAGGAAGCCAAGAATTTGAGAAACAATAACACAATTTTTCAGCTGCAGCCATGCAACCACTGCCCAATGACCATTTTATTGGAAAAAAACAATTAGATCAAGAGATGTAAAATATCAATTCAGCCAGAAGTAAGGTAGAATATGCAGGAGGCAAACAATACATGACTGTTCCTTATAACCCCATTGGTCCATTAATGTTACAATAGAGTAGGAGAAATAATAAGCTAAACCCTTCACATATTCTTACTTTTTGGTAATCTTTCATATGTGACTGAGAGCAGAACATAATTATGTGTAATTAAGTATAACTCATATACTAGTTATTAAGTACATCTACATGTGAGTAATATCACAAATTGCTAAAAGTCCATAAGGAAAATGGAAAAAGTACAGTGAACAGACAGACTATTTCTAACAGTTTAAAAAAGTATGTATCATTGTGCACAGGGAAGCCATAGCTTGTATACTACTATTTCAACAAATATTTCCAACAAAATGCCTAACTATTGTAGAATTTTAATATAAAATGAGATTTGCAAGACTGATTATCAGTGCTGCTTTATAAACCAGCGTAACGCCACCAGTTTATTTAACAGAAGTATGTTGCAGGATCATAAATGAAATTAAAAGAAAACCAAAATGGTCCTGTTTCAAATAGCTTCAGATGCCTCAAAACCTAATCGTATACAAATCAGCAAAGAGAAGAAAAAAAACCCCAACTTTCAGAAAGAGGGGAGATGTAAATTACCAGGGCTTCTTTAGTTAATTTAATTAAGGACTCATCTGAAATATTTACACTTCTGTTTTAGAAAAATCAAGACATTTTATCTAGATCTTCTGCAAAGGTCTTACTTTGGATAACTTTCTGATTAATTTACACCACTAGCAAGCACTTAGGTAAAGAAGTTACTCGGATGTTCAAGCACTATCACTATCACTAATAATAATAATAATAA
>WAAB01004752.1:174821-191368 GCA_013389865.1 Piaya cayana | reverse complement strand
TTTTTTCTATAATAATTTAATGTTTTTTACATAACTTTCCTAAATTGTAGGGGTGTACACTAAGCAAATAATCTACTGTATTGAATTGTAACAAAACGCATCTTGCTGTTAGGCATCTTTGTGAGGCAAGGAAAGCCAGAAAAGTCTATTTAATTGCTCAAGTACCGTAATTGAAAGAAATGTATCTAAAAAAAAAAGTGTTAATTCATTATGTTGTACATCTACCTAGCTCATTATAGTGTTGCTGGATGCAGATCAATATTGCTGATTAACTTTGAAGTTGACTGTTTCTTAGTCTGCTAGGATGTAGTGTGGAGTGGATACTTTGAACTAAAAAGCTTTCTAAGATGTCTGTCTAGTTGATCTTTTCCCTAAAGGCTTGAAATCCTAGTAAGCTAAGGGTGATGCTATGCTGGTACATGTTGGAAAACATACAGATGGAGGCATCATTTTTAGCATCAGTTTGTGATATTTTATAGAAATTCTAGCTCCTAATACTTCACTGGTTAAAGCAGTCAACAGAGAAGGAACAGCATCTGCATCTCTGTACCAGGGTTTTGCTCAAGTAGAAATTGAAACCTCTCTGGTGTGGTACCTTCCAGCTCTGTGCTGTGGTGTGTTGACATCGTCTGGCTCTCAAGTGCCCCACTAAGCCACACTCTTGCTGCCCCTCCTCAACAGAACAGAGTGATAAAATACAAAGAAAGCTCATAGGTTGGTTTAAGGAGAGGGAGATCCCTCCCAGTTACCGTCTTTGGCAAGAGAGACTTAAACCTGGGGGAATGAAGTTAATTTATTGCTAATCAAATCAGAGTAGATTAATGAGAAATAAGAACAAATCTATAATGACCTTTCCTCTACCCCTGCCATCTTCCTGGGCTTAGCTTTAATGCTGACTTTTCTTCCTCATCCTCCTGAGCAGCACAAGGGGATGGAGAATAGGGGTTGTGGTCAGTTTGTAGCGCTTCCATCTCCACCATTCCTTCTTCGTCATGCTCTTTGCATGTTCCAGCATGGAGTCACTCCCATGAGGAACATTCCTTCACTAACTTCTCCAACTTTGGTTCTTCCCACAGACTGCTCCAGTGCATGACCTTTCTCTTGGGCATGATTATATCCTATCGGATATGTTTTAGAGACATGTACTGGATCTGTCTGTGATGGAGTTAACTGTCTTCATAGCAGCATGCTTGGTGCTTTGGATTCGTGACACACTGGTATTTTAGCTGTGGGTGAGCAGTGCTTGTGTAGGCCCAAGGCTTTACCTTTTCCTCCCTCTGTTTCTCCCAGTGAGTGGGCAGATGTTAGACAAGAAGTTTGGAGATGACACAGATGTGACTGAGCTGGCATGCATTGAACAAAAAGATCCTAACCATATAGGGTCAAGCTGAACAATAAAAACTGGGGGGGTTAGTGGGTTTTTGAAGGGAGCTGTTGTTCAGAGTGCTCATCAGCTGGTGAAAGGTGGTAAGTGATTGCTTTTGCATCAATCAATTTGTGTTTTCTGGGGGGTAGGTTTTTTTCCCCTCCTCATTCCTTCACTTACTAAACTATGTTTATCTTCATGTATTATTTATTTTGTTTTTAATATTTCTATTCTCTCCCCTGTCTCACTGGGGAGAGGAGTGAGTGGCTCTGTGGTTTCCTGTAGGCTGGCCGGCCAGAGTCAATGCACAGCAGTGGCATAGACAATCAGAAGGTAGAACTCTTGTACAAATGCTTCCTACAGTTCACTGGTGAGGTTACAGCCAGGCTGAAAAATGTCATGCATGTTGACACTTCAGCTTTGAATAAGGTGTTGTACCCCTCCACCAAAATTAAACACCACACAAAACAAAATTAGTCAACATCATTACTGCTGAGTTTTGTGGATTTTGTTATGACTTTGTAGCTCCTCAGCCTTTGGATATCATGAAGGAGGAGGGTATTGAGATCCAATTAGAGATTTGTTAACCCTTGTAAGAATTTAGTATCTACTGTTTCATATCAAGTAAATGACATTTGATAATAATAAATTTTTACCCCAGCAAGAGAGGGCGATTTTGTCTCTCTTTTATGATGTGTTGCAGCTCCCTGCCCTGGCTGTCCATTCCAGGTAGTTGATCTTATTTCTGTCTTCTCGGGTCCTTTCAGAATAGTAAAATACTCTGTGAGGCAAAAGACCCTCAAAAGGAGTGTAAGCTAATGTTCCGCTTTGCAGCTGGGACAGGTTAACATGGTACACAGATAATAAGTGAGGAGGAGGTTGGTAATTTGTAACTGCAGCTAATTCTTGTCCAGTTACCTGTCCCTATATAAATTCTTCATGTATCCTAGGTAATAAACTTTGAGTTGTCTCTTCATAGTAGTCAAGCTCTTAAATTTATTCATCAGTATTTGGTGAGCTATGTGTATTGCTCAGAATCTTTGGCATTTTGAGTAACGGTGCCTCTTGGAGCCTCTGTGTCTTCTGAATATTTTAAGGTCTCCTTATTTCATGCACACTGGAGAGGAAGTTAGAGAGAAACAAAGTGCTTGTTGACTTAGGTTATAAAGTAGGAGAGTGTATGTTGTAAGCAGGGAAGATGCATGGCAGTGTGGTCTTGTTATTCTCCTACTCCCGAGTCTTCTGAGTTCTTCAGGCTATTTAGTATTTTGGAGAACGTGAGATCTGGTTTTCAAAATCTAAGCCACAATTTAAAATAAGACAGCCAAGTCAGGCAATGATGATTTTCTGTTTGAGGTATGCCATTCATCAGGCTTGATAGAACGTATTTTGCTTCTAAGTGCATACTTTATTGCCTAGATACAAGAGTTGAGGAAATAAGAGGTTGTTTTGCTCTTACTGCTTTTTAACTCTTAAATATTAAGGAAAAGAGCTGATATTGTTAGTGAAAGGTTAACTAGTCTTCTAAGAATTGCAGATGTGAAATTAATGTATACTATAGCCAACTTTTTTGTTGCTACTGGATATAACCATGTGAAAGGTGCAGTCTGAGACAAGCAATGTGAGAGGCAGATAAACTGGAAGACAGGAGAAAACCAAAACTAGTCATCCTATGTATGTATGGCAGTTGTGTTGGCCAAGAGATATTTGAACCAAAGTATTTTATTATTTTGTTTTATTTTATAGAATTCTCATTAGTGAATGTGAATTCTTGATAATATCTGTTAGACAATAATAATATTGCTGTGGAATTTACTGGGACAGGAGGAAGGAGAAAGGATGGTGATTCACAGCTAGAGAAGCAGTCATGAGTAATAAGTAAAGTTATATGTCTTTGGATGCTGGAGTGACAACAAGGTGGGATTTTGATTTTTCTGAAGAATAAGATTGTTGATTTGTTTTTAAGGAATATCTATAATATTGCTAAGTATCTGCATATGAATGCACTGACTTGTATTTATAACTTATGATCCTGTGGTCTTTCTATTTCACAATGGCTTTCTGGTTCCATATAATTGTAAATGAATATTTTGTAAGTATTCAGTCTGCCTACCACTGAAAAATCACTTCTGAAATGAAATGAAAACATAGTTAAAGTTTTTATTTAGTAGAATACCACAGGGTTTTGTCCATCTGAAAGTACAGGAAAAACTGCTTTTGTTGTTCTTGACTGTCATATAAAAATCACTAGAACTGTCTGAAATTAGGACTGTGACTGTAATACTGCCAGCTGTGTTTTGAGAAAATAGAAAGCTTTTTTTTTTCTTAGTTTATTGAAACTTACTGAAAACAAATCGTTGATAATACTGTGACTTTTCTGTAGATACTTGCTTTAAGTAAAAAATGTACAGCAAATAACCAAATATGCCCCAAGAAGATGACCATGTAATAAGAAAATATAGCAATAACTACTTAGTGCTAGATCACTTTCTTATACTTCTCATGTGTAATTTCGCTTCAGCAGACTACTTTTCCCTCTCCCTTGTTCTCAGTGTTATAACAGGGATGTCACCAAGAATTTATTTCATTGATTTTTAGCACAGTGAGAGCAAACAACAGACAACAGTCATATATTTTTCAGCTTTTTTCCATTGTGCTCAGTGTTTAGCATTTGTAGAATCCTACTTTATTTTTTTTCTTCATAAACCGATCAAAATTTTTAAGTCTGTACAGATAGGTTCTTTGTTCATTTTAGGTTAAAATGACAAATGTGTTACTTCACAGGCAAATTGTTTTATAGGGAAATAGCTGTTTATGTATGACCTGTGCTGGGGAAGGAGTTGTTCAAACCCTCTGCTTGGTTTTAAGTGTGCATTTCTGTGCATAAAAGATTCACAATGTTTACATTACTCTCAGTGTTCATATATAAAGTCATATTATGTTGCCATTTGTTGTGTTTTGGAATGTTTGCAAAACAAATTAATTTGGATAGCTGTCTGTTGCCAGGGAAATGTTACTTTCTTTCTTTTTGCTGTTCATGGTACTAAGAGATGAGGCCAATCTCTCTGAAGATTTTTAGTCTTACATAATTAAACTTTCTTTTTATGAAAAAGATAGATAAATACTACCCTTCTGAGTAAATTGCAGCTTCTAGTAACTCTTAATTTGAACAAGATGAGCAGCTTCAGGACTCTATTTTTATTTTTGTTTAGAGAAGGCAGAATGCCTGTTCAGTTGCTGAAGACTGTTAGCGGAAACTCTGAGACTCCACTACCAAGACATTTGCAGAAGGAGGATTTGAAACATTTGCAAGAAGGCTTTGATCATACCAACAAATACTTTAAGGTAACTTACTAACAGAATAATTTTGGCTTGCTTTGAAATAGCTCCAGGTACATATATAAGGGGCCTCCATATTCCAGCTCAGTTGGTGACTTGCTGCAGCTGTGTTTCTTTGTGTGCATCTGTTGCATATCTTTAAGCAATGCAAAATTATGACTGTGTTGAACTTTGTTGCATGGTGCTATTGACTTCATTGATTCACAGTTCTAGCCCTTAGGTAAAGCAAAGGAGCTAAACTACCCTATTTGTAAGAAGGCAGCAGTAGAGTGTGATAGGAGGTGATTTGATTGAGAATGATCCAGCCTCCCTTAGGTGTTGTAAAGGAACAAATGGAAACATCAATAACCAATGCTGCTAGTAAACCGGTTTTATTCCTCAGGGTGTAGTTTTCTGTCCCCATTCTCCTGTGGGGCATATGGACCTTCCTGTTTTTAAGAGCTATGTCTGCAAGCACCCCTGACACGTAAAAGCAAGGATTCTCATCCACAAAGGAGAAGTTGCAGTAGGCAAAAATGGATTATAAATTAGAAAATGCTTCTGCCAAAATAAGTGTTTCTGTTAGGAGAGCAGAACAATTATTACCAGACAACTATGATTTAAAGCACACATGCAGTGTTATAGCTGACTGCTGACAGAGAAAGCATGTAAAATCTCTTTTTCAGACTTCTGCCTTATGTTAAGAGAACTTCATGCTGCTGCTGACATGGATTAGTAGGTGACTAAAATGGTTTGGCATAAAAACAATGCAACTGGAGAGCTGATAAGGCTTTTTCTAATGCACCATTAAATATGTAGGAAAATACAGTTCTGCAGACTGAGCTTGAAGTGAACCTTAGAATGCAGTTAAGTTATCTTAGTGGTGGCACAGCGCACTGTCACTGTAGACCTGCCAAAATAAGGGATCAAGTCCTGCTTTTAGGAGTGAGAAAGGCAAGGGGATGATTTTATAAAGTGTGTTCTGGGAAAAAGCAGCAAAAAACATCCAGGATGCTTCTGTCTAGCTTGTGTACCTTCTTACTTTCATTCTTCTGAAACTTTTTTGCTTTCTGGCATCCCTTTGAACAGTACAAATTTTAATGTAAATTTTGAGGGAAACTGCACAAGCAATGTCCGTACCTCATCAGACTTTGAGCCTGATGCCTTCTCCTGTTAATCCATTATCCAGTGGGATTTGCTGTGGCAAAGCTGAACCAAGGCTGAAAATAAGTTTTTTGTCCAGGCTGAGGAATGAGGCTGCAGCAAGGAAGGAGACAGATTCACTAGAGGAGTTGCACGTGGTCAGTTTGAAAGTGAGTGTAGTGGCATATGGAATGGGAAGGGTTTTGGAAGTTTGTCTCTGCACTCCGTAAGCAGTCCAGGATTTGTGGAAGATGGAATTGAAGGAGGTTGTACTAAGGTGAATTTGAAGTTTCTGGCCCAGGAGTTTCAGACATGTTGAGAATATAGTGGATAGTATTTCTCCCAAGAAACAAAACTAGATCATAGGTGTTTGGAATACAAAGGGAAGTGGTGGGACAGACTGTTTATAGCAAAGAACATGGTCCTAGAATTTTAATGCTCATTGGAAGGTACTGGAATGTAAAAGGAAAACTAAAAAGAAAAACTGCTCAGAAAGCAGTCTCTGTCTCAGCAGTCTATCTGCATGCTTGCATGGATCGAAATTTCTTTAGTAAGAAAATATATATACCTAAATATAGTGTTCCTGAGATGATTTTGTTTCATTGCAAAGACTTTATGACAAGAAAAAAAACTGTAGTATTTTATTTAACCATGAATAGAATTCAAGACAATCTCAGCAACAATTATATGTAATACTTGAAATTTTAAACACAGTTGTAATTTTGAAAACAAATGGCAAACCTTTCTGCAAGTAATCATAGACAGACCTCAGAACATTATTTTACATATGATGATAAAACAAGTATTTGATATTTAAGTCTCCTTACAAAGCTAGTCTCTCCTGTGAAACGTAGGAACTTACCTGTTAAAAACTTAATCATGGATTTTTTTCACTTTTGTTTTGGTCTTAAATGAGTACTGCTACTGTCTCAAAAGCAATAAAGCACTATACTACATGTTAAGTCTAATTCAACATGGCTATTTTTTAAAATGTAATAAAATTAAATATACTTTGGGTTGGAAAAGTATGATCTGTGGAGTTTTAATATTTCTTATAAAATAGTGAAATAAATTGTTGAATTCTTTTTTTATTCCTCCTCAGGGAACGTGTTGTAGAACTATTCTTACTCTGTAAATCCTGTACAGTAACAATTCACTGTTGTGTATTTTATAGTAATTTGTTTTCAGAAGTATTTATTTACATTTAAGTCAAGCTTTCTACTGAACATGTGTACTATGACGTCATTATGAATTACCTGTTTCTCTTCTTAATGTTACTTTTGTGCATTTATAGACAGATTTTTCCCCTGCTGTCTCTTTAGAAGAAACCTTTTATTTCTTATACTGTATGTGTAGTTCTCTTAAGCACTTCTATATAATCAGTATTCCAATTTTTATATTTTTCGTTATTGAAACAATTTTGTGGTTTTATCCTTGAGAAGGATACAGTGCTTTACTTGCCATGCTGTGGATGAATATATTAGACTAACATTTTTGCTACTGTTGGAGTACCTTTTTTTAGTGAGATAGCATCTTAATAAGCAAACATGTTTGTTCAAAAGAGATCTTAACATCATCCAGTTACTGGCATGTGATTTTTGCTTCATTGTAACTTCAACTTCACTATAAAGAGAGTAATTTTACATAATTAATTGAACCTTTGCATCTTTTAACGCATTTGTTATTGATGAATTAATAGGTTACTACAGTTTCAAAACCTTGTGATATTGTTTATCCAGCTGTACAGGTTTGGTTTTTTTTCAAAGATTATTTGTCTTCATAGTCATCTTTTATCTCTTGACTGTGTTTATGTTTTGATATTTGTTTTGTAATCCTTTGCCAATAATTTTGGAGAGATTGCTGTATCTTTTAAGATTTTTATCACCCTACCTTTTTAGTCACCTTTTATGTTTTGTGCTGAAATTGTAGTCTTTATGCTATTCTTGTAACTAGTGAAACGTATTTCTGTAGGTGCTATTTAATTATTTAATGAACACTTCTAGTCAGTACTGACATGTGATATTTACTTTGTTATATTCAAACAATATTGCTCTTCAATGATTTCTTTAGCAATTTTAATTAAGTTTTTGTAAGAATTCAGATGACAATTTTTACTTACCTCTTCAATTCTACCTTTTTTTTTAGCTTACAAATGTTTCTGCTGGTGTGTTTCAGTAACTTAGAGGTGTATAGTCTTACTTCACGGTACTTTTTGTTTGTTTGTTTTTTACTTTTTAGGGAGTACTTGTTCTTTCCTACCCATTAACAAAACTGGGAGATGGGACAGACTTTTACAAGATTGTTCTTCAAGGTACTACGTTTAAGTATACGTTTCAAATTTACATTGTACTTCTTGGCAGGTTTTTGGCATCATGCTGTTCCTTCACTAGTACCAGCTTTTTTTAGTGTTCAGTAAAATGTTATATTTAAAATACTCTCTAAAAGTGTTCATTCTCTACAAAAATAGATTATTTTAGACTTATATCAGGTAAATTAATGGCAACAATACAGTCGTCATATTTCAGTAGAGTTCTTGCAGAGTATTTTAAAATACTGTCCTGAAAATGTTTTAGCAATAGGTACAGTTTTAATAGTGTATTTTAATACTTTCTTATCATAAAGAACTATAAAAATTGTACACTTACTATGTATATTATATATGTATAGTATATTCTTTGTAAGTGCACATTTGATATAGGTCAGTATGTTGATCAGCAGCAAAATATTTGTATTTCATTCTGTTTTAATCTAACAAGTTAAAAAAATGGAATTTAACTTGATTAGCAGGTGTTCAAATATCAGTAGATACGTTAACACGTTTAAAAGATTTAAGATACCATTAGTCAGGAGTCTATATGGAAACCAAGGAACTTTCCAGTTCTTTCAATTTCCTTCTCAGCTCCTTCCTTACACTGGTCAGAGAATCATCATTTGCTCCCTCTGAGCGTTTGTGAATCTACAATTTCTGTGACTGTGACTGAACAGCAGGCTCAGGCATTGAGGTCCTGCCTGGTGATACTGCTGGTGACTAGTGACTGAAGCTCATGGGACCTGAATCAGTTTCCCTGCTGGCTTTATGAATCCCAAAGAGAGACTAAAACCTTCCTTGAGTCTTGCTGATTTTGTGTGGCTGTTCCAGATGGCGAAGAATTTCTGCACATTCTCCACAGCCCCAAAAACCAAGTTTGTGCATCTAAGTAATAAGTGTTGTTTCTGAAACCGCATAAGGTAGAAAACACTTTTAAAATAATGATATGGTTTCTTCAGTCCTCCTAAGGGTTATTTACTGATATGTCTATGTCCTGGAATATCTCTAGTTCGTATAGTTCTATGATGTGATCAGTCTTCATGCAAAAGATCAAATGTGACTGGATAATTTCCTCTCTAAACACTCTAAACTGAATTGTCCATGTGAAAATCTTTGTAATTTCTATTCAGTATACACTGATGTATAGCATGCACATTTTCGCATTGTCCTCTTATGAAGAATATTCTGCTTAATATACCTGTAGTTAGCACATAAAAGCAGTTGTATAACTATTTGAAAGGATTTTCTGTTTGTAGATTAATTGGAATCAAAAGTGCTATACTGTGCAGATTAACATGTTTTGGAAATCTATTCCCATTACTATTTTACTTTAAAGACAATTCAGTGATTGGAATCAATTCTGCTTTTTTCCTCTAGATTTGGATGACTGTATCTCACGCATTAATAGCATCAATATTTTAATATATGGAAAAATGGCAGAGGACTGTGCAAAAGTTACACGCCATGGGGTAAAATATAAATATATTTGTTTCTTATTTTAGGAATTGTTTTCCACAGATGTGTGTTGACTTCTTATCTTGTATGTCTATAGCTATTGCCAAAAGTGGAAATATTCTATTCTGTCAGTTCAAAGTATTTGCTTAAGTATTTTTTTTCTAGCGATAATACTGAAATAAAGCAGTTCTTTTTGTCAGTGCTGTTTGACTAGCAAGTAAGAGGATCATGGATATAGATGATAGAGAAGTCACCCATTTATGGTTGTAATTTGAGTGTCTATTGTCATTTGATAAGGTAGATTTCTAGAACTAATTTGGTTTAAAAGACAGAAATAATTCAAAACTACGTATACTGTTTTCTTTATTCGCTGCATGCTGGTGTCTTGCTTTGTCAGAGATACAAGCTTGGCTTGATTAGCTTCCGGGTAAAGAACATTGGCAGGTCAGCCTATGAGCTTGTGAGACATACTGCTGCAATTGAAGAAGGAAAACAAGCTGAAAACAATTACCTCAACTTAATATTTTTTATTAGATTGCTTGTCAGTTTGCTGACATTTCAATATTAGTCACACATTATTAAAATTAGCGTACAATACATTAGGAGCTCATGTTAGTGCTTCTTCATTTGCAGTAGAAATTCACACAAAATCATAGAACGTTTTTGACTGGAAGAGACCTTTAAAAATCATCCAGTCCAAGTCCCTTGCCATTGGCAGATTACCTCTTTCACTCCATCAGATTCCTCCAATGCCCCATCCAACCTGACTTTAAACACTTCTAGGGATGAGGCATCCACATTATCTCTGGGCATCTTATTCCAGTGTCTCCCCACCCTCACCTTATGTCTACCCATCTCTTAGTGCGGGCCTTAGGAAAAAGTTTTTTTTCCACTGAAATGATGGAAAGGGATCTAGTAAAGAAAATAGGACTATTTTCGTGGTTTTGGAAATATTGGTTATGCACAGAACTTAAGGGTTTTCTTAAATGTTGAAATATCAGTGGCTTGGTTAGTAGGGTTTTTCAGCTCAAATGGACAAGTACGCCTGAATACTGGTGATCTGTTTGTTGAACAAGGATAAAAGTTATAGCAGAACATAGGGCATGATATCAAAATTTCACTTAAAGTCCAAGTTGCTTTGCATTTATTTTAATTTTAGTTCAGAGGCATTTGTATTCTTTTTATGTAGTTCTGCCTGTGGTTAAATAAAGACTTTTGCTTGGTGGTCAGCTTTTTATTTCACTTGTTTTTAAAGAGGAAAAGATATTTAGTAGTTTACATACCCTTAACAACAGTATCAGGTTCAGTGATGCATGCATCAGTTCATGGGATATATGGGACCAATAATTCATTTCAGATAAATATTAGAGATGCTTTCAGGATTTTTTTCTGATGTCATTTACCATATGGCTTCCATCAGTGTGTAGTCGATATTATGTCATGAACTGAAAGGATTAAAACTTTGTTTTTGAAGAAGTCACTGGGCCTAAGAAACATTTTCCAGCAGAAGGTGTTCGTTCGGACAGATGGCATGGTGGTGGGGCTTGGGAAGTACACATTATCTGTAGTGTGTCATCTATTAAATAAGTCTGAGAAGGAGAGAAAATATACTGTAGGACATCTTTATTTACATATAATATCTGCTCCAGCTAGCATGGTTGTCTTATGCCATACTAAAGAGAGATACATGCCTTAAAGATCAGTAATATCATTTCAGTCTGTTCAGGAAAGAGAAATCTTTTATATCTGTCAGATATGTATAAAATAAGAAGTGACAATGGTTATAAAAACGTCTTGATTCCACAGAATTTTGACAGTGAGTCTAGGGTGGGTAGTAACTGAATTTACCAAATATGCAAGCTACAGATTCATTTTAAGTTTAAAGAACAAATCACTTCTATTGTTCTGATAAAAATACAAATCTTGAACCATGAGCAGCAATTAGAGGGCAGAAAGATCAGTACTAAAGAGATGAGCAGGAAACCACAACCCACAGACAATAATCTCTAGAAAACCACAGTGCACTAAAACCAATGTTTGGTCTTCTCCAGTGAACTTGACCTTCATGGTACTTTCCACGTGTCTCAAATGAGATTTAAATTTTGGAAGAACCTAAGGAAACAGAATGTTTTCTGAAACCAGCAGAGCTGCAATTTGACAGTTGTGAAATAGATATAACTTCTAAAACCCCTAAGTTTTAGCCATTAAAGAATTAGTGCAATAACATCTAATACATTTTAGTTGCTGCTTACAGTTTCATACTTCACAGTTTTGTAGGTTTCCATATTGTACTTCTTGTCCTGTGGCAGCTTTAGCTAATTGCCTTGGAGAGATGAGCAGGCTATTCTCAAAAATGTGAATAACTATGTTGTTCTTGTCTACTTGGAGTCTCATGATTCTGTAACAGAGTAACTATCAGAGAAAATATTGTCTTTCCTTTTTTACTCACTTCTTTTGAATGATGGGAATAGGATTTCTTTTTGCTGTGTAAAATTTTTTATCAAATCTTACAGTTTCTATATGTATGCAATATAATACTCCTGTTGGCATGGAAATCAACCATTTTATGTAAATGGCTTTGATTCTCAAGCCAATTGTAAGAGAACTTCTAATAATTACTTTTAGTTAAAGGTAAAATGGAAACTAATCTATTTTGAAAACTAATATTAAATTTCCAAGCACTATGCAGATCTTATGTGATTTTTTTTTGCATGTTTAGAAACTTTAAGTCACAACCTGTTAAACTGGCTGTGAATTTGTTACAAGTGTTAGCGTATCTCTGTGTTTCCTACCTGTAAAACTAGATTTTTGAGGTTAACACACTTTTTTTCCTCATTGTAATTGCAGTTGTTGTTCCAGATGTTCTTGCATAATGCATGAGTTTAATCACCAGTGATCTAATATTAACCACAAAAGAAGTTTCCATTTATTATCAGCCTGTGTAAAGGCTTGAGTCTGTGTAATTCTAAAGTTCCCTTTAACACAGGAGAACAAGTCAAGTCAGCTCTACGGAGCTCCAATCCTGACTCAGCAACCATGTCCTAGAGTCTTGTGCAGCCTGCAGTCTAATAAAATGCTGAAATGGGAATAATGTATAGCAAGGTATAGCTTTTTAGCTGAAGGTTGATGCCACTGTTGAAGAAACGCCACGAGTAGTGTCAGCAACAGTGAAAGGGAAGACACGTACTAACACCTGGTTCCTGCAGAATAGCTGAGTTTCCTAAAGCCTGCGTTTCTGTGTATTTGTATCTGGAAGGAACGGAACAACTTTAATGTTAGCAGGGTGATACATTCCAGGTGCAAGGAATATTGAGTTGTCTAGTTGTTTTGACCCGTTTTAACTTAGCACTGAGTATGGCTTGCATTTAGGTGACCTAGATGTTACCTTTTAGTCAAAATATACATTGTATTCCCATCTCTGACACTACCTGAAAGTCACCATGCCCTAACTAGTTTTGATGTGTGTTAAGTGGTCTGATTAAACTTACGTCTTCTACAGTAATTTACTTTTTTTTTGCGAATCCTTTAATAACTAAATATATCACTGTCACTTAAGCTAGCAGCCTTCCTTGCACAAAATATTAAGGTTTTGGAGCTTAAATCATTTAGAGTAACGTTTTCAGATTGCTGAAGTAGTGAAAAAGAGCCAAGGTAGTGCAATATTTGGCTAAAACTGTCAACTTCAATCAGAAATCTCTTGTATATATTGTAAACAAATAAGCACATGAAAAAAAGTCTTTCAGTAAAAGCTTATGGAAGTGCTTTTGGTAGAAGGTTGAATAAGATAGGGCTCTGCATCTAATTTGTTTATTAGAATGCATCACACTGGTACAGCCTGGTTATACAGTTCTGGTACCAAGGAGATGACTATAAAGGAGCTTTATATTGTATCAGAGTTCCCAGCATTGTCTTTGTTTGGTCATATACCTTTCTTATCATCCCCATTTCCTAAATGTGTTTTCTATCTTCTCCCTTTTTTTTTCCTGTAAGGTTACTACTAAAAAAATGAGTTGTTGCAGGTACTTAAATTATTTACCACTTAAATCAACCTTTTCTTATTCACTTTATGGAAGCTGAGGAACTTTATAACCAAGTAGAAAGTGCAGTTGCAAATGCAGTTGCTTCCTGTGCCAAAATCTCAGGAGTCATGCCAAATAAGTTTGCAAGGTTTCTTTTGCTACCAGAAACTTAACAAGATATCGATTGAGCTACCTGTTTCAACTTTTTAGAAGAAATTTGAAGATGTCAATCCAATCAAACCAGAAAATATTTACAAGGAGAGTCTCTCCAAAGTGCAATTGTAGCTCAATAAGAAATAAGCTCCAAGAAGAGTGTTTTATCACTGCTGATCTGATGTGTGATTCCATCTCTAGCTTAGTTGAACTTACCAGAAATGTCTTCAGTATATTCAAAGTGGAATGATTCTTTTGCTTTATTCAGCGTGACTCTTCCCCTCTAGCCCAAGTTAAAATTAGCACTCAGTCACATTATTAACAGTGCAAAAATTTTTAAATAAATTGATAAAAAATGCTTGTTAACATGGGTTGAAAATATGAATTCTGTGTGCAGAAGAACTAAATAGAGAAACTCAAAGGCAGTACATAGATTTTGTTCAGGATTTTTGTTTCTTTAATGTTTTGAGGCTTTAGGGTGAAATTTCACATCATATGTTTTTAAAATAGAGTGCATGATACAGCAGTGTAATCATCTGCTTATCACCCTGTCTCCATAGGACACCTTCGTAGTTGCAGGATTTAAAGTCGCAAAATCACCTACAGCAAGAGAGGATGGTAGACATGGTTACCACCTGGAGGTGTCTGAAGAAGCTGGATCCAACATCTATGTACGTGGATACCCAATTCCTTTTTTTTTCTCTTTGCATTTTTTCCCAAATAACAACATTAACATTTAGCTTTACAGTAAAAAAAAAAAATCAATAAAATCTGTTAGAATCTGAAGTACTACAGATAATATTAGCGTGTTCATCAGGAGACAGTCAGAACACATTGTGTGTCTGTGTGCATGTGCACCTTTGTGCATGCAAGACCCAAATTATCTTAGGCCTCCTAGATAAATTTCTGCTTGTTGAATGCAGAAATTTGATGTTAATTGGTTTTAGATTGATCCCTAGTGCTGTTTAAGCCATTCTTCTGCATAGCACAGTGCAGTAATACGGACAGAATAGAGGGTGCAAGACTGATCTTAGGTTTATAATTTTTACTTTTCTCTGGGCTATGAGTTTATACTACTTTAACTCACATCAGTTGAAATAGATGGATTCTAGATTTTTAATTTTTAGAAGATAATTATATCTGTTTCTTTCTGAGGGAATTGTTTGTTCTTTTGTACTTTGTTGGACTCTTTAATGAGGTATTTCTAATACTTCTTAGGAAGGTTATCCCAACAGTTAGGGGTTCTTGTGCGAAAGCATTGCACATTTTTGATCATTTTAATTGTCTACTACTGTTTGGAAGAATTATAGCATTGTACTAAACTCTGTTTAAGCAAGTCGCTTTCAGTAGTTTAAATTTGTGGCTTCTGACTTTCAAATAATGAATGTCTAATGCAACCTCACATATTCAGCCAAGCGCTTTTCTACTTTAGAAAGTATGTGGTTTTAAAGTTGCTTTTATCTGAGTGTAATTGGAGTACATGTTTTGTTTTTAATGTAGGATAAAATTTTACTAGTTTCAGAGGTGATTCAGGTATCAAGAATATGTGTAGTACTGTCTTATGCTTGCTTATAGTGTATATTTGGTTTAGTATCATCAAATCTTGTTATATTTGCAATGCCTTCAATTTCGTAATTAGTTTGCTAGTCTTTTTTCTTCAGATTTGTACAGTACCAAGAACTGCTTCAGAAACTGCATCTGTGGTGAGTTTATATTTGGGGTGGTTTTGAACCATGTGAAAATAACTATGTAAATAAGAATGTGGAGAATTCTTCTTTCCAGTTTATTTTAATTCCATGCTCTCATCTTAGCAGTTTATTTGTTTAGCTTTTATTTTGCAAATAATATGCCTGGAAAACAGAATAAAATATGAAGAAGTAGTACTTTTCCTATACTTGCAGTATAGTTCCCATTTCAATCTCAGAGTAGGATGTATGTTGTTTTAGGAAATAAGAGCTAGAAAGATAACTTCCATTATAAGATTGTATGCTTATGCTTTAAACAAAATGGAAATCCTTGTCTTCCTTTGATTTCAAATGAGACTTCATGTACTAGTCTCAACATTTCTTTTGATTACTGTTTGGAACAAACCTTTGTGTCTAAATTAATATTCTACTGAAAGCAGTATATTTAAGTCATAGAAACTAGTGCATGAAATGTTATTGTTCTCTATCATAAGATTAAAGACCTGTAAATGATACAGCTTTACTTCATGTTATGAAGTTTCATTTTTTTCCCCAGTAAGTAACTGAAAACCACAGTTTTCAGTCAGCTTGGCAGAACACATATTCTCTAAAAGAGACTAATTGGTGTATAATGTAACCTTAAGATGATTGGAGAGTAGTCCTCAAATAGTAGGAGATAGTCCTTAATGTCATTAATCCTCCAACAAGCGTGCTATTTTAATAGGAAGACTTACATGGTGGCTGAGAGAGGTAAACCAGCCCCCCAAAATAGTGATTCTGTTTGGTGATGCTGCCAGTAAGAATTACAAAATCATTTATGTATGTGCTTTAAGAAGTCCTTTGGATTGATATATTAAAATCAGTAAAAAATTACTTTCCATCATTCTTCATTAGAATTACTTCTATTCACCTATTTCATGTATTGAAACTTACTTGGACTGATTGGTTTATTGTAAGGAAGGTGCAATTGCAAAAAGAAATGGAAATAAGTCCTTTGTTCTTTATTGCCTGTGAAATATATATGTATTTACCATTAAAGATTCTAAAGTGAGTTAGATAGAAAGAGATAGCCTTTTTTTTCTTTTTTTTTTTTTTTTTTT
>WAAB01004752.1:111270-174704 GCA_013389865.1 Piaya cayana | reverse complement strand
AAGAGCTGTACAAAAGCCCTGCACCTACCCCTGTGGTAAAGGATTGTTGTGTATCTAACTGTGTTTCTTCCTTGCAGTTTTGACAATTAGTGTTAATGATACGTTATAAATGCAGAGCCAGCAAATTTGTTACTTGTAGAAGCAATGCGAATAACTGAATGAATTTTTCTGCGAAGTGTATACTTACAGATTATGGTAGTTTTGATAGAAGATTGTACTAGTTAACTAGGTGCTCACTAAACACATCTAGGTGATATCCCTGCTGAATTCAATTAAGCAGTAGAACTTATTCCTTTATTCAGAATTAATCAAAGTATTTTCTACTTATTATACATTTACTGTGCATTTTAACATTGGGGAGGAGCTTTCTAAATGTATACCTGAAAAGCAAAAAAGAATAGATTATGATGTTGACTGTTGTTTTTTGTGGTCTTAATTATACATGTAAGTTTCTTGAATAACATCAATAGCCAAAAGTTTTCTTATAAACACAGAAATTGAAGAAGTGAGCATTAAATTGGAACCACGAGTTAGTGACGTGTCTGCAAAACCTTTTGCAAACACATCTGTGTGATCTTGCTCCAAAACTGTCAGCAGCAGTCTAGAGGTGATGCACTCAAGGCAGTAAATACCTTTGTGATAGCTCAGAGCTGTACCTGCAGTACAGCAGGGCTTCCAGAGTGAGATTTGCCTGCAGTTAGGTAGCTTGAAACATAAGCAGATAGCTGAAAGCTGTGCAGACATGATGGCACACATGAATAAAGTTCCAAGTCCAACTAATTGCTTCACTCTTGAAGCAATCTTCAGCTTTTTTCTGAATCAGCTTAGAGCATATGAGTTGGAGTCTGGAAAATCTGTGCAAATGTGTGTATGTTCCTTTCAGTATGTTCAACTGAACTATACTAATGTACTCTGTATTGTTGGTTTACTTAATTACTTCATTAAGTGCATGTAGTGTTCTTCTCCATGACAAACAGTAATATTGGTAACTAAACTTGTAACTAAAGTGTGGTCTGATGCTGGCCCACAGAAAACACCCAATGTGCTGCTCTCCAGGCTATTGTACACTAAGTGTCAACTGTAGTAAGGCGGCCAGCAGCCCAGTCAGCAGTCATAGTTGTACAGAGTTACACAAGTTAAGTTATGCAGAGCAGCATAGGATTTTTCAAGAATATGTTAGATTAACTGGATATATGTACCCTTAAACATGTGTATCAGGAGTACAAGGGCTCAGTATTCTGTCTCTGCAGGAGAGCAGCTCTGTGCTTCCCTCACAGTTAATTGTCAAAATGTGTTCCCATTGGTGTTTATTATAAGGCAGTGGCAAGCTTGCTTGTAGAAAACCTTTCCACTCTACTCAAGAAGGCAGTAGTGTTTTCCAAAATAACTCTGCAACATAAAAACAAAATCTGAAGAATTTATGATAATCTAATGTAAATATTAATGTAAAAAATAAGATGTAGCTACTGCATTGGGAACTGAGCCAGTAATAGTCTATCTTTTTCACAGCAAATATAGTGTATGTTCCGTTTTTCTTCCTCTTGAGGCTAAACTAAAAAGAATGCCATCATGTTCTACATAGTCATTGATACACTAAAGTTATTTTGCCAAACAATAAATTGCAAATCTTAACAAGCAAGTACTGGTCTGGTTGTTTTATAGAGGAAAAAAGAAAGTGGTAGTTGTTAGAGAAACCTATGGAAGAGATGTATGTCACTGTTTTTCAGAAAATAATTGGGGTTTGATAATGCTATAGTTGAGTGAAAGTGAAGAAGTACAAATTCCAGTTGGTTTACATTATGAATGTTACAACACAACAGATATTCCTAGATGTAAATGAGGAACAATGGTAAGTAAAAGTATTAGCAGGAATTTAGTGTATTTAGACTGGAAATAGAAAAGTGTTCTAGCATCTAATTAGAAATGCAGACATTCATAAAATACTGAATTGTGTGCTTGTTTGCTCTGTGTGTGTACAAATCAAGTTATTCTGCTAGTTTAGAAGTAACAGTAATACAAATTATTCTGTCCCTAGAACTGAATGTTTACACAAATGTTGTGCGATTTACCTACTATTAATACTTAAATAATACTTAATAAACTAAAAGTTATTAATTCAGAGAAAGAGTCCAGAAGGAGCTCTTCGAAGGTCAGAGGTAGGTTGCCAGACAGTAGTGAATAGGTTGTGTTAGGTTGTTGGGGCCTTAAGGAGAAGGATGTGGCGCTGTCAGGATTGAAAATGGCAGAGCAAGCTGTGCTGTGTACAGGTGCCCCCAGGCACTGATAACTGAGGGCTGCAAGTTTTGCTCTGTGAGGAGAGATCGGGGCTGCCCTGTGGCAAAAATAGACAGTTCCAGTTCGCTATAGCTGATCCACCACAGGACATGACTGACCCCAATGGCCAAGCTGGTGGTAACTCTGGTAAAACAGTTTAAAAAGGGCAAAATGTTACACAGCAATGAGAAGTAAAGAAAAAAGTGTGAGAAACAGCCCTGTGTCACCAAAGTTGGAGAAAATGGAGGGAAGGAGGTGCTCTAGGTACTGGAGCAGAGTTTCCACTGTAGCTGGGGAAGAGGCCTCAGATGAGCAGAATGATCTAGACTGCAACCCGTGGGAGAACTCACATTGAACAGGTTTTATCCCAAAGGACTGCAGCTGCCCATGGAAGGACCTGCACTGGAGCAGGCAAAAAAAGTGCGAAATAGATGGAGCAGTGAGAGGAGCTGTTACAGACTGACCGCAGCTCCCCTGTTCCCCATCGTGCTGTACTGCTCGAGGGAGGAACAGGGCAGGTAGAGATACTGTGAAAGAAGTGAAGTTGAGCCTGGGAAAAAGAAGGCTTCTGGGGAAAGGTGTTTTAGTCTTATTTCTCACCATCCTGCCCTATTTTTATTGGCATAAAATTAAATTAATCCTTCCCAAGTCAAGTCTGTTTTCACCATTGATGGTAACTGGCTAGTGGTCTCCCTGTCTTAATCTCAACCTGCAGGCTTTTCCTCTCTATTTTCTCCCCTGTCCTGTCGAGGATGGAGAGTTAGACATGGGCTGGGTGAATGCGTGGTGGCCACCTGGGGTCAACCCAGAACACATTCTGGGATTCTCCAGGTTTTTCAGACTTTCCTGTTCTTTGGGTTACGTGAAATGGGGATAA
Organism: Piaya cayana; assembly: GCA_013389865.1. NCBI lineage: Eukaryota > Metazoa > Chordata > Aves > Cuculiformes > Coccyzidae > Piaya > Piaya cayana. The sequence continues at coordinate 171,553 of WAAB01004752.1, read as the reverse complement.
ATCTGGAGAAAGGATCTTGAAAAACAGGTTTATTTCAAGATAAGAATCAGTGGAATGAAAAATCTCAGACAATTAAAAAGAACAATACTAAGTTATAGACTTTATGCTTTCTGAAATGGAAGAACCAAACGGAAAAGTTGACAAAACAGTTCCTTTGGATGGAAGTTTTTATGACTGATGTTCTTTCCTGCTTGACGTGCCTGTAAGATCTGTGGAAGGCCTCATTGTAAAGGTACCAGTATAACCTAGACCTGTACAGATCATAGAACTGTGTTCTGGTTTTAATGTAAAGGATTGATAAATTTTTTCAACATTGGTTTACTCTTTTGGTCATTTCTGCACAGAGTGCCAAACAACAGCTGTCTGTCACTCTACTGAGTGTCTCAGAATCTTCATTTTGTTTAAAACTATGTAGGTGGAGAAACATTACTTTAAACTACAGCATATGAGCAACTTCAACTAAAATAGTCAAGTTTTAGTAAATAATAGTATAAAGTACGAAGTGAACCAGTCACCAACTGTTGTACTATCTGATGATCTATCTGTTTTTGGTAAGTCAGACTGAAATTTATGGCTGCAGTAGTTTTGGGTTTTTTTTAAACTACTGTGTTCCCCTTTTTTTTTTCTCCAAGTGTAATATTGAAGATGTACTTAAATTTGTCAGAATAGAATATAAACTGTTGCAGAGGTAAAGAGAATGGTTTTGTTTCTGAAGTTTGAAGGTGAGAATAATGTTCTAATCACAGTGGTTTGTATGTGTTTCTTTTTTAAATAATCACACTTTCCTGTCATCTAACATTGAAGATAAGTAAAAGTTTAAAAAAAATCTAAAAGGCAAATGAAAAATTAAACAGTTGAATAAATAGTTAATTGAAAGAAATCTCAAGACATTTACTTATATCTATAATTTGCAAGTGATGGCATTAAAGCATCTGTTTAGCCAGATGCTTCTGGTAGTTGCTGAATTGTTTGCATCGATTAAGTGTATCACCATGTTAGAAATAACAAGCTATAGTAAAACATCTTCAATTAGTTTCTTTAGAGGTTTTGGTTTGGGCTTCGCAATGTCTGTGTTTGTAAGTACAGATAGGAATATGTATTTTGTATTTTTTTTTCCTATGTTATGGTGAACGTATTTGATAAACTAGCTGTTTCAACTGCTTGGTTTTAGTATAAAGACACTTGTGTATATAGTGGACTCAGTAATTCCTGAAAACAGTATGTTTGGTTTAGTTTTGAAGAGCAAATTAGCTACAACAATCTCTTTTTCTGTGTGTATTGAAATATAAGAAACAGAAGGCACTCTCTAGTTAGAGTCCCTCATTGCCAACAACATTGCCAAAAACATTTTTGTCTCTTTGCAGGGGGATGTTATTGATTTGGGACAGTGGACTTCCCAATTAAATGTTAATCAGGAATACATATGTGATTACCTGAAAGGGGATTTGTAATTAGATTAATGCTTTCTACCTTAAAAATTTACACAGGCATATTTCTTAGGAACTGATGGAGTCCTCAGTAAAACTAAAATAAATGTTTAATCAGTAAGTTATAAATGTCTTCCTACACCTTCAGTAGCTACTAATCTGGAAAGATTTTTTAGCAATTTTTGTTTTCATATGATGACCAAAAAAAATTAGTAAATGAAGCTGGGGGGCTTGGGGGTTTTTTTGTTTGTTTTATGTATCTACACACTGTGGAGAGATGCTGACTTTCTGAGCATGCTATTGAACGATGTAACATTCCATAAAAGAAATACTATGTCAGTTATTAAAAGCTGTAATCTGAAGAGTAAATCATCACAGTGGAGGAAGTTGCAGTGACTAGTACAGGTCTGCAAAATATTCATGCTCCAAACTGTTGAAAGTCAGGACCTAGAAGCTTGGACATCAGCATTTTCTGTGTAGTTAACCTAACGTTCTAATCTTGACTTGGAATTTTATTGATTTTAAGTTAGTCCTTGCAGTAATAATGAAATCCTTTTGTTGCATAAATTTCTTTTCTTAAAAAGCTGCTTTACCAAGCAATTGTGTTTTTGGTTTTTTTTTTTTATGAGCTGAAATAAAAAAAGTAAGTAACAAGCTAAAGTAATCATATTTTTAAAGAACAGTAAAGACTGGTCTGAAAGTATGTATGAAGCATATAAAACAGGTGCATCACTCTACTTCCATTTAAATCAAACATCACTCTCCTTGTTTTCATGATCATCAGTTCTCAGGTGTTACAAGCGTCCTTAAAGATCTCTGTTGTTGTTGGACCCTCAGATGACACTAAGCCTGTGTGTGAATAGCTCTTCATAATAATTAAATGTATTTTAAAAAGCATTGGTGCAGCTTGTACTTCTATGTAGTATCAACCTAAGTACAGTGCTTTTACTGAGTCAATCTGGTATGAAAGTAAAAAAATTCTTTTTTAGTATGTAAATTTGCTTAACTATGCATCCATTGTATCCTCCTTTTAAGACAGATTATTACATGGAAAAATTACTTGTAAAATTTCTCTTATAAAATTTTATCAGTAGTTTAAATGTGTCTAGTAAAGGAAAATATACTTCGGTATGTATACTTTTATTACATTTTTGTTATTTTTAGCTTTGTAACATATTTATCTTCATTGGAAAGTATATTTCAAAAACTCAAATTTTTGAGTAATGACATCTGTTAGATAATTTTCTCTGACACTGGGACTATTTAAATTCAGCAGTTCTGATTAGAATTTGACTTACTATTTTTGCAGACAATTGAATTCAATCACTGAACTATAATGCTTCTATAGAAAGCAATTTTCACATTCCAAATGGAGAGGGCAAGTCAAGTGGCTTTTTACTTTTAACCTTCAAAAGGGCTTGCTAGATGAGGATTTATTAAAAAGAAAATTGGTCTTTAGGCTTTGTTCTTAAAGAGCTCTATTTTAATTAGGTTTATTGTAGAAATGATGTTTTGAGGTAACGGTTGAGAATGTAAGTCCAAAATCACAGAGAAAGAGAACATATATTAAGTAGAAAGTGTACCCTGAGTATATAATGCAAGAATAATATTTTATACTACTTTGACTAGGATGATTATTAGTGTTTTGAGTATGCTAATTGCACAGAAAATAGAGGGAACATGTTAACTTACTCCTACTTGAATAGGCAGCTGCACACGCATGAAGCTGACTAGGCTATATAATCACAGCATCAAAAAATAACCACAATTTTTATGTAGAATGTTTTTTCACTCTTGATTCCTGTGTTGGATTTATCAATGCACTCTGATCTTACCTTCTCAAACTATCTTAAAATCTGTGTAGCTTATGGGGTTTTTTTCTTCTTAATTGCTCGTATTGGTTATATCGCTTTGCACCTGACTTGTTAACTTAACCATTAGAATTCTATACCTGAAGAAATAAAACTATCCACCTTTAGATTACAGTAGTAAATACTTGCAGTTTTGTCAGCCACTGACTAGACTTTATTCACATCTGCTTATCCCAGCATAAAATGTCAGAATAGGTGCTATGTAACACTTTACCTTGTGCCTTTTGAGAGAATGTGCAAAAGAACTGTGCTTAGCAACTTCTGAGTGCCATAGATGAGAATTTGTCATTATTGAATCTGTGTAAAAATCTTGGGCAGGAAGAACATCAGTTATTTCATAGTAATACTATAGCTTTTTATGTCTGTACAAAAAGTAATTTTTTTTTTTGATACAAACCTTCACCGGATTTCTTCTTTCAACACTTCACTCACCACCTTCCTCCTTAGTGGTGCCATCTGCTCTAATGTGAGTTGCTCAATGGACTTCAGTCCTTTTATGGGTGTATATGCTGTAGTGTGGGTTTATAAGCCACAGTTGTTTTGACCTTGAATTTCATGTATATTCTTCCAGTGTTTAATCTCTCTCTGATAGAAGTTAAGAAAACTCAGGTTGTCAAACAAGAAGCTTCTGGTCAGTTGCTTCAAATTTCAGTTTCAAATAGTCAGTTCTGTAGTTTGTTGGTGTATCAGCAATAGAATTCATAAATGGGTATATTCATTTTTTGTTATTTTTACTTCCTTTACTGTTGACTTGAAGCCTGGTGAATTATCATTGTAGCAATTAAGGCACAGACCCCATCCATGAGGCAACAAACGAGATCACTTTATTGAGGGGATGCAAAACCTTATATAGTGTTTCTGTACCCAGACAGCATCTACCCAGTGAATTTCCACCTATGAGAATCCCGCAGTTACAGTGATAGAGTGCAACCAACTGTTTAACACAGACACGCCTCTTATCTTCATGTTTTCTGTCTAATGCATTCTATTCTTATTAAAGAATAAAGGTCTCAGTAAAGATTCCAAGGTCTCAACAGGCTAGCAAGCGTGAGAACACTGGCCATTTGCTCTCTGCTTGCTGCTGGTATCACGGGTATGCCAAGGCATCAACCGCTTGTCCCAGCATACACGCAACAGTGAAATCTTTTATACCCACAGATTGTGTCTTTGTGTTACTTTATTTAGAGAGTTTTATACCTTGAACATTGTTCCCATTCTTGGTACCTCAAAAGAATGCAAGATGCAAGTCTGCTTTTAAGATTTATAACTCATTTCTTTTTACAGTGTTGAGATTCTGTTGTTTGCTGTTACCCAAATGCGACATAAAAATTAGCAATGAACTTTTAGTTTAAATGGGGGTCCACAATAGTAAGATTGTAGCAGAAGTATATGGGTTCCATACAGTAAGATTCTGTTCCTGCTGCTAGGTGGAATGTCTGTGTTTTCTATGTAGGTCTGCATTATGAGTAACTTTTACCATGAAAACCTGCATTCTTAAAATAGGATTGTGAAAGCAAAAATGTGAATTAATATTGGAGAGTTGCCCAAGCACTTGGGATAGTTCATGTTTAGTGATTTATACATTTTTAGTCAGAATGAATAATAGCATAATCTTTTATTTCATGATTTCAGTCTGAAAGCACTGTGTGCGCTACAAACAGTTTAGATATTGCCATTCTTTTCATACTGTAGAAAAATCGCAGAGGAAACAGTACATCTGTGTTACACCAGCATGGAACAGTACAAAATTACTTAATTTAAAATTTATCTTATGTTATTGTTGCTGTTGTTTTTATTATTTTACTCTATTTATTAAAAAATTATTTTACTCCTATTATTACTGGGTTTGTGCTTTTCTTATTATGATTTTTAACAGTGGCACACTCAAATGGAAAACTATTGCAAGAGTTTGAACTTCAGAAGTTTAAATTGTGAATCATTGGGTACTGTTATTTAATGCCTAAAATTTGTGCTTTTGGCTTAGGATTTTGCTTACTCTTTATAAAAGCCAAAGCACTTTGTCTTTTTGCTTAAAAGCAACTAGGACAAGATATGTGGATGTTTGAGGATCTAAACATACAACCAGCTTTATTTGAGATGTTTGAAAAGTTCCCAGGCAGGTTAACCAGCTACCATACCATGAAATAACAAATGCATTTTACATTTGTAAGGTATCTGAGCCCACATGCTTCTGTAAGCTGAAAAAGAAAATACAGGTTTCATTTATGTCATTTGCAACTACTACTCTATTCTGGACCATTTTGCTGTGTCATATTTGCATCTTGTTTTGAGTTTACTTTTTAGGTTGTTGATAGAGGTGAAGTGCTTTTAATGAAATTTAACTTCTAAAGGGCACACTTCAGGTTACTGTACTAAGTACCACAATGCGACTGTATCCCTGCAGTATAGATCTTGCATATTTTGTTGAAGTGGAAGATAAGTAATTTATGCTTCAATTTGCTTTTACAACTTGTAGAACTCATTACCTCTTCAGAAGACAGTGCAAAAATTAATTTTAGAAAATGGTTATACAAGGTGGTACCTATGTTCCCCATTTTGTAGAGGAAGTAATTGAAACCTGAAAAATTAGCATGCTTGTTGCAGACAGAACAAAACATTTTGTGTGTTCTGGGCTCACAGACCTGTGCTTAATCACCCATTTCATTTTCAGTTATTTGGATTAATTATAGGCAAGATGGGCCACACTTCAGTTATTATGCTACTGTAACTAAATTGAGTTCAGAAGAGTTACATAGATCATAGCAGAGAAAAAAATAGCCATATGGTTGTTCATCCCAAGTTTAATATCTGTGTATTAATAACTCCATAATGCCTATTATTCATTCAAATGCTTTTATATTTTACAGATTATTGCTCCGTTGTAACACTTGTGGACCCATCAGATGTGAAGTTAACGTGTACTCTTTTTAATGGAAATCTAGATTCCCTACCAAAAATTTACAAAGTTGGAGATATTGTTCGATTTCATAGAATAAAGGTGTGTAGTGGGATGGGAGGGAGAGGGGTATGTATGCTTGCTTTTCTTTCAGTGAGACAATTGTACAAATAATTTAATTCCTCATGTACTGAAATTAATACACGGAGGCATTGGGTAAAGCAGTAAAGCTATGGTTATGGTTTAGCCCAAAACTGGAAATAAACTATCAGGTTTTTTAAACAGCAGAGCAGTAAGCTGATATCTGTCTTTTAAAGTGCTAGATGTGGTTATGACAACTCTATAAAATGATTGACAGAAATCTCATGGTAATAATTCTAGGCAAACAGAATTTAACTGACATAAATGTACACAATATATTCCTCTTCAAACTAATAGAATTGAGGGGTTATTTCAGAGCTTCTGTTGTGGAGCAGTTCAAATCAGCCAGAAAGTTATTCAAGTAAATGCAATCTATCTTGGATTGTTAGTGTGCAGTGTGCTGTAGCTGCTGCTTTGATGTTTTCCTGCCTTACCCCATATTTATCTGTATCAAAGGCCATGAAGAAAACAGTGTTTATCGCTTTGGTACTGTTGCTGCTGCTGGATGTTTTTCTTTTGCCTGCTGCAACTCTATAGGGAAAAGGAACCACACTGCAGAGAGTCAGTCGAAGTCTTGAAATATTAGACCATACATAAAGAGGTGTGGGAAAATGCCAAGGACATGATTTTACCAGGTTACACATTGATTTCCAAGATAACCATACATAATAATACATTTTATTTTTGCTTAAAATAATCATAGAAGAAATAAGTGAACATCCTGAAAGAGGCCAGTTAAAAATAAAAGAAGTTTGCATATTTGAACACTCGAGAGATCTAGGAAATTTATTTTTGCACAAAAGGATGATGAAAGGGCTAAAGATCAGTAGTACTCAGCATGTACATTTTGATATGCTGAGCAGGAGAACAAAGGAAAATACCCATGACAATAAATGTAAAAAGTGGTGAGATTTATCCAGTAATTGAGATTTGTTCCACTGAGATTGTTACGAAAGAACTTGTTAAGACTCAGAAACAGTCTTCAGTTATTCATGTATATTATAAATATTTACAATTGGGAGGAAAAAATAGCTAACCTACTCTGAGTTAGTAAAGCCTCCTTAAGGTGATTTTTGTGTACAATTACAGTGGAATGAACTATAGTTAGATTTTGAAGCATGTGTTGCTAATCAGTACCTGAGATGTGTTATTAGTCTTAGAAATTCATTGATTTGACTTCAGATACTAAATTTTAAATTCTCTCTGAATCCAGCAGGTTGAGTGTTTGAAATATATACTCATTTTTGAAATTCAGTGGAAGTAGAAACATGTTTATTGCTTCTGAAATCAAAATGTTTTTTCTAAAGTTTGTGTGAAAAAGGATAAAATAGAAGGGAGCCTGATTGAAAAGTTGCATGTGTGTGGTAGGTTAATATTGGTAGTTTTGAGGCGTAGGAAGAACAGGTTAAAAAAACAACTTTTGTACAATAGTCTTATGTATACACCCTCATTTATGTAAACGTAGGAGTGCCTCAGCCCCAGTATTTATCTATAATAGAAAATTAAGGAAACCTGTTCATACAGCATATGTAAGGAACCTCACCATTCTTATGATTTGACATCAAACTTTTAAGGAGATAGTTCGGAAATCACCTTCTAGCTTGCTGAACAGAAAGCAGTCAAGAGTAGCAGAGGCTGTAGCCTGTCAGAGCTGTGCTTACCGATAAGTACAGATAAACACAGTTCTTAGAGTATGTATACACATTTCCCTGTCTCAGATACGCTTTTGATAGACTTCCAAGAAGTTGACAATGATAGCAAGCACATTTTAAACATGACTACTCCCAGCAATGCTCTCAGCTGCTAATGAAATCCTCTTCTGCTAATGTTACCTCTTCATGGTAACACAGGTGTTGGCAAGGTCTAATGGTAATAAGAACTTAATGGAGAGGGTTCTGTTGTGATTACTCTGGCAAGAGAATAATTTTATTTGCTTGGTATTTGTTGTAGAGAATGAAGATTTTAAGTGTCTTAGCAACAGAACTGAAAGATTATCCAGTTTTAATTGCATTTCACCTACTATTTCTTGAAGTGAATTTTTATGACTTCTTATGCTGATTTTTTTATACTACTTAGTCATTTGCAGTACTGTATTTGGGCCTTCAGCCAGTCAGCGCGCTGCAGAGATGACAGTGGGGGGGATATCCCTGCGACATTATAAAAGCTAGGCCTGTGATCTAATTGTTTAGCCTCCTTCTATCTGCATGGCAAAGAAAGAGTTATGTCCAGTAGAGTTTTCTTGGAACTCTTTTTTTTATGTCGCACTGTGATTGCCCATAATATCTTAGACTTAATGCCTAACGTTTAAGCTGTTAAAGAGAGGGAAGAGGTAACCTGCTAGTGCTGATGAAATCTGCAGTATTTTGTCCTCATCTGACTTGGGAGTTTTGGTGTGTATTCTGCCTTGTGTTATTCAAACTCTGCCATTGATGATAGAATTGTTAATTTCATCATTCGCTTTTCTCTAGAATTCTTTATTACCTCTGAGTGATTCAAAACCAAGAATTTCTTTCCTTGCTCGTAGTGAAGTGAATTGGTATTCAATTTCCATTTTAATGTTTGAGAATTGGAGGAACATGAAGCGTGTTCTTATTTAGGTGTTAATCTTATTCAGTGTACTTTAGTTGTCTGATGCAATTGATATCTAGGATATTTTTTGGTGGATTTTATCCAGAATACACAGCATTGTAGGATCAAGGGGAAAACTTAGAGAATGAAGACCAAAGGAGTGACTTCTCGTTATGAACCTTACTTATAGGACTTCTTCAGGATAATGCAATCTCTGTAGCAATTGCAAAGGCTTAATTCTCTAGCTTTTTGTTGGAGTAATCTTAATATTATTCTCCTTTATTACTTTCTTTCCTTAACTTCTTCCATACATAGGCTTCAGGCACTGTAGCACATGAAGTAGGTGTCTTAAAAATGACAGCTGTGTTGCATAACACTAACTCATCACCACCACCTCACTTCGCAAGTTGTGCACTGCATAGGAAAATGTCCACTAGAAAAAGAGGGTAACAGAATCGGGTATCATAATATTAATGGACAATTAGCTGAACTGTGTTTACACAGACAACAGTAATTATGTCATCTACTAACTTTGGAATAATTATGTTTTCTAGTTCTAGTGTTTTAGCTTTATGGTTAGATACAGTCATAGAATCACTAGGTTGGAAAGAACCCACTGGATCATCAAGTCCAACCATTCCTATCAGTCACTAAACCATGCCTCTCAGCACCTCATCCACCTGTCTTTTAAACATCTCCAGGGACAGTGACTCAACCACGTCCCTGGGCAGCCTGTTCCAGTGCTCAGTAATGTGGTATCTTAGATCTTTAGAATAAGGAAATGGGGGAAAATAGCATTAAATCCCAAATTTTCTTGCATGGTAGCTATTGCATATTCATCTAGTTCAAATTCTTCAGATTTATAGCATTAACTGCATTGGTTCTTTGAGCAAAAGTACTTTATAGCTATGATATAGATGGCTATTCCCTCCATAGGTCAGTCAGTTGGTGAGTTTGATGTATGTTTTACTAGTCCATTTCTAAGGTCTTTGCCTGTCCACAGAGTGGGACTATCAAGTATGTGGAGCATGACTTCACATAGGCATAGAAGGAACAGTCACGCATGCTTTTCTGTTGTCCTTACTAGTTTTGTCCCATCTCCTTGTGCATCCCTTTCCTTAACCTGTTAATACTAAAGATGGGATTTGTTCCAGTAAGGTACCTACTCTGAATGCTGTTATTTCTAGAAACAATGTTACTTAGGCACTTTGCTAGCAGTTTCCTTGTCTCTATGTATTCCTTCCTTTAGTTTAATCCAGTTTTTCCCATGAAAGTTGATTCCTTCTCATTCTTCTACTTGATGCAATGTGGAAAGCACAAAGAGAAAGATGGAGGAGAAATGTCTGCTCACTACTTATTCCTAGGCAGCTCTGACCATAGCTGTCAGGTTGATAAGGATGAGAGGGGAAAGTCTGGAGCTTAGACATAGACATACTGAGTGAGCATTAATCTTTACGAGAATTGGGTTGCCAGACTCAAGGTGCCCAACTGAATAAGTGTGGTACAAATATATAAACTTGAACAAAGTTAGGTTGCAGACTTTTGGCTAATAAAGGTGTCAAGGAACAGGTCTAGGGCACTGTTTTCAAATTCTTGCACTGAAGAGTGGAAATCATTAAAAATTCTGTTAGTAAACAAGAGAGACAGGAAAACAAAGTGAAACTCTTTAATACACAAAGAACAACGTTTTTCTCAGAAGTGTAACTATTGCTTTTGGCTTCCCTTCAAAAATTATGTAAGGCACTCATCTCACACTGAAGTTTTGATGGAATTTAAGTTAAAAACAAGTATTTGTTGTTTAATAAATAATGTCAGCAAACATTGACTGTAGGCAATTATATTTTCTCTATAATTGAAAGGAATTTTGCAAATGTGTTTTCTGAAATTTTAATCTGAGTACTTTTGGTAGAACTACCTGATCATCTCTTAAATATGTAGGAAACAGTCCAAAGTAGTGGGTTTTTTTAAACTTTACTAGATAGGTATTACTTTTTGCAAACAATTTTTATTCCCCACAAAATATAATATGCTCAGACAAACCGGTAAATGAAATGTACTATGTATTGTTCATTTTCTTCTTTAATTTGTATTTCCATTGCTGCAGACATTTCTGAAAATCTTATTTTACAGACAGCAATTCTCATGAATAGTAGAGGATAAGGTATAATTTACAGTCCTGTTATCTAGGTATATTTTTCATGTCTTCATAAAAACTCATTTTACTTCCATATGACTAGCCTTATTAACTTTCTTTTAGAATATGTCTGCAAGTAGTTTTTATAGTTCAGTTTTCTTGTTGTTATATTTAAACACATTCAGAATGGTTTCATTTACGTAAGGATAGAGATTATTTACTAAGTAAGTGCAAATTGCTTCTCTGTTTCATTATTACTTCTCTGTTTATTTAACTGGTGGAGGCACGCATACAGCAGGATTACATTATTAAAATACAAGAAAATTTAATCAGCATATCATATTATCCGAACTTTAGACTGTGATTTACCCTACTTAATGTGTGGAAACCTTTGCAAAATATAAGAAGATAGACTAAATGTATTTGGATGATTTCTTTTGACAGGAAGCTTTTTTTCATATAAGCAACATCAGTGATGACAATGAAACTTTTACAAATAAATTAATTTCTGGATCTGATAAGCTGTTAAAGCTCAAGTTCAGCTTTCTAGAATTTTTTTAAGCAAAATATAAGTAAATTCATAACAACTTTAATAAATCATGGGGTTTTTTTATATATTGAAGCATTTTTCTGTTTGTATGTTCTGTTGTAGAATGTGTATATCATTTGAATATTGGGTCTGTGACTTAGTTTTAGCATGGAAGTACATCTCAAGTGTTCATGATGATTTTTTTTAACTTTCCATCCCATCTTACCCCTGAGCACAGCATGAGACAGAATGGAAAGCCAGCATTTCCTGTTTCCAGGTTAGATTTATAAATGTAGGTTTCCAGGTTGTAGGACTGAAGTGCTGATGTTGCAAAGTCTGGAAAAGGCTAGTGAGAAACATCTCCAAAAGTCTTACTCCAACTTTTAGCCTCCTATTAGCCCTATGCCATTCCTAATAAAGCTGAAGAATTTCAGCAGTGGTGGAACAAACTAGGGGTGGGCCTTTTTCATTAGAATCAAAATGCTTAGTAGTAAGTGTAAGAGATGATAAAACTTAGTATGGCAAAGGGGTTTTTATGTGGTTGGTTGTGGACTAAGAGTAGTGTGTTATTGAAAGGAGTTTCCTGGGGGACAGGCTGGAATTTCCATGCTTGGAATTTTTCAGTCTGCATCTAGCCAAAGACTGATATGCCACAGTGCTGCCAACAGTCCTCACCTGAGGAAGAGGTGAAGCTTCGTGGTCTCCTAACTTCCTGCCAACCAAAATGCCCATGGTTCTGTGGTGGGGTCATACTTTTCTAGTACTTGGGCAGTATCCCTTTCCAGCACAGCCGTTTAAAACCCTGTCTATACCTTCATCAAGTTTTTTGCTCTTGGAGGGCTGTGATCAGGTTCTGTGTTTCAGAAGGAGGGGTTTTTTTGTTGCTGCTTGTTTGTATAAGATGCCTTGCTTCAGTGTCACCTGAGTCATGTTTGTGACACACAGTGTGACCTGTGCTTCTATACATGTGTTTGACTGGGGACAATAGTACTGTTACCACAGTAACTAATTATTGCAGATACATTGCTTGTAGACAATTTTGCAGTCTTCCTTTTCACTAGTATTTCACATATACTACATATCCGCAATTAAGGGAAGACTGAGTAGTAGCATGTGAACATCAGTCTTCTAATATTTTTTGTCAACCGTGAATCATAAGTTTTTGACTTTGTGTAGGTAGAAGATAATTTACAATGAGGTTTTCAGCAGAATCTATATTCAAATTGAAATTGAAGCTTGGGCAGTGCATTTGAGGTGATGCAGTAATTCACTTTGGGGGGGGAGACCCAAACCACTGCACAGCTTTGTCTTGAAATAATTTTGTGTGTATAAACAGTCATCAAGTTTTAAGCTTAATGTACTCATGTTTAAAATATTATCTTGAATCCTAATTGTTCTGCATATCAATAGTTAAATTTGTTTTAGGAAATGTTTCTTCTTAGTGTAAGACTATGTACAGTAGCTTAGTATATATATTTTTACAAGGCATTTTTGTGATTATCATAAGATGATCTGTGACTGTGGTGGTTCATAAGCCTTTGCTTTTGCAATTCAGCAATCAGTTTTGATGGAAAACTACCTTGGAGATGCTATTATTCCAACTTTATATGCTACTTGCTATCACGCTTTTCTCTTCCTTTGAGTGAGGTGAATAATACCAGCTGCAGTTTAGAAAAATATTTAATTCAGGTGGTTTAGGTTGCTGTAAATCTATTTATAAGTACTTGAAGATTAGCTCCTTTGCAATAAACATATTCAGGATAGACTTGTACTTCACAGAAATCACTAGAGTATATTTTTAATGGAGTTTGTCGAGGTGACATTTCACCCTCTGTTCCTTAGTTTGTAAAATCTATGCCAAAGGCACCTGCAAAATGTATTGGAATTTGACTGCTTAGAACAAGCCAAATACATTTTATCTGCTTTGGTTTTGTCCCAGAAACTACTTTTGTTTAGCTGCAGTTATTTAAACTCCTCAAAGAATTTTTAAAGTGATAGCCGTCGGCTACACTTCCCTGTTGTCTGCACCCACTCCACACCCCTTGTCAATTTTTTAAAAAATCCTCAAGGCCTTTATAAATGACACAAAATCTACTAAGGGGGAATTGTCATCACATACACTGAGACACATGCATTGTCTCAGATTAGCTCTTTTCCCTAAGTTTAATTTAATTTCAAAATTGTTTGTGTGTGGAAAATATAACTAGTTTACACTATCACTGCTTAACTTGATCTGAGATCTACTTAGAGTACCATGATGAAAAAACATTTGCCCACGGATTTTGTTTATTTTACACTCCAGTGATTCCTCATCACTTTAGCAAAGATTTGTTTTTAAATTATGAGCCTGGAGAATTTCCATTGACCATCATCTGTTCTGTGAGTCTAACATAAGTAGTTTTCCAGCTGTAAAATATTTTGTTCTGTAATCAGTCTACATTTACTTTTCCTATTTTTCTGTTGTTCACTAAATAATGTTGACTACTGTTTACCTTTGAGACCACTCAGTGGCTTCACCACATACTTATGCCTAAGGACGTTTCGTTTTGCTTGAAGATCATTTATAGTTGTCATCATGACAATTCAGGTTTACCTTCTTACATGTTTTATTTCTCTTGTTGTTTTATAACTGCCTTTCCCTATATTAAGGATGATTTCAAGTCCACTAAATGTACTAGGAGAAGTTAGAAGTATCGGTATACTTGAGCCTCATGAATGCTCAAAACATGACATAAGGGGTTTTGGGAAATGGATAATGGTTCATGGTGGAAGCCCAGGGAGACAAAGTAGTTCATTGGATTGCTTTCCTGAAAGTTGTAGAGCCCTTACAAATAGGCTAGAGGTCTGGGACAGAATTTTTAGTATGAAAGGAGTCTCGACATTTTGATGATAATTTCAAAGAATTAATGAAGAAATAAGTTCATAAACTGGAAATGAAAATGCTTTCAAACATTTTACATGTCAGAGAAGATATTTAAAAATATGCAGGAAGTTTCTTTTGATAGTGTATGAATGAGTAAAGTGATCAAAGAGAGTTTTCTCCCCTCTGGATGTTACCTACTTTGAGAAGCTATGGAGTATAATGTCAGTGGCAGCAACTAAAATAAATCTGTATATTTGTATTAGATAACATCTTAGTGTTACAGTGCAATATTTTTTTTCCAGGTCAGGGGTAATGGGCACAAATTGATTACAAAATGACATATTTTCCTGATTCAACCACTGGCTTTTCTTGTACTCTCAATATTTAAACCTAAAATTTAAACGACTGAAGCTTTTCAGTATTACAGTGAGTAAAAACTGCATCATGAATTGATGTTCTACGTTGGTCAGGTCTGGAGATGCTTAAGTAAATTAAAGTTTATCCTAGATAGGATGATTAATATAGGTGATTGTTAATGTATTTATGCATTATGTCAGAGTAGTAGTAATTAAAGCAGTTCCTGTCACCAAGATTGAACTGCTTTCTTTATGAATTTCCAAGGCATATGTTATTTGTGTGCTATTTAAATTTTAGTGATTTTATAAAATATAGGCCTAAACTGTTGGCAATGTTTTGGTAAAAAAAATTGTTCTGTCACATCTTTCATATTTTGCTCTTTTGAAAAAGTAGGATTTTCAACCATTTGAAAATTAAGCACTGGGAATCCTAAACTAGATTTTCTACAAATGCTATATTCAGAATTCTTGTTGCTTTTTTGGTAAGCAAATTTTAATTAAAAAGAGATGGACCAAAACAGCCAGCTTGAGAGTTCTGGATAATGAGTTATAGAGTCATTAGGTTGGAAAAGACCTTAGAGTTCATCAACTCCAACCGTACCTGTCGTCTACTAAATCATGTCTCCAAGCACCTCATCTACCTGCTTTTTAAGTCACCATCCCTAGAGGTATTTAAAAGACAGGTGGACAAGGTGCTCAGGGACATGGTTTAGGGGCAGGTAGGAATGATTGGACTCGATGATCCAAGAGGTCTTTTCCAACCTGGTGATTCTATGATTCTGCTTCATGTTAGGTTATATATTCTGCTTATTCACTTTTTCTTGTTAATGATACTTTCTTTATTTGGTTGGGGTTTTTTATTTTGATTTCATTCACCTAATAGGGAACAAAAATGATCAATGATTCATTCTTCATGCACATGTTAAAACAAAAAGAGATGTATGTTTCAGTGCATCGCAACTATTTTTTTTCCTTCATATTTTGTTACAGATCAGGGAATACAATGGACAGATGCAAGGAATAACCAGTGGGGGATTTGCATCCTTGACATTTGACGGAAATGTAGGAGCACCAGTAGTTCCTCGAACCTCTAGTAAAGTCTACACTTTCATGGATGAAGAACAGAAAATAATAGAGGAACTACGAGTTTGGGCATCCAGAAATCTTTGCATCTTTGGGCCAGCAACAAAATTGGCTGGTGTTCAGCCAATGATGTTCTTTGATCTCACTTGCCAGCTGGTAGGCAAAGCAAAAGTGGATGGATCTTCTTTTCTTCTAAAGGTAAATTTATTTTTTAAAATAATTTGTTAGATTTATTTATTAACATATTGTGATCCAATTTTCAATAAAACAGTTTTACAATAACAATTTAAATTTATCATGTAATTCAGAGTATATCAGTTATATTCATGGTTGATTCTACTATAAAATACAATTATTATTTTAAGTATTGAGCTTGTGTAACTAGAGGGGATTACATCAAAGACAGCTAAAACGAATTTCAGTGTTATAGTCCATCACCCATAGCATAACTTCAATATTACACTTGTTAAATTAATTGGGATATGCACAGCGCCTGAGGCTGACATGGCATAAAGAAGGTATTGTGAACTTGTTAGTGCTTACCTTTTTTCTGAGAATTTTGTTGTTCAAACTGATGGAGATAAAAAACCCACACTAGAAATTATTCTGTCATTTATGCACTGTGTAAAAGTTTTACTCTTTCTTTCTTCTGTCCACCCGTTAAATTGACTGTATTAAGCTGTGTCATGCAATTAGCATGCTCTGCTGGAGATACAGGTTTCATGGTGTCTCTCCTATTCCAGTGTTTTCCTGACAACGGTGACCAAAGGTAGTCACTGACTATTTCTTAGCTTCAGTCTGTTCTTGACTACTAATGGGACCATTTGCTGTTTCTTACCCAGAATTAATTTAATCGGTGCTGGGTTTTAGACCAGTGTTGGTTTTTGAAACCATGGCTTCTGTTTTCATCTGTAATTTGAGTAAAGTGAAACTGGCAAGCTCCTGAGGTAGAGAGCTTGATCAGTTTTCATGTTTGTGGAAGTTAAAACCAAAACCAACTACTTTTCCAAGGTGTTTTTCTTTGTTTGTTTGTTTGTTTTTTTCTTACTTGTAAAGAAAGCTTTACTGATTTAAAATTCCTCCAAAGGTGCCCTGACACTAGCTCCATTAGTTCCTCGGGTGAAGGACATTTTAAAACTAAGTAGTCATCCTTTTTTCTGACAGGGAGCATTCAGGTTGTTTCAATGCATTTGTCAGATCCACTTCTTAAGTGTAGAATTACCAAAGTGCCCTAAATAAAGCCAGTTGAAAAATAACAGGAAACTTGACAAACTTAGGGTTATTTACTTTGTCCAAGTGGCTATAGTGGTAATATGTGTTGCTATGAATCTATGTTTATAGATAGTATGAATCTATGTTTATAGATAGTATGAATCTATGTATAGATAGTATGAATAGATAGTATGAATCTATGTTTCTCAAGCTCAGTTCTGGAAAAGGTTTGATAATTCAAGGAATGTGCAACCTCTTTTTCAAAAATGATTTTAAGTGTTTTGTGGTACAGGATCAGAAGATAATAAGCTTTTTTTTTTCAATATGTGGCAGCATGTGTTATCTCATTATCTGGGTCCTCCAGAATACATTCTTATTTGGGAACATCAGATTAGATGTTATGGGTCATTTTCACTGTGAACAGTTTTCCCTTTTATCTGTTGATTCAGGATGAGTATTTCAACTATGAGTTATTCTCAGTGTACTTACACGTGACTTTACTGATTAATAGACCTTTTCCCATGCGTCCTCTGATCCACAGTAGTTAAGCATGAGGAGTAGATTCTCTTTACAAATTAAGCTTTGGTGTCTTTTTTCTCCCTCTCTGCAGTAACTAACTTGTAAGACAAAATGCCTTAGTATCATAAACTGTCTGAAAAGTAGCTTATGTTGAACTTGTATGCATGAAAACCTAGAAAACATTATAGCAGGATTAAAACGTTAAATGTTTTGCTAGTGCTGATTTTTTTTTTAATAACAAATCCCAGATCTTAACTATTGACCATATTTTCTGTAGAGGTTATTTTATACTCAGTAAGTAATAATAAAATCCTGTAAATTCTAATTTAAGTAATTTAAGGACTCTGACTCCAATTAAGATTTCTAATTATAAGTTTCTAGTCAAACAATAAATACGTTAAAAAATTTATTAAAAATCTCAATCTAAAGTATTCTAAGCATATTGAAATAGTTCATTTGCATTGCAGGTATGGGATGGCACAAAATGTCCCTACCCAACATGGAAGGTGCCTGTGGAAGCAAGAGACCTGGAAGGAGAAAAAATTCTTCTTCATCAGCTGCGAAATCTAACAGTGGACATTCTAGTCTATGATAACCATGTACAACTGGCAAAATCACTTAAGGTAATGGACAGATTGATATTTCTAACTCTTGTTTTGTGGCCTGTATTCTGCTTAGAACTCACTCCAGTATGAACTCAGTTCTGCTATTAGTTAGTTTCAAATGTTCCTCTTTGTCTTTTGCTGTATTTCCAGTAGGTTTTATTTGAAGGCTCCTTCAGTGTGTATAAAACAGCCTCATTACCTTAAAATTGTTATGAAAAAAAAACAAAACAAAAACCTTCCAATTAAGCAGTTACTTCCAGACACTGTAATTTTACGTATAATCCTGTGAAAATAGTGCACTCAGAAAATGCATTCTATGCTTTGCAGTTATCCTTCAAATGATATAAAGCGGGCTTAAACTTGTGGTCCCATTAAAGGCCTGTCATTCTAAAGTCAGTAAAGGATTTTCTCTTCTATAAACTTCTCCAATTTGCAGTGCAATCTTCATTTAATAGGCCAGAAATGTTGATTATGCGTAGATAGGGAAAACAACAACATAATTAAACATCTGATCTTCAGCAATACTGCCATCTTGCTTCTGAATACAGTAAATTATCAAAGAATACATCTTTCATTTTATGCCTTGCCCTCTATAACCAAGAATAATTTTTAAGTTCATAAGCAAAAGACAGATAACAAATAATGCACTATATGTAAGAACTCTTTAACAAAATTTACTTACAGAAGTACTTCAGTATTTGCAGATTCTCTTCCAGAATTTTTCTCCTGATAACTGGTATAACCTGTTGGTTAGAGTGACTGCTGATATCTAGTGGTTTTGAAAATTAAGGGGGAAAATATTTTAATATTAATAAAATATGTTTTCTTGAGTATCTGCTGATGAGTTACTCTCTCCAATTTATATTCAGGAATGCCTACTGAATATGTGGTACATGGGATGTCTTCATCTGCACTCTCAATTTTTTTTCCTTTCCCACAGCACTTTCTTATGTCTAAAGTATCTGTGTCTTTGCTGGATGCTACACTGTGTAGCAAAAGCGCTAATATCCAAGTAAATGATTAAGAAACCTGGTTTGACCTACTGAGCGACACAGGACATTTTTAGCCTTCTGGCTGTGTCCAAAGCTGTAGTACTTCCAGTCATGCAAACTGTACAAGTTTTAAGTTAGATAATTTTTTAACACAGATTTTTTGTGGATTGTCTTAATGGAGTTCTTGAGAAAAAGTGCTGATATCCTAATAATTAAACTTCAGGAATACTTAAGTCAGATTGCAATACATGCAGTTAATTGTATTTCACAGAATAATAACAAGATAATAAAATTTGGGGAGACTTTTCATAAAATGGAAGATTTAATGAAAGTTTTGGTTTGCAATAGTATTGGAAACTGTCATATAAAAAAATATAATTGAAATATTCTATTAATGTATATAATATTTTATTTAGTTCAGGGTTTTGTTATGGAAAGTATTTTCAAAAAATAATTTATGTAGACATATAAAACTGGAGAGCATTTAGTGTATGCATGTACACTTTCCTGTGAGTGCAAACACAAGAACACTGAGGTCAGGAAACTATTATGTTTTGCCAGTTTATGGTCTCAGAAACAATAAATCACACTTAGTTTTCAGCCATCTCTTCTGCATTTGACAGTATCTTAAATTGCCTTTTTTAATGTAAATTGTTACAGAATTTTTGGTTTACACTTTCCCATGTTGTCATTTACCATTTGCAATGACAATTGCAGATCTGAAATGATGGTTTATGTGGGAACAGTCTTTTCTATGCAGCCTTGATACTAACAAGGGCAGATTGAAATAAAAGCCTGAAATATTTGTTCTTATTTTAAAATTGTTTCTGTAGGCACGTTCAGACAAGGAAGCTCTGAGTAAGCACTACAGTCTAGAGGAATGTATTACAGTTATTTTTTAGCAAATCCTGGGGTGTCAGGGATATTCCTCCAATAGTTTGTTAGAAGTTCCTTGTTTGGATTGTCGGTCTAGAGAACACTGAAGATATGGACTTCTTATCCCATTCCAAGACAGTCAAATAATATTTACCTTTTTCAATAGTAAGAACTTTAGTAATGTTGAAGGTAAGCTGCTGTTGATAACATAAGTAGGCTTTTGTCCCCTATATTTACTGACCTCCCTTTCCTACTGAGTAAGATTAAGGCTTTTCAGCATTTGCTACCTTAGCAGAACACAAGCAGAATTTTCAGAAATCTTATCTCTGAAGTAGATTATTTCTTGGGGCATGAAGACACAAGCAAGAGCTATAACTAAGCAAAGACAATGGTATTTATTGCTTTTCCCCAAATTTGCCCTTTTCCTCTGACTACCTGGGGTGCAAGAGGCTTTCTCGTTACTCTGGGAACTCCAACCTGCAACTAACTTTCCAGAGTACAGTTAATCCCTATAGATTGTTGTTCATTTTTTATTCCAGTTTTTTCCAGAGGTTCTTAGGATTGTCTGAGATTTTGCCATACTAATCAGGAATAGGTATGTGACCCAGGTTTCTCCATCTGCATCATTTTACTAGATAGTAAGCATCATGGCAAGAGAGCATCAGAGGTTAGTCAGCGCACAGCTGGGGTCCAGCTGTCTGCATCTGGCTGGAGGCTTCCTTATGTGTTGTCATTCATTGACTATGTAGAACTATACATTCCCTTCATGGCTTGATAAAATAATTTTGTGTTGTCATACATTTTCTAGATAGTACAATTAAAATAATTAACCTTGGGCATGTATACAATTCCTACTCATAGAATCATAGAATCACCAGGCTAGAAGAGACCCATCGGATCATCAAGTCCAACCGTTCCTATCAAACACTAAACCATGTCCCTAAGGACCTCATCTACCCGTGCCTTAAACACCTCTAGAGAAGGTGAATCAACCACCTCCCAGGGCAGCCTATTCCAATGCCCAATGACCCTTTGTGTGAAAAACTTCCTCCTAATGTCTAGCCTAAATCTCCCCTGGCGGAGCTTGAGGCCATTCCCTCTTGTCCTGTCCCCTGTCACTTGGGAGAAGAGGCCAGCTCCCTCCTCTC
Organism: Piaya cayana; assembly: GCA_013389865.1. Taxonomy (NCBI): domain Eukaryota; kingdom Metazoa; phylum Chordata; class Aves; order Cuculiformes; family Coccyzidae; genus Piaya; species Piaya cayana. The sequence continues at coordinate 150,333 of WAAB01004752.1, read as the reverse complement.
CACAACCTCCTTTCAGGTAGTTGTAGAGAGCAATGAGGTCCCCTCTCAGCCTCCTGTTCTCCAGGCTAAACAACCCCAGTTACAGAAACTACTCCAGGCTAAACAACCCCAGTTACTACTACTACTCTGTAGTTTCACAGTATTTCCTTCATGTTATGTACCGTCAGATGCAGAATTTTAACGTTTTCAGGTTCCTCTAGCCCTATACAGTATCACATCTTTTTGATAGAAGTGTGGACTAAGAAGCCTTGCAAGCTTTTCTTGTATGAGAGTCACATCTCCAACCTGTGACTTAAATGGATTGCATAGGTGTAATATCTAGCTTCTCATTTTTCAGGCCTGGGTAGCATTCCTGTGACTTATCAGTGGTGTTTTACCTACTTCTGGTTTTGTACTCTTCCAAAGGGAAAAAATCCCAAACCACAACAGCCTCTCAAAACCTCATGACCTCCAAACCTTTAAATGGATTTAAGTTGGTATTTTCATTGCAAAGAATCAGACCAAAATTCTATGCAGATGCTTCCTTCTTGTTTGCAAAATGTTTGGCACAGTTTACTCAGTAGTATTAACTGTTGATATGATAAAATTATGACAAATACCATTTAACATCACCAGCCATAAAATAGGCATAAAAATTAGTGCACATTAAGCAGTTCCTGTAGATAGACAGCCTCATTTCATGAGTGTCCTGGTCAAACACGAACATTTAACTGCCATGTTAAAATACATTTCCAAATTCTTCAGTGTCTGAAATGAGAACAGAACCCTGAAAAAGATATTTTTGATGACTAGTTACAGGGGACTGCATATGTGGCCTTAAATTAAGTCTTTTTAACTTTAATATGTATTTTTTAAAATAGTCATATTTTAATTAGACTGCATATAGGATATTAGTATATTTTATATTACTGCAAGAAATGTATTCCTACTGCTTTAATTTCATTTCAAATAAACTTGTTCTAATTGAGGTAGGTAGTTCGTAAATGGAACTGCTGCAAAATCAAGTAGGGAGTTGGGTTTGTATTAGATTTTAGTGATGGCTCTGTATATCATGGTGTTTGCTTTAATGTAGATTGTAATTTCTTCTCAGTCGAGTATATAAAGTGTGCTCTGTCTGCAGGCATTCTGTAAACAACAGAAATACAATAACATTTATAGCTCTAAACTACCCAGTGGTTTGCTCGCTGCTCTTAACAGTGAGCGATGCTGCCTCCCAGTGGTATTCACGGAGGTTGCATCCTATCCTCAGTGAGATTTGGTGGTCTGTGTTCATATCCCTAACTTTCCAGNCCAAACAGACCTCACCCAGTCTAACCTTCCAAACTTTTTCAGTATCTGGCAGTGCTGATTATAATGCATCCCCTTAATACAGCTCTTAGGGATGTTAAAATATACAAAATAACAATTTTATGAAAAGGTGTTTAATGCATATATAGGAAGATATATTTTTGTAATGAACACAAATCTTGGGTAGTTGTGCTGCACAAAAATGTAATTCGGTCGACTCTTGCATGAATTTCAGCACATACCTTTAAAAGGCAAAACGAGCATTTTGTGTTCTTGGCTTCTGGGTTCTCCTGTCCCATGTTTAATGTATTATGTTTATACATATAGTAACTAATTAGTTTTTTCATATGTTGTTTTTGAAAGAAAAAAATTCTTCAGTTATAGTAGACTTTTTCCTTACTTTTGGGGACTTGCTGCTGTAATAGTAACGTGGTCATTTATATGGGACTATTTAAAAGATACAGTTATCAGGAATACATATTATTTTATGTGTGTAGTTTGCCAGCTATCTGCTGTATCTTATCTTATACTTTAAAATATATTTGGGTGCTAGTTAATTTGATTCAAAGGTCCTTCCTCAGCAAATGGAAATTTACTACATAATTCAGTCTGTCTGTGGAGCTTTAGAACCTTGGTTTTGGTTTGGGTCTTTTGAATTGGGTCAATGGGAGTAGTATTTTGAAATAAAATTATAAAAGTATGCTGGAAGTTCAGTATTCCATAACTTCTTTCTTAATAGGTACTTGTATAAGATGACCAGAGGGCTGGAGCACCTCCCGTACGAGCACAGGCTGAGAGAGTTGGGGTTGTTGTTCAGCATGGAGAAGAGAAGGCTCTGAGGAGATCTTATAGTGACCTTCCAGTACCTGAAGGGGCTACAAGAAAGCTGGGGAGGGACTGTTGACAAAGACTTGTAGTGATAGGACTAAGGGCAATAGGTATAAACTGGAGAGGGGCAGATTCAGAATTTAGACTCAACATAAGGAAGAATTTCTTCATGATGAGAGCAATGAGGCACTGGCACAGTTGCCCAGGGGAGCTGTGGCTGCCCCATCCATGGAGGTGTTCAAGGCCAGGTTGGATAGGGCCTTTGGCAGCCTGATCTGATGGGAGGTGTCCCTGCCCATGGCAGGGGGATTGGAACTAGGTGATTTTTAAGGTCCCTTCCAACCCAAACTATTCTGTGGTTTTATGATTCTAAGTCTCTTTCTGTTACTTGACAAAACTGTTTCACAGAATACAAAATAATTCTAAGTGAAACAAGAAGCATATTCTCCATGTGACTGAAAAGAAAATTTAAGACAGTTGGCAACAGTGTCGAATCTTTGAATTTCTAACATATTGCCTTTTGTCCTATGCTGAAAAGTGTTGTCTGTAAGGTATGGAAAAGAAATCTGGGTAAGGAGATGCGTTTGCATGTATACATAAATAAATGGATAATATGCCATGCATAGCGATGGACATGAGGTCAGTTCCTGAGCGCAATCATACATGGAGAAATCACAGCGTGTCAGTCTCTGGAGGGGTATTTTGTGTATATAGAAGACAAGTTATGGCCTCGTACAAGGAATATATTGACTCATTTGATCTGTCTTCTGATGACTGCTTGAGAACAGAATTTAGTAAGAAGACTTATGCTGGTTCTGAATCAGCCTTTGCTGCCAGTAATGTTGTCCAATAAAGCAAAACAAACAGAGAGGTTTTGGAGTCTCCATCCTTGAAAATATTGAAGACAGAGCTGGAGACAGCCCTAACAGGCTTGCTTTAGGTGACTGCTTTTGCATATGGGGGTTGGACTAGGCAATCTTCAGAGATCCTTGACAACTTCATCTACTCTGTGACTCAGTGAGAACTTAGTGAAGCTTTATGAGGCCAAGAATTTTCCAAGAAACTAACCGCATTGTCAATTTTTTTCCATTCAAGATTGGAAGTTTTCTCAGGATTTACAGTATTCGTACAAAACAAGCAAGCTCTGATAAAGATGATGTCTCACGTATAGAATTTCATCTTCATGGTGGCACCTGTTACGGTCGAGGAATAGGAGTATTACCGGATACTAACCCAGATGTTAAGGAACTAAAAGCGTAAGTCCTATATGTAGGGTTTTTTTCTGTAGATGATTCTGGAAAACTCTAGGCTAATGTAACATTAGAATTGTAAATACGTCTAAGAACTAGAAGCTCTGGAACAGAATGTCTTTAGCATCACTAAGTTGAAGAGTAAGTATTTGGGGGAGTACTTAAATAAAGGCTAATTTTTCAAATGTAAAATTCAGTAGATTCTAAGGTTTCTGATTTATGATGCTGTAATAATAATGCCTGGCCATGTTAACATAGTCATTCTATTTTATAGTGGTGTATAGTCTTTTAAAGATAAAAGCCATGATTAAAACCGAGCACATTTTAAGCATGTCCATGTATGTGTTACTTGGAAATGGTGAGACTTAAAGGTGTACCAAATCAAGCATATAATAGAAATGGTTTACAGAACAGCATTATATATGTGAGGAATCATAGAATAATTTATATTGGAAAATATCTTTAAAGTAGTCAAGTTCAACAACCTAAGACTGCCAAGTCTACTACTAAAATGTGTCCATAAGTGCAATATCTGCACATCTTTTAAAAGTCTTCAGGTATGGTGGCCCAACCACTTCCCTGGGTGGCCTATCCTAATGCTTGACAACTCTTTTAGTGAAGAAATTTTTCCAAATATCCAATCTAAACCTACTCTGGTGCAACTTGAGGCCGTTTCCTCTTGTCCTGTTACTTGTTACTTGAGAGAAAAGACCCAACACCTACCTCGCTACAGTCTTCTTTCAGGTAGTTGTAGAGAGTGATAAGGTCTCCCCCTCAGCCTTCTTTTTCTCAGACTAAACAACCCCAGTTCCCTCAGCTGCTCCTTGGAAGAATTGTGCTCTAGACCTTTCAGCAGCTTTGTTGCACTTATTTGCACACACTTCAGTACCCTTCAATGTCCTTCTTGTAGTGAGGGACCCAAAACAGAATACAGTATTTGAGAGGTGGACTCACCAGTGCCAAGCATAGGAGGGCAGTCACTTCCCTAGCTGGCCACACTGTTTCTGATACAAGCCAGAATGCTACTGGCCTCCTGGGCACACTGCTGGCTCATATGCAGCCAATACCCTGGGGTCCTTTTCCTCCAGCCGCTCTTCCCCAAGTCTGTAGCATTGTATGTCTCTAAGACTTGAGACAAAGAAGTCATGAAGTACCTCATCCTTTTCCTTATTCTTTGTGACTGTGTTTCCACCCAGATCTCATAACGGATGGAGGTGGTCCTTAGCCTTCCTTTTGATGCTACTTTATTTATAGAAACATTTTTTATTGTCTTTTACAGTAGTAACCAGATTAAGTTCTAGTTGGGCTTTGGCATTTCTGGTTTTCTCCCACAGAACCTTATGACATCTTTGTATTCCTTTTTGCTCCTTCTTCCAAGAAAGGCAGCCAAAGTTTTTTTTTCTCTTTTTTCCAAACATCATGAACTCTTTTTTTTTTTCCTTCCTTAGAAAAGTCAAAGTAGAAAAATCCACATTCCTCTTTCAGGAATTCTTTTTCCACTAGTATTGATTTCTTTTGTCACTATATTATATTTAAAGTTGAAGAAGTGATGTGGAAAGGAGTGTATCATCCACGTTGTTAATATACACTCCTGCAGCTTTTGGCTTAATTGAGTTTTATGTCTCTGCTGGAAATCTTATATCTGAACATTAGACCTGTGTGTTGATATACCATACATTTGATAGAAGTGTATCTGTAGTCCATATATATATATGTATGTATATATGCAAGAGACCTCTACATTATAAAATATTTTAGTCATTCATTTTTAGATTCTTAGAATCCATAGATCTGCCAGACAGTCAGAATATGGAAAGCATGTCTTCACTGGAATTAGACAGCACTTTTAACAGCGTTACAGGTAAGAGCAATTGAAAGCCAATTTGTTCTTTTTTCTAACATATATGGTCAATATAAGGTCACAGTTACTGTATCTACAAGTGTCTAATGTTGGTTTCCCATACAAACACTTAGAGAATTCTTTTGGATCATTAGACTGGAAACTGACCTTACCGTATCATTCTGTCTCACAGCAGAAGCATTTCATATACTTGGAAAAATACTTTCACAAGGGGTAGTGAATAAATTACTGAACACAGATGGTGTTCTTAATCATTATATTAGATCATAAAGCAGAGCGGTGTAACTCCATCCCTCTAAACTGGGATCCTTCAGAGACAGACACTGAAAACACTAATAAAGTGCTACTTACTGAGGAGCCATTCTGAAGCCATTGGATGGAAAGTTGTGTCGGTGGCAGAGTTGCAAGGTGCAGGGACAAGGAGAAGCTATATCTTATAGACAGTTCTACAGATCCTACATTATTCCTTGAATGGTATTTTTAGCCCTGAACAGCTAAAAGTGAATTGAACTCCAGCTGATTGGAAATAGTTGTCGTCTTTGCTTCTAGCTTTAAAATACTGTTACTTAGCCATTATTAGCATACTATAATAGGATATTTCTAAAAGGGTATGAAGTTAAGAATGAATAAATATCTCATGTCTAGACCCTAACAGTGCAAATTTAGAAAGGATATTGCGTGTGTTTACTGCACAGTGTATGTGTAGTACAGATTGTTCAGAGCAGTGACCAGGCAGTCCAAATTGGTTTTAGAATAATGAATTCATGCTCTTGCCCAGAAAGATTGCCGGGAGGATGAATAGTTTATCAACAGCATCATTCATAGTATACATTTGAAAAGCACTCATTTTGATGAGCATTGCTAATTAATGTATACAGTGATTCCTTCTCAGATATATTATCACATGGTATCTAATGTTTATCTCCTGCTTTCTTTGCTTTCTCATTTTGTTATATTGTTTTCATTCATTATTATGATTTCCATTTTCATTTGTTCAGATTTTTGGTTTGTGCATTTATCTATCTGCCTGTCAATTTGTTGCTTTTTCTGTGTCCACGTGATAAAGAAGAAGGAAGGAAAATAATTAGCAAATTATTCTTGATTTCAGATCTTGAATCACACTTACAGAGTTGTCGCCAGCTATCTGTTACAGGTAGGAAACATTCTGAGCTCGAAGTGAATTTTATTTTTACTAAAGAATAAAAATATTTTTGAGAAATCAGCTCAAAGGTTGAAATAATGTCTTTACTGCAGGAAGAGTTTTTGAAAGAATTTAAGTTTATGAATGCTACATTGGGTTTATTCCATTTTTAAACGAATGGAGAACATTTATATATTCTCTGTTCATTTTGTTTTCTTCATGTTGAATTTCTGTACCCTGAAGTACATCATGCTCCCACAGCCTGTTGTGATTTATCTTAAATACTATAGTAACATGTTGTATTGATAAAACTGAGGCTGCAACTAGGAAGAGAAGAGAAGGTAGTAATTAAAGGAAAATGTGTACCTGCAGTATTCCAGATATTATGGTGTTTAGGATGTATTCATGGCAATTTTTTTTTTGGCTGTTGTTATTTTGCAGTATTAACAGATCATCAGGATTTGAATAACACAGAACTGAAAACCATTCTGAAGAGCACGGCTCCTCAACAGTATCGTATTAAAGCAAAACTGAGAAACTATAAACCCCAAAAGCTCTATCAGTCTGTTAAGCTTCATTGTTCCAAATGCAACTCTTTGTAAGTGTTTTGCACAATAAAAGCAATTAGGAATTTTGCTCTGTGTTTTGGAATGCCTAGAGTTTCAGTGTATTTTCATCCTCATTTTTGTGTAAAGTAGGTTGAATCTAAATGTTTCATTTTGAGCAAAGATTTGAAGCTCACTGATTGTATGTAGGAAATTAAAATCATCAGATGAGTTCCATTTACAGAGTCCTTTGACTGCCTTCAAAACGATTTTTTTTATTGTTATTTTCAAATTTAACAGTGCAGGTTTTCACATACCAAAGTGGTATTTAAGTATCTGTTTCTGTTCTGCAGTTCTAAAATAAGGTATGCAAACAGGTATAATAGACACCAAGTGAATGAATGAAGTACCTTTGACTAAAGTGTATCTTCCAGAGAAAACATCTTTTCTGGATCCAAAAATATCTGGCAAATGCCATTGATCTTGGTATTTTTGTGTTTTTTCTGACCTGAGTCAGTTCACTGACCATTTTATCATAGCGTTAAAGGGGAATTAACAATTTCTCATTGTATCAAATAATACTTAGTGAAATACTTGTACACCATTTCTAGTGTATATTCATCTACAAATGAAAGAGGTTTGTTTAAAATGGCCTCTTCAGGAAATCAACAGGCAGACTGTAGAGACTGGAAGAGTTTAGTGGTTTTAATCTGGAAAGATGGCCTTTTATGTGTAGGATTATCCATTGCTTTTGCATTTAAAATAGCAATCCAGGAGCAGAGGTGGAAAGTGTTCTTGTAAAGAGCACTATATTCATGAAAGAAAAGTCCAGGTTCAGGAAGACCTCTTGTCTTTGCAGTTCTACAGTCATACTAAAAGAATATCAAACTTTGGTTTCATAGGCAGGAATTGTTCCATTCACTCACTGGTAGAAGCAGCTGCTCTTGTGTTTGAAAGTGAAATCATCAGAATATTCTGCAGGAGTTGATGGTATTTTTTTCTTTAACTTCACTCTGAAGAATGGTACATAGCCTCTTGCAGTGTTTTATAAAATAGCCAAAACTTTTGCCCTTTTTTTCATTGTCCTGTTTGTCATGTCGTGTCATATTATACCTGAAGGCTTCAAGTCTGCCTTGCTTAGGAGAAAATGTTCTAATGCATTTTTCGTTTGTGTGCCAGCCATTGGCTTTTAGCCTGTTGTTGGTAATATTAGTAAAATTTGTATGACCTTCATTACTACTCTGTAGTGACAACTGGAAATGCATGAGTGGTGCACTCTAGCAGGACAGGAAAGAAACCGTGTGGTGCAGGGTTACAGATTTTCCTTTTACAGTACATGTGCAAAACTATTCTGCTGCAGCCATTTTTTCTTTGACTGCCCCCCCCAATATGTGTCAAGTAAAATAGGCTAGTACATAAATCCTGAAATTATATGAGCTTACATGGTCTTTTCACTCTAAGCGTTATGCAGTCGTGGGGTCATTTTAAGGCCCAACTGTAATCATATAAAGCTGTTATATTTGTTTTTCTATGGATTTACATAAGTGTAGGTGAAGCCACTAGACTTCTTCTTCTAGGAATGGTTAGATTATTGAATATATTTATAAACATGGAAATGAATTATCTCATCATAATTTGCTATACACCTCTAAATGTTTAAATTGATGTAACAAAGTTCTTTTATGTACTTCAACTCATATTTGAATGTTTATTTAGAATGCTGCTTTCTTTTTGCTAGACTGCTTAGGGAGAAGCTGTTAAAATCTACTTACTTATTTTGGAAATGCTTATAGGTGGGAAGTTCCAAGTGGAGATGACTTTGACTCAATTTTACGAGTCTCTGCAGCTATTGCCCCAAATCTGGAATTACACAATACATCCTGGTACGATTCTGTCACGTGGACTACACAGGACCAGAAACAAAGGAAAATAACTATCCATTTTGTAAAGCATGATGAAATGGTTCAACAGCCTGAAGATGCTTTGATTATGATAGAAGGTAAGGTAAACTGCAAATATGCCCCTTTTTGTGCACATTGTCCACTCTGAGAATCTACAAAGTTAAGATTACATTGAAATTGTATTAATGTAAGTAGTAATGATCATAAAGGCATCTTCAAAGGAAAGGAAAACTCAGCTAGAACTTTTGAGTTACTGTTGTGCAAATAGGAAGAAGTCATCTGTAACAGTCTTGTAAGGTGCTTCTGTCTATTTTAAAACTATACTAGTGAGTTTATTATTGGTGCTGCTAATATTAACATCTGAGTACATGGGTATTTTCCTAGTTGTGCTTACTGATTTTTCAGTTCTGATTTGAAAACTTGTCAAGTCTAAAAAAAACCTATTTTCAGTCTTGATGTAGAAAAGTTTTGGAAGGCTTGTGATAATACAAGCCTACAATTAACTTTGTCAGCCTCTGGATGTCAGTGTTGTTCCAGATTAGTAACTCTTCTCTCATTGTGAGAGTTCTTGGTTGGGTTTCGTCAGATTTTCTCAGGGAAGAGAAGTAGCCACTGGACTTTAAACAAAGCAGTTTAGGAACAACACTAATTAGGAATGCTATGAGTAGAATAAGAGTAATAAATAATTGCATATAGTATCATTCTGAGTTTAAACAAAGTCTTCAGTTGTGCTCAAGTAGTAGTGTGAATAAACAAATGTCAGTAAGGTGGTCCTTTGTGTAGGGCAATGACAAAATCCCCTCTGTTTTCTGCTTTGTTTTATATTCAGCTAGTTCTGATAGCTGCTTTATTTCTGACATATTCCAAACTGGATTTTTTTTTCAATTTTACCTTATCTTTGTAAAAACAAAAGAAAAAATAATTTATTTCTACTTCGTTTTCATATAATAACTTAATTATATAAACTGGTAAATCATTTTCAGCTGTTAAAATTCTAGCAGCCAAGTATGTGCATATGTACATGTGCTTCATGTTAGAGCACAAGGAAATGGTATAACCAGTGTTTAGCACTTTTTTCCCCAGAACATTGATCATGAACCTTGCCAAATCTACATGCTGTTGTAATTGCTGTCTTTAAGTCTTTGGAGGTGGAGATCTTAATATTTGTATAGGAATTTTCCCAGCGCTTCTCCAGATACAGATCTTTCTCAAAGACCAGACACATTATGACGTTCATTAGACAGAGATGGTCCACATTCTACTCATTTGTTAAACAATTTGCTCTTCTACAATATGGTATTCTTCCCCATAATAATTATGCTGAAGCAATGACATCTTTCTGAGTGCTTGGCATCTCTTGGGCTGGAATTGAGGAAATAGTTGGATAATAGAATTTTATGTGACATCAGAGTGAGATGAGTTGAACTGAAGTGTGAAATGTTATGGTTAACAAGTAAATTCAAGTTCTTTTCTTATCCTCATTATTTGTACATGAAATCACTGTGGTTCATGTAATTGTCAACTGCTCCTATTTCTGTGTCTTATACCAGTCTTTTAGAATGCAGAATACATTTGCTTGATGTGAAATGGAAATTCTGGAGACCTTTTGGCAATGTCAAATAAAATTACCCTGAACTTTGTATGTTAATTCCTTGAATGTGAGTTCAAAAGTACACAAGACGCTTTATCTACATCACTGTATTTGGAGGACTTCTGTTTTCTGACCTTTGGGGAAATAATTTCAACTATCTAGGCCTCTATTTTCTTTATTTTTTTTCCTAGAAGTTGATTGAGGAGATTTCATGGTGTGCAATTTTACATCACCAGTAATAATGCAGTTTTATTGATTTTATTTTCTTTAGCTATGTCTGCATACAAGGAACAAATATATGCAAATATTACTTGATATAAAGTCTTTGAAACATCTTAATTATAGTTAGTGGTATGCAATAATGTTGTGGAATATATTTCTTTTAAAACAATTTGCTCACTTTTTTATTGTTGTTCAGGAGCTGATTAAATCCTATATGTTTATTGAAATATTTCCAAATAGCTGTTTTCTGTGTGTTACATGAATACATATACCACATGCCCACTGAATTTGTGAAATGTCAGAAAGGCTCCATAATCAGTTCTGCAGTTCATACTACACAGACCAAAGGCATCTTACTTTGTGATTTATAGTAAATTTGAAAGAACTTTTTCCTGTTGCTGGAATTGGAAAGTCTTGGGGTTTCAACTGTAATATCTTAAATTTTTGCTGTATTCCTCATATGGCCTTAATTATAGTAGCACTACCATCAATTTGTCATTCCTCATTTCCCACCTCATGCCAATTATAACATGGTTAAATAGCTACTTATTCATAAACTACTGCTGAGAAATTAACTTTTTTTTTGCACTTAAAAGCTGAAAAAAGTTACATAGCAATTGCAAAAAGTCAGCTTTTTGTTTGAGAAAATTGCTAGTAAAATCACAGTAGAAGCTAAAGTGATGCTAACTAAATACAATTTCATGGTTACAGTGATAACTGCAAGGAAGGGACTATGGCATCTGCTCTGATAAATGTCCATCTTTGTTTCTTTGAGTTGAGTTGAATGAACTCAATGTTGTTGAGTAAGAATGAAAAGGTTATCAACCATTTTTTCAGTTTTCCATAGTAAGTCCTTATATTTATCAAAGGTCCTGAGGTAGACATCTAATCAGCCAAGAAATGAAACTTGTTCAATTTATTCTTGATTACAGTTTTAAAAACATACTTTTTTTTTTAATAGGTGGAACGCCAAAGGAAATCTGGAAGCTTACAAAAAGATTTAAATGTGTTATTCCTGTAAGATCCACAGAAGATGATCTTGAATTATTAGATCTTTCAGCTCCTTTTCTTTTACAAGGGAACATAAAATACTTTGGGTAGGTTAAAAGTATTTGTTGACATTTTAGGAATTGCAGTGATATGTAGGGATCATTATCTTCAGTAATTCAAACCACAGTGCTCAGGGAATAACTTACCCAAAGATTCTTTTTATTCAGAATGCAGTTATGAGATCAGGGATGAAGTACCATACTGCTACCTTATATAAAAGGGCTCAGCAGGAGTTAGGCATTGAATTGCTCTATAAATCTAATACCCTTAATTAGTCAGCAGCCAAGGTTCAGTCTTGCCTGTGGTGTATGGTTAAGATTGTATCCTACAGAGAACACTACTACCTCAGTCCTGTAGGCAGCAGGAAAATTTCTACGCAGAAATATTGTATATTTCACATAAACCCTAAAGCATCCTTTAAGGGCTTGATAAAATGAATACAGAATGTTATTTTTCCTTGTCGTATATTGCTTTGGCCTTTCTACATATGGCTGTCCACAGCTTTTTTAAATAAAGGCAATATATGGGTATCCCTCCTGGGAGTGGATCTTCACCGGAACAAAGTAGTTCCCTTTCCACTTTCATAACCAGTGTATTTCCCCAGCTACACACAACTCTTCTTCATAGTTATCTGTTTAAATGGCTGTATTGTGTAGCCAGTGCTCTATAAGGTATTCCATGATTGTTGATAGGATATTTAGGATGGAACCTCGCAAGGATATTGACATTTCAGACTTTGTTCAATGTCCTTTTTTTATCAGTAGCATATACTTAGCAAACTCTAAAGATGATTCTGTATAGCAGAATGAAAAACTAAGTTATTTTTGGGGTAGGAGTGAGCTTTAATACCCATATAAAAATATCTGATTGTGTGTGCATATGCATGTATATTCATGTGTGTGTGTATACATATATATATTATATATATATATGTAAAAACCACACACATTTGCTTATAAAAAACAATTTACAGTTAAGTTGCTTTGCTGGAATTTGTGTGGGCTTTAAGGAGAAAAGTAACTGCACTAAGCTTGTTTTTTATCACTTAAGCAGAACAAGTTCTAATGATTTTTATGACATGTTTTGCATGCCATTCTAAAAGATAATAAATGTCTATTTTAAGTTCTAACTGTAATGTACTAGCACAGAGGCTGAACTTGGAAAAAGCAGATGTTCTGTAATTTTATTTCTTGAGGCAAAAGAAAACAACTTTGAAAACAGTTCTTCGGTAGTTTTCTCCACTTGCTGCATTTACTTACTATGTTGTGTGTAAAATTTATTACTGGTGTAAGTACACCACTTATAAAATAAAAATATTTTTTTAACAACTCATGGTTAATATTTTTCTTGCAATAAGCAAAGCAAAATTTCTCCTTTACCTCTGTTGTGTTTTTAGAATAGGCAACAAGTTCAGATTCATTCCTGCTTTTACAAAATGAGATGTTTCTTGTGTTGCAAAACAACAAAGTAGTGACATGTGAATATGTTTAGTAACATCATGATCTTAGAATCATAAAATGGTTTGGACTGGAAGGAACTTTTAAAGATCATCTAGTCCACCCCCCTGCCATGGTCAAGGACATCTTTTGCTTGATCAGGTTGTTCAAAGCCCCATCCAGCCTGACCTTGAACAATTCCATTGATGGGCATCCATACCTTCCCTGGACAGCCTGTTCCAGTGTCTCACCGCACTTATTGCAAAGAATTTCTTCCTCCTGTACAATCTAGACCTACTCTCAATATAAAACTATTGCCCCTTGTTTTATCACTACAGGTTTTATTAAAAAGTCTCTCTTAGTCTTTCTGATAAGCCCCATTTTTTTATGTTAAAGGGTCACAATAAGGTCTCCTCAAAGCCTTCAGTCTTCTAGGCTGAACAGCCCCAAATCTCTCAGCCTTGATGTACAGTTTTCCTCCTTTCTATTCACTGAGGTGGTCTTTTCTGGACCAAAATGACTTCTTTCTTCTTAGGGATAATCAAAAGCAGCATTAAGGGATTTGGTGTGGTTTAAAGCTTGTGCATCTGGTAAAACTTGTGTTACTTTAACAACAACAGAAATACTTCTGCACTCCGACTGATTAAAAGAAACAGTTTTTTTTTTTTTTTTCTGTGCAGAAAACTTGTAGTGTAAATAAACAAATGTTTGGTTATCTCAGTATCTTGTTTTAAATGCTAGGTGCAAGCACTGTTCAACTCCAAAGCCTGTCAAAAATCTAAGTTCCATTGCAGCAGAACAACAGCCGTCATGGGAACCAACTGAAATAGCAAAAGGTTAGTTAACATGATATTGCCCTGAAATAATTTTGTGCCTTGATTCTGAAGTGTGTGTATATGAAATAGTTTCATTTCTGGTTGCATTTTTTTACAGAGAGCATGTAATTTATTGTTATGCAATTGAGTATAAAGCTGTAAAATCCATTCATCTTCTTCCAGCTGAAGTAACTTATTTGCTTTTGAAATCATTACAGTATGAATTAAAGATTTTTACATGTTGAATAGTTTCATTTACCATAAGTGTCACTAGTTGCACCTATTATAGTACAGATGTCATGAATTTTTGGTTCCAAATGCCATTTATTAAACTGTATATATGCTTGCAGTCCTGGAACTTAGTCTTGCTTTTCCTTTTGAAGATACAGTTTTTCTGGCCTGAACTATATAGTCTTATTTAATGATTGGTACAAATTAGATTTTTATCTCCTATAGGCCTTATCAATGCTAAGCACATTTCAGAAAGTCTTCAAGAAATAATATTAAAATGAAAGGAACTGTAACATGTATAGATGTTCCGTGATTTGTATTCCTTGTTGACGTGTCAACACGTTCAAATACTAGAGATAAAATCAAGCTTAAAATTTCACAACACATTAGGGAAACTGGATATTTTCATGTTTGCCAATTCATGTTCCAAGACATTAAGGTGGAATATCTGGGAGTACTGAAGCTTGGTAAAGACACTATTAAGGAAAAAAAAATATTGAACAATATAGTCGTTCTCTTAAATAAACTGTGATTATTGTGTTCTATTAAATAAATGAGAAGTAATATATAACTAGCAGTGTTACAGCACCTGCAGTTGACATTTAATCCTCAAACTGATTACAATATTCCTTAATTCCTTTCTGAAATTTCAAGTGTTTTATGTATATTTTCCTTTTATCACCTGTATTTTCAGATTAAATGATAACCTGCGAGTATATTGGATCAGTTGTACATAAAATGACTAGCCAGTCTAAGTAAATGTACCCAGAAAAGACTGATGCAGAGTTGTAGTAACTTTGTACATTTAAGATATTTTATGTTTAGAAATAACAGTTACTGCTGCCAGTGAGAGAATGACTACAGGCATTTACTTATGCTGGAATATTTTCAGAACTGCCAACAAAGTTTTTCTGAGTAAGACTTTGCATTGTAGCTTTTACTACATCATACAAAGCATTCTTTTCCTCAGAAGATATGTTTTCAGGTGGAATGCTGTCTTATTCTCACTGAATTAAAGGCAAGTCTCCTTTAATATTTCATGGATAAAAGAACGTGAATAGGAGACTATACCAAGATAGCGTCTAAGATCTAAGCAAGTATTAGCATTGCTTTTAGTGAGATGAGAATAAGTACTTAAAAATCTATCTGCATTTTTATTTACACATCTGTTAAAGTGTTTCTAGACAAAATGCAAAGCGCTTCTGAAATATGAACTATTGAGAGCCTCTGGCTTTGGCTTACCAGTTTATACTTTTAATGATAGTATCTGAAGTAAGTTACTGTTGAAGGAGGGATATTGTCAGGTTGAGTTGTCACCGTTTCTCTTCCATGTTCACTCTAAAAAGCATTTTTTTTTCCCCCTTTCAGTTTTAGGTATTGAGCCACTTCAGTATGTTTTCATTATGAACTTTACCCTGGTTGATGGAACAGGGACACTAGATGCATACCTTTTTGATTATGTAAGTAAATCTAAGTAAAGGTGCAGTCTATAGATTATTTGCATCTGGATTTTATGTGTTTTTACTATTTCATATGTAAATAAAGAAGTATACATTCTGTGTTACCTGCAGTGTTTTGCAGTTATATGTACTTTTACGATATTAATACTGTCCATCAGTAGTGGAGATGTACAGAATGCAATTTTTTGTAGTTTTTCAGTAATATCACAGTATAAAATACCAAAGCATGAAGGCAAAACTGATTCTTGTAGATACATTATTTGGAATTTCTATGACTGAATTTCTCTTTTATTTGCCATGTAGCATTATGCAAATTGAATACTGTATGAACGATGGGAGAGTGTTTTAGGATTTATGCAGGTAACTTCTTGTTTAGCACAAAATCTCATTACATCTTTTTTTAACATTCAGTAGGATCTATCCGTACTTTATTTTTGTTTCATCTGATCATGAGGTAGAAGAGTCCTTCCATTTTTTAACATGTGTTTTTGTTTGCAGTTGAAATATCTGTTGCAATATACGTCTTGGGGTTTTTTTCCCTTGTGGGGGTTTTTCCTTTTACCTTTCGGGTTTGTTAGTTTGTTATTTACACGCATATGCATATGCCTATTATAGTTACTACCCTGAATGTTGAGATAGTGTGTCAGTCATTTTTAAAAGGGAAAATAATAAGAAAGTGAGAATATGGTAAAGAAGAGACTTGTAATCTCAAATAGATTAGTATTGTATTGTGCCTTTTCTACTTCTTTGAGTACATTTTATATGAAAAGTTACTGAAGGAAAGAAATGGAAAAGATTTATAGTCAAAGAAGAATTGGAAGAGTGAGAGGAAAATGTAGTTATATGTGTCAATTTTGCTCCTGGATTATGTGCTGACTTCTGATCACTTCCGCTAGACATTTCATGCAAAAATTACAAAGGCAGATTGTTCTTTTAACAAAAAGGAGAAATTGCCATCAAAATCTTTATCTTATAAGGCATAAGATAATGACTCTTTATAGATATGAAAAATCAGGTAACAAACTTGGAAAGAACAAAATGTAGTTTTGTCAGTCATCTGTACTGTGTATGGTTTAAAAATACACAGAAAAGGTTTACTTAACATTATCATAATATTTTTATTTTTCATTTTACTCCTTCATTCAGAAATGTACCCCACAGTATAAGTCTTTCTCCACAGTTTCTAAAACTCAGAAATTAAACTCAACTAAAGCCAGCTTGTAGTGTCCCCTTGTTTTCAGGTGACTTTGTTCCTCTCAGAGCAGTCTGCTCGCTGCAGTGAGGGACTGTTGAAGAGAACTGACCATCCTTTCCAGCCGTAACATTGTCTGGTTATGGGGGTTTGTGAGGAGTACCTGCCATTGATCTATACAGACGTGTATGTGTACTTTCTGGAAGGCTGTAGTCCCTGAAATACTCAGGTGTACTGAAATGCTGACTACAAAATTTTTAAGACAGTTAGGTTTTTTTCTGTTTCTGAACAGTTTTGAAAATAGTACTCTTATTCTGTTGTGTTACCTATCTGGATAATTTTAAGTTCCTTAGATGATAAAAGAATATGCAGTCAGTGGTTTGGCTAATGATTTCTTACCCCTCTTCCAACACGTCATACTTTTCTTTTCCAGGAGAAGTTTTTCCAAATTCCTGCCTCTGAAATCTTAACTAATAAATTTCTTCAGGAAAAGATGCAGATGGCCATGAATACACTCTGTCCTCCCGGAAGAAAATTAGGTCAGCTTGCCATTATTTTAAAAGGGGAATGGGAAGGAAAAGGATCTTTCAATATGCTATTGCATATGCAAAGTCTTATAATTCAACTTGTGCATGGACAAAACAGAACAGAGAAATGCAGGAGTCTGTAAGGAGAGTTTGAATTAATTTGTTTTGATATATTTCTTTAATAGTAGAATTCCCTTTTGAGAAAGAAGGCTAATGGTTCAGTAAATAGTCACGTAGCATGCGGTGATGTTTGATATAGTCATGTATATGCAGGCAGTAACATGTCATTGGTATTCATATGGAAGTTAAACAGAACATCCTTGTACTGAATGTCACACTGTGTTAGGGAAAACTGTACGGGGATTCAACATATGGCACATGTTTTGGGTGACATTCTGCTTTTGAATGTATGTGCTGATTTAGGGCATCCTTTGCTACAGGAAATATCCATGAAAATTGAGCAAAAATTTAATCCAAATCCAGTCACAGAAATTTTTGTGCAATATTTCTGTTTTGGCAGAAGCTAGCTCTACTCAAACCACACATATCCAAGGTAGCTGTATGTCCCTGAAGCAGCTCTAACCTCCAGAACGTACTCCCTCAAAGTACATGGCTGTAAGTGAGCACCACACCGGAATCTTTATCATACTTAGAAAAAGTGGCCCTGTTGTAAAGGGTGTAAAGGATGTTCTTTCTGTGACAAAGGAAGTTGTCTTATTGTGGCACATGGGTATGAGGTTTTGTTATTGGAAGTTCTTTGTAAGTGCTGTGTACTATGGTACAACTAGTGGTACAAAGTAGGGGGCAGGGAGTTTTGGAATATTGTCAGTGAACACTTTCATGAAATACATAGAATTTCAAAATTAGTAATTTTTTTTCATATTAACTGTTGTATGCATTTAGATATTCTTGTTAAGATCCTACACAAGTTATGCACCTCCCTTGTAAAAGTTAGATATAAATATTAAACAATAATTTTATTTTTTTGTTTGTAGATGACTTGCCATGGCTGGAATGCTTCATCAAGTCCTATAATGTCAGAGATGCGATGAAACAGCAAGTTTATTACCAAATTTTTGACACTACAATTGCTGAAGATGTTGTATAGTGGTGTGTTGCTAATAGGATGTAATCCAGTAAGAACATAGTTTTGAGGGCCTGTGGGATCAGAGACTGTAAAAAAGAAAAACCTTTGTTCCCTTCTTAGGAATTCAGCCCATACGTATGAAGTTTTAGTTCATATATTAATATGAAAGAGAATTATGCTTTGATGCACTTACTACTTTCCTGGTATACATCATCGTGATCTGAGTGCCAGTGAAGGTTTTTACTGAACGTTGCTTGGCTCAGACTGGTGGAAGCAATCTAGTATCTATCTGTCCTTCAAAAAGGCACTGATGAAGTTAACTCTAAACTGGTGAGTTACTTAGACATATAGTCAAGAGTGATGCTGCTTTGCTCTTTCTGTATGAAGTTGTCAGCAATGAGAGAGGAAAGGAGCTCTTCAGTAAACTTTCTCTCAGACCTCTTTGTGCAAGCATATGTCGCTGTTCTCAGCCAGTTTGTCAGAGAGGTGGTCCATTTTCAGATTTCTTTCATTTTGCGGCTGATGTGTACATGTAGACAGAATTCCTGTTAATCATGCTAAGAGAACTGTTGCGTGTACTAGTCCCTGTAGATTTGATGGGGTTATGAATGTGACCATGTAATAATTATCACTAAAATTAAAAGTCAAGGCATGAAAGTAAGGTAGTGTAAACTTGTGAAATTAATATTGATATTTGTTAGATAGTTATGATTTTTAAGGTGGCCCTATTGGATACCAAAGTTGTTAGCATGCTTATTAGCTGGGTCTTTGTTTTTGTATGAAAACATTAGTTTTATTTTTAAATTTTTATCAACTCTGTACATTTTTGCAAAATAAGTTTATGAAGTAATAGATGAGAATATATTTTGAACTTCAGTGTGAGCTGACTCAATTTCACTACATACCTTGTCTGAGGATCCCTGCCAAAAAAATTCGTGTATAAATATCTTGATTTTTTCCTGTTGAATATTGTATTAAAATGTTTAATAAATATTTTTTCCAAATATTGAGGTTTTTGTGTACTTGTAGTTCCTTGTTCATATGGAAACTGTCATCAGTAGACTTCATCCAAGAAAATGCTCCAAATAAATGGTTGTATAGTTTGTTAGGTTGAAACATACATGTTTAATTCTCTTTCTACATATAGTTCATAGAAATAATATGTTAATTAGTAATTTAAAATTCTGTATTTGACAATCCTAAGGATCACTGTATAGAAATAGTGCACAAACAGCTGGAGATGTCTGTGTCATTATATGCCTTATATGGAGTCATTATATGCCTTTATATGGAGCAATGGAAGTCACTGAGATGGGACTTGGACCTTTAGGCTGACTCCTGGATGGAAATGCCGAGATTGCTCTGTCCTGAACTTTGAGCACCAATAGAATCCAGTTTCTGTAAACTGATCGTCTCAGGCAGCAATGACTTTTAACCATTACTAGCAACCTCCTTAGGAGTAAAACAAGAGAGTTACTTCTCCTTTGGTCAGTGTCTTAACCAGGTAGGTGATTTAAGTTTCTAAAACATTAATAAATGTCAAATATCTGTTGTAATGGTTGTAAAAAATAGTTCATAATATATTTAAAACCACTCAAAAATTGAAACTATAGTAGATGAGGTTAACATTGGTACACTTGGAACCAGTGAAAACCTTCCTGGTGTCTCATATTCCTCTGTCCACGTGCATCCCAGCATACAGGGTAACAGCTTGAGAACACCAGCTTTTTACTAGAAATGTGGACTAAATGGCACATATGTGTGAAATGTGAAGTATACAGCACAGAACAACACCACCACAGGCAAAGGCAAAGAATATCTCATAAAGGAGCTATGAGGGAAAATTCTTTTTAGAAACTGTAAAAGAACAATAAGGAAATAAGCCCATCCTTCCTTGAGTTACACAGATAAGTGCATAAAAATGGTAAGATTGTCATAAAAAGAAAAACAAGAGTTTTTAGAAAGAAAAATGAACAATTGAAAACAATGAATGTGGAAAAGTATTTTCAGGAATGCCTGATTGATAGGCTCCTTGAAGTCTGTGTTTCAGCAGGTTTTCAACACAATTGTCAGTCTATAAAATCAATTGAATGTAAGGACTTGGATGCCTCACGCTCTTTTTAAACTCCAGGTGGAAAGACAGAATGTAAATAAACAACATATTGCAGAAACAAGGAGGTAATCCTGGTAGATAACTTGCTGTTCGCTAGTGATTGAACTTTCTCATCAGCTTTGCTGTTATGGGATCCAGAGATTTACAGGCTTTCCGTAATACTAAATCCTTTGGCTACAGAGCAGTAGGAAGTCAGATTGCAAAAAAAACCAAAAAAACCAAAAAGAGAGTAGAGCCCACAGGCTAACAAGCTGAGGTTTGCAACTGAAGGGTGAGAGTTTATTCTATTAACAGGGATGAGTGCTTAGCTCTGCAATACCACAGTGGTTTACATCACAATAATTTATTCACGTTAGGTCATATTTTGGCCAAAGCCATTGCATTAATATGTGAAACTGGCAGGAACTAGGGCACTGCAATAAGGGGCGAGGCCAGATATTGAAATGGAGTTCTGTAAAAATTAAGCAAATATATATGTTCACGTTCTTCAGATGAAATGGGAGCAATGTGGATATTTTTTCAGTGTAGCAGGAAAAAAATTCAAGTAAGAATTTACTTCAAATAAGCATTATTCCAAGTGTACTGAACAGTGAATATGAACAGCTGAAAACAAGGAAAGTAGTCAGCAGAAGATGGAGAGAGAATGGAAGAACAGTTTCAGAGGGCAGTAGTAAAGGCAAGAAGTAATAGTAGAGAGTCTTTTTGAGCTTGCTTGATGCAGCTCCTGTTCACAGCATTTCCTGTACATTGGATTCCCTGTAAGAGCTACAATGTGTGGAAGCATGTGTCTGATGAAGAAATACCAGGTTTGAAATGCTTGAAAAATGTATAGCACAATTACAATGAGCTCATATTTGGGCTAAAGCTATGGATGGACTTCACCCCAGAACAGTGCTACAATGTCTGTCCTTGTTCTCTGCTACAGCTCCAGTGCATTCATAGGGCACCTCCATGAAACTGCTGCAACATTATCGTTTGTCTGTATAACCCTAGCCAATTGAAAGTGTAGGAATAAAGCTACATTTAGTAGTAGTAGTAGTTTTAATTTCAGTTTTTGCAAATAAACTGGGAGGAAATATATTTAATATGGAAATAAGTGCCAGGGAAATTTTTTTTGTCGCATAATTGTTCTATTACACACAAAGCTTTGGCTATAAATTTGTTCTGTACCTTCTGTGTGTGTACAGCTAGTGAACTACCACTGTTAAAAAAATAGAGTTGTGAAGTGCAAGCTACATCTTTATAACGTGAGTCCATATTAATTCTAATTTCAAAGATGGCTGTCAGGTAGTTTTGTATCATGGAGGTGTTACTTCACTGGAAGAATATCTCTAATCCGTTTAGAAATGCTGCTTGAATTTTGTGACTAAAAGAGCTGCAAACTGAACACAGAAATCTAATGACTGTTCAGATTTAAGTACAGACTTTCTTTCTTTCTTCTTCTGTCTACGAATGACCCCTTAAGCAACTCAAAGCCATGCTGGAGCAATGATTCAAATGACAGATATGATCTGTCACAGGCAGGATGTGTATTACCAGAGGGGCTTTATTGTTTTTCACAGGGGGCTGGGTAAGGGCCTTGCGCCAGCCAGCAGTGTTTAATGCTATTGTTCTGGCATGCATTCACATAACACTCCACCTTGATGGATACTCCCTTCCTACCACTATTTGCTGTGCTAAAGATGAGAAATCCCATTAAAAAAATGAACTTGCTACAGTGGTTTTGACATAAACTCACAGTATAAAGAGAAGTCAGAGGTCATCTTGACATACTACCCTTCTGTTTCTCATCATGCATAGGTACCCTGGCAGATACAGTGATGTGCGTAAGATCTCACAGCTCGCAAAGCTACAGTTGTTGTACGGGAAGAAGACTACACTTCCGCTATTTGCTTTGTTTTGCTGAGGGTAAATCAACCAGCATTAAAAGTAAAAAGAAACTTGAAGAACTGCTTTTCCCCTATAGGTCAGCCAATGCATTTGTTGGCAGTGTGTTGCTGCTTGGGTCCTTTTTGCAGGAAAAAGCAGCAAAACCTTTAAAGAAAGCTTCATTTGAAGGGACAGGAAAGGTCAGAAGTTATATATGAATGGACAGTTAGGAATGAGAAGTAGTCCTCAAATACATAACTGTATTTCTAAAAACCCCGGGTACTGTACCATAAACAATGTGAATCTTTTGACTGCCATGATATATATGATTTGATAATGAATAACCCTTTGAATATTATTGCAATCTGTATGTAAGTGAATGTCTAAACAATTGTGTTTCTAAACAAGTTTAATTCCTCTGGATCCAGTTACTGGAAATTGTTCCAGAAATCTGATCTAAGAGAAGTGAGTTTGGTTTTACTTTAAAAACTGAACATGTGAAAAAAAAAAAAACACTTGGCAAAATTACAATATTCATCATTAGCCAGACACTTTCTTGCACTTCGTCAAGTGTTGGGGCCAACTCACATCAGTTCATTTGTTCTGGCAAGGACTGTATTGCACAATGATACTTCATAAGTACCTTTTCACAGGAAGCTTACCAAGGCATTGTAGAAACAGCAATAATTTTCAGACTCTTTCAGCTCTTCTGTAAAGCCTGGAAAAACGTGAATGGCTTTGGCCTACTTTTCTGTCTGGGTAAATAGGTGGCTGATCTGATGTGACAGGATGGGGAATTCTTAAATCATTTCTTAGCGGCTATGGCAAAGTTACACAGGCCTCTTTTTGAATATTGAGGTCATTGGTTAATATGTGTCAGGAAAGCATAGAGCTGTACCAAATACTCCTGTCAAGAGCGTGTGCAGCAAAGCAAATCAGAATTGGAAATCAATTCCAATTGAAACTGACAGAAGGAAAAACGCAACAGTGATATATTCTGCTTTTGGTAATTCAGCTTTGATAAAGAATCCTGGTGTGGAATTTAAACCAAATAATAAATAAAAATTAAATCTGATGAAAAGTGTAATGAAACTACTTGCTCAAATGAAGCAGAGACCTCAGAAGAGGCAGTGTATTGAGAAGTGCTTTTTCTGCTTATTGAAGATCAACTTATCTTCTTTGAGTGTTTCAATCTTTTGGTATTTCTCCTCATAGTCTATATACTTAGGCTCCCAATCAGTCCAAGCAACCCCTGGATTTTCCAGCTTATTGTACTGGAACTGAAGTGTAGCCATCTATGTTAGCATAGCAACAACATTGTTTGGAGACTGTCATTGCTTTGGGATTTATGAGTTTATCCTGAACATATCTGGTGACAAGAAATGTCAGTAATATTCATTACCAATTCCTCCATGCAGTCTTTTTTTATCTGTAGTCAGGCAGCTGGAAGACTGTTGTACAAGGAGTTATGGATCTGTGTGATTGCTGCCTGATAATGTACGCAGGTGCACTCTGATCCCGTGAGTGCTTACCACTGGAGTATTCCATATTACTGACGTGTACGCTGCTGTACCATGGATACCATGTGACTACTGTATATAATAGCTTCATTAATCAAGGTATACATGATAAATACATATGTAAACCATTTGAATGTGTTCAATATGTATTCAATGGTAATTATATGTATAGTGCCTTATCTTGTGCACTTCAAATAATATCTGCACCTCTTTGGGAACCATACTTTTATTGAGATGAGTAGTGAAGCACACTGTCCAAGGGACTCATCAAAGCTGAGTCCAAATTCCAAACTTGACAGCGGTCAGTGACTGATGAGTCTATACCTAAGAGTGCCAGTGAGCACAAAGCTGGCGAACCCCATGGAATGCACCTTGCTGTGACCCACAAGGAGGGGGCTCATCTGATTCTGCAACAGCACCTGTACTTCCCAGTTTCAAGAGGGACATAAGATTGCTGTCACCTTTTCTATAATTTCCATTCTTAATAAATCTGTTTTGAGTGCTGGTGCCTTTCTTACTAAAATATCAAAAGAACTTGCACCTCCTCAGTGCAAAACACCATCACTTGTCATAGAACATACCAGTACTTCCCAGTATTTCCTCAAATTCATTCACGAAGGTTGAATATTAAAAACGCAACAGTCAGTCTTGATCAAAATGAGAACACTAGCAAGTTCAAAATAGCAACAGCAGATTAAATTGCAGTTTACAGTAACTGTATCTGCACAACTGCAAAACATGTAAGGATGATCACGCATAATGCCAGGTGGTACTGTGATAATACGGCCCCTTAATTCCTCCTTTTCAGTTTGTGCTGACTTCCACAGTTTACTTTGCTGTAAAAGAAATTTCTTCTTTGTTAAAAAATTACTTTTAACAAGTTTCCTTGAATAAAAAATAGCATTTCTAATTTTTGCATAAGGAGAGGAGGAAAACAATTGCCCATTGGCACTGTTTGAATCTTAATAAGCTTTTTTTTTTTTGAAGACTGCAGAGAACTGGGTGACATAACAGATGGGATCAATAGTAATAGATATATTTTCACTAAGCCCACCCAGTATCCCACCATTTATTGTTGCACACTGGAGTGGGGTGATGGGCTACATGACTGTGTTATAATCGTAATATTTTCTTAACAAATTTATTTCAAGCCAGGAATGGACCAATGCTTCTTGCCTTCTACAGTAATGTCTTGACTGGAAGAACAAATGCTTCCCCACTGTCTCACATACACTGTAGTTACCCTTCCTAGTTAAAGTGTTTTTAAAAATTTTTTTTTTTTACAAAAGCAAACAAACAAACAAACAAAGCACTGCCAAAGTTTCTCAGGCTTCTCATAGGTGGAGTGGTGGATGTGGACGTGCATGAGGCATGATACTTACAGTAAATGCAAAGGCACCTAAAACCAGTAAAGCAGTCTGACAGGTACTATGGCTTAATGGAGACTGGAGAGACTGGTGAAAATGAGAGATTATTTGTTTTAGAAAGTGAGATTTTGTCAGAGTGAATTTCCTGATGGCCCAGCCTCCCTACTTTGAAGAGATGAGGATTTTCTTAAACTAAATTAGGAACAGAGAGGTTTAGTTGTCTTTGCGTACAGAGTACCTAAACCTGCATCTGTATGAATTTCCACACCTTTACACCTGTGCTGATGTCAGGGGTGGAGATCCTATTTCCCTGCCTGGCTTTGACGGGTTGACAAGACACCCACCCAGCTGCCCTGTCACTCCCCCTCCACAGCAGGACAGGGAAGGAAAAAAGATGGAAATAACTTACAGGTCAAGACAGAAACAGGAAGATCACTTATCACGGGCAAGACTGACTTGACCTGGGGAAAATTAATTACTTCATAGTCAATTTAAAATAGAGATGGATAGTGAGAGACAAAAATTAAAACACCTTCACCCTAGCCTCTTCTTCCCATGCTCAACTTGCCTCCTCCATTGCTGGCTCCTCAAAATCCTCCCCTCCTGAACAGGACAGTTGGCATGGGGAATGGGAGTTGTGGTCAGACCATTCATTACATCTCCGCTCTGCGATTTCTTCCTGCTTACACTTTCTCTCTACTCCAGCGTGGCCGCAGCAATTTGGGATAAACCTGCCCCAGCGCAGGTCTCTCCCATGGGCTGCAGTTACTGCCAAAAGCCTACTCCAGCATGGGCTATCCATGGGCTACAGTTCCTTCAGGAAATACCCACCTGCTGAAGCACAGTGCCTACCACAAGCTACAATGCAGATACCTGCTCCTCCATGGTCTCCTCCATGGGCTGCATGAGAAACTCAGCTCCAACGCCTGGTGCACCTTCCTCTCCTTCTTCTCTGACATTGGCATCACAGGGCTGTTTCTCACAATTTTTCTTCACTCCTTACTGCTATGCAGGATTTTGCACTTTCTTAAACACATTTTCACTGCAATCTTGGCTGCTGGGCTCAGCTGAGCCCTGTGGTGTGTCAGTTGGAGCAGACTGTAAGTGCCTGTGTCCATCACGGGGCAGGCTCAGCCCCTCCTCACAGAGGCCACCCCGCTTCCCCACTGTCAGGACCTTGGCTCGTATGCCCAGCACAGTGTCTGAAGTTTCATGAGCAGAAGCAGGCTCCCGCACGCACACACACTGATGCCTTGCCATTGGTGGCTGAGCTGTCCCAATTTTTGTTAAAAACAACAGCTTGAAAATTGACGGCAGAATAAATAACGTGGAAAGCTGCTAATCCAAACGCTCTAGCCTGTTTGCTGATGGAGCAGAGCCAGGCTCTTGATGAAATGTGAGGTTTTGGTAAAGGCAAATATATTTGGTTGTGATCCATAAGTTGTTCAATTTCCCAAATTAAGAGCAGAAAAAATGTGGGACAGAAACATGCAGTGTTTTATCCTTCCTTCCTCAGCTATGTGAGAAACGCATTATTAAACACTTAAGGGTATATTCTTCCCTGTACTAGATGCAGACAACTTAAATTGTAGTTGGCAATAGAGGACTTGGGCACTTTAATCAAGAGAAGAACTCAACACTTAAGGACTAATTGTACAAATAACCCATCTGGCTTGTATAGCACAGAAGCAGAGCAATATTTTAAGGCTAAATCAACCCCTTAAAAATCAGAAAATCTGCTGGCACTTCTGCCCAGCTGTACTTCACGTGATGGCACTACTAACTCCTTAGCACTAAGTGACACGTGAGAGGTAAGGGCCTCAAATAATTGTACAAATAATTATGACATCTCTTCTTTTAATGCTACTGGAACAACCGCAGCCCCAAAAGATGTGTGTACTGACTGAAATAAAGTGTTGTTTCATTTGCACATGTGTAAAAGAAGGAATTGGCAAATTCTCCACAGATTTCTCTCAATCTAGATTTCATAGTTGTTTGAATATACTGTATAAGTGCTTTTCATGCAAACAAGATCTTAATTTCCAACCCTCTAGCAAGGCTCTTACTCTTCCTTTTATTCTGTAACAGGAATCTCTTTAGCATATATCTAGAGGATGTTTAACCTTTTCTTGTTTACCCTATTGTTCTGGTTGCATCAAGATGCTTTCAAAGGGAAAACTCCTTTAAAGATAAACAAAATAAGGCTGGTGATGGAAAGTTGGCACTAGAGAAGAGACGAGCATGGATATAATCCCAGTAAACCTTTTGTGAGCCCTTCTGCAGCACTGTCCAACAAGATGATACATTTTTTTTAATGTTTTGCCATAGTGTCATCTATTTTGCTAGCCATGTGTCCACTTAAGTAAAATCCAAAGTCAAAATCTATGTAGTATTTCTTGAAGCAGTGGCTATAACCTGGGCAGCCCAGTACATTTATCCAGATGATCTTTTGCAGCCATGCCATGTACTGAGAGAGCTGTGAAACTAAAGAAGCTCCAAGGTATACCAGTAAATTCCTCCACTTATTCAAGACAGATGAATGAAACCAGAAGTCGGGTGAAACTGTTCCTCATCCTCAGTATCTGAAAAAAGTTGCCAATATCTGAAGAAAACAATAACAGCTCTGAATGGAAAATATGTTAGCTATAGAATTATTTGAAAAGTAAGATTTTTCACTTGCTTTTTATTTTTACCAGCATCATTGTAGTGATAGAGGAGCATTTCAATTCACGGTGGTCATACTTCAAACTTAGCTGAGACCATCAAACACAAAACAGGAAGGAAAGCAAGCTGAAAGGAACAAGGATTAATCAGAAAAAAAAAAAAAGCCTTCAGACAATCACAATAGCAAACATATTTCATTTTAATTTACTCAAAAAAGTAAGACCTCAACCTGAGCAATCATGTTATCTTGTTAGAAGTGCATCTGAAGTATTTGGTGTCTTATCTCCATGGACAGACATCATCTGACTAATGCATATTATTTCTAAGCCAGTCAAGCCAGAAACCACAGCCAGAGTTGGGATTCCTGTGTGTTAAGGACAGACAAGTATATGGAAACAGATCTTATTGGAAATTGTGCCTGTTTATGATCAGATATAACACATAAATTAAACAGATGAATGAAGAAGGATATGAAAGAAAGGATGTCAAGATAACAGTGTAATTAACAAATTTGCACAGTAGCTACTGGCCAGCCCATCGTGCCCATTTATTCCATTTCAAGTCAACTAAGTATAAAGGATTTAGTTTCCTTTTTTAGCTTTGCTACAGGTCAAAGTTTCAAATATGGTTCATCTGCTCATTGAGAAAGTAGGTTTTCAAAAGCACTTTTTTGAGAGCTGTTCAGCTTGTCTTTTGAAAAGCTGGCAAGAATTTTCCCAATGATTTTATTAAATTGGGAAATTTAATAAAATTTATTTAATTTATTGAAAAGCTTTCATTCAGAGCTCTGAAACACTAGTGAATTATTTCTTTTCATAAGGAAACAGACTCAAAGCAATGGGGCATCATGCAAAAGTATGAAGTAGACCTATTCTTTGTGTTAAAACTATAGCAGAAAAACTAATCAAACTTGGTTTTATTCATATACAATTAAGTTCATCACTTAATACTTCTAAAAAATAGAAAAAATCTCTGATTTGTGGGATTATACTGCATCTGGATACTGTGCATAATGCTGTGTGAGTGAGAAAGGCAGCTAAGAACCAGACCTTTACAACACCATGATCACTTTTTTGTGCGCATCCAGGTGAGGCAGGTATCTTCTTTTTGAAAGTTTGCCTAATGTATCCAGTGCTGGTTTTCTTTTTCCAGCAAGTTAAACACCTTTTTACGCCAGCAGTTTTAGTATTTGAGTCAAGACTGACATAGTTTTTTTTGATTGCTGATGAGCAATCAGTATCTTTAACATTCTGTCTTTGGAAATATGGAGGTGAGTCCTCTTGTTGCTTCCTTTAACTGAATGAGCCTTATTGATTCCTTGTGTAATTATCACAATTTCAAAGCAGTTCGGACCACTTATGTGAATCAGATACCCCAGGGTATGGGTCTGTCTAGATAAAGGAATGAAAAACTGAAAAAAATACGTATGTATATGTATGTAATTTCTAGGTATGAATACATAGAAAAGATTTCATGATTCTGATTGTTAATCTTGTGTAGTGACACAGTTTACCAAAATCATCATGGGAAAGAAAGTATAGTCATTGTACCAGAACTTTCAAACTTATTTCATTGGCATAAGGCTAGAGCTCAGTTCTCTCCAATATAGAAAGCAATTATTGCATCTCAAACTCCAATTTATTATGTGTTGGTTTGGTACACAGAAAATAATTCCTCTAACAGATTTATGCCTTTAACAGGCAAGTTATCCATTACATGCTACATTTTTGAGAAATAGGAGCTTGTGTGTATATATTCAATAGGTTTGGTTCTCCTGCAGGACTGTATTTAAAATTGCTTCATTTGTAACAAAGAATATGGATGGAATTCATGTACCTGAATGCAAGAGGAGCTGACAGCCCTGGCATGATACCAAGCTTTGTGGAGCTGCCTCTGTGTCTGGTTTATCTAACTGCATTCTAAAATCCTGCCTTCTTCTAAGAACTAATTTTGTGGAAGCAGGTTTAAGGATCCCACACTGCCTGTGCTTACTTGATACTTAATATTAGACAATGCATCCTCTGAATTTCATCTTGGTTCTGTGAATCCAGCATGCTGCTTTGCTCTCAGACACTGTAACTGATATCCTGAGATATCACCACTGAATCCTGAAAACAAATGCTGCCCTCTCTAACATATTGCTGTATGTCAGCAGGCTTTGTGTAGATAGAATTATTTCTGAAGATGCAACTTCATAAATCACTTAAAACCCCAGCAATCAATGCTGCCACCAAAAAGGTAAGTCCTGTGTTTCTCTTTGGTCTTAAGTTCCCAAGCCCTCCTATGTGCAGTAGTAAGATTACATGAGCTGGCTGATCAGCAGCCTGATATAGCTCAAAACTGATCTTTGCAGGAGGGAAGAAATGACAGAAAATATGAGGAAACTTACCAATTGTAGATACAGGGAGTAACCATTTGTTTTAGCAGCATTACTGAGTGCACCCTCAGCAAGTCTGCAGGGAACATCAAGCTGAGTGGTGCAGTTGTCACACCAGAAAGATGGGATATCATCCACAGGGACATGGACAGGCTGGAGAACAGGTCTGTGTGAACGTCATGAGGTAAAACAAGACCGAGTGCCAGGTCCTACACCTGGGCTAGAGCCATCTGCAGTTTCAATACAGAATGGGGGATGATACAATTGGAAGCAGCCCTGCAGAGAAGGACCTGGGAGGCTGATTGATTAGAAGCTCAACATGAGCCAGCAGTGTGTGCTCGCAACCCAGAAGGCCAACCATATCCTGGGCTGCATCAGAAGAAGCGTGGGCAACAGGTGATTCTCCCCTTCTACTCCGCTCTTGTGAGACCCCACATGGATTATTGTGTCCAGTTTTGGAATCCCCAACATAAGAAGGATATGGAACACTTGGTAGGGGTCCAGAGGAGGGCTACCAAGGCAATCAGAGGAATGGAGCAGCTCTGCTATAAGGACAGGTTGAGAGAGTTGAAACTGTTCAGCCGGGAGAAGATAAGGCTCAGAGGAGATCAGAGGAGCTGAACCATTCTCTGATTCTATAAAAAAAGAACAGAAAGAGTCCAGAGAGCAGAAATCAAGACTCTCTTATTCCAGTACTTAGAAGAGCAGGTCACGTACAATCTGGATTTCATCAGCCGGCTGCAAGCACTGCATCCCTTCCATGAGTCATTTTGAGTTGAGATTGTTGGAATGCAAGTGTTACTACAGGGAGTTATCTTGAGGGGCTGAAGTTCTTCATTGAGCCTTGCCTTAACCCTCTGACTTCTAGTTTCTTAAAATTAAATCTTCTTTCTACCTACCTCTTCTTTCCTTTGCTGTATAGTGAAGGGAAAAATAGCACTTACAAGATCAGTGTACTTTCCCTCATCATTGAATAGAAAATGTGACTTTTCCTTAGATACTCTTGTTTAGGTAGGCTAGTCCTGGCAATGTGCAGAGAAGGAGGTTTAATCTTTAATAACTCTTGGGTTCATCAGCTGACCTGCTGGTTTATTTCTTGCTTCCAGAGGCTCTTAAGAGCTTGGCAGCTCTTCCCTGCTGTCCAGTTCCTTAAATTCTTTCTGAATTTTGAGAATTTTCCCATTGAAGCCTGATAAAAAGAAAGCTTAACTGAGAATTTTCAGTTTTTAAATTATAGTAAATTACTTGCCAAGGGAAAGCAGCTTTCTCTCCACACAAACATCATTTTTATTGGCAGCAAATCCACTGCCAGATTAATGTTTTTACCAAGTTGTGTTGTCCATCCTCTCTCCGAAAGTTTATCATCTATGGAATTGAACATTGTGACGTTCCAGTTTTTAAACGTCTTGGCCTAAAGCAAAATTTCTCTGAAAGTAAGTGTTAGAAAGTCATCACTTTAGTCTATATTATTCCACAAGTACCAGAAAGAGTGGAACTAAGTAACAGAAATAGTGGAGATAACTTCTTAAACTGTATTTGCTGATGGCATGTAGTGACATTTAACTGCAGCTAGAAATGCTAAGTAGACAGGGCAAGCCTTGGATAGCATACCACAAAAAGTACTTATTTTGTAGTTTAACTCTTGCTTAGAACTTCATTTTTCTGTATTGGAGGAAGTTGAGAGATCTATTCACATTTCAAAATTGTCTCTGTTAATTTCAGAGTAGTTTTCAAAAATAATATCAGCAGATAATACCAGCCCTTCTCTTCAAACTAAAAAAAACCACTGTGTTTTACAGTGCTCCGCAGTCTCTACACCACCCTTACTCTGGGGTGGCCAGAAACCAACATAATATCTCAGTATGGTGAATGATCAGACCAAGTTCAGAATTGTACAAACCATGCCAACATGGATTTCATTTAGCTATGAGTGCTGGCAGAACACATTACCTTTTCCTATTAAATACCCCAAGTGAAAGACTGATCCCTCCACTGAATAACTACAGCATTTTATTGTTGAGAGCATCACTTATTTAAGTTTGGGCTAGCCTTGCCCTGGTAAAAGACCCTTGTTACATTGAACTCTGAAGTAGGCAGAGTGAGATTTCACCCAGGTGAGTCTATACAAGTGGAAGTTCCTGCAGATGAGTACATATAAGGAGAAAGTAACTAGCAAAAGAGAAGCAGAGCTTTCCAGGTATATCCATATTCCAACAAGGATAGATAAATGGCCAGAAGAACTGCTGCTGTGGGTTGCTGATCCAATTCAAATGTGAGTTGTAATATAGCAGAAGTACAGTAAAAAATGCTTAGTAAAATGGAAAATCTGAACTAACTGTTAACACAAATATATTGCATAAACTCATCCCGTACAAACTCTTCTGCTAGAACGCAGGCAATGTACAGTGGGACTCTTGCCAGCTGACTGGCAGCACCAGATGCTGAAGAGCCTTGTTTTTCAGGGTCTATTTCTCTAGCACAACTTGACCATGTGGATGGTTCTGGGCTTCTAGGGCTCCCAGGTTGTATGCTTCCCATCATGGAGTCCAGAAATCAAGAGAGCCTTGACCCAAGATAAATATCTGAATAATAGGCTTCTCACTCCTTAGCACAAACCCATCCATCCACAGAATCATTATTAGAGTTTACTTCAGCATCTCTTTTTGGTTTTAATGCACCGTTTTGGAAGTATCAGCACATGTGAAAAACTTCACTTGCTTATAATAAATGGATACTTGCATAGGTTCCACCAGACAATCGGATTCTAAAAAGCCATCTAATTCTCCTCCCTACTCCAGGCAGTACTTGTCTAGACCTATTTTAGAAACGTTTGCTTTGACCAGCTGCAACTGACCATACTGCTCACAGCAAGGTCAACAGAATTCCTTGGACAGTGAATACTGTAAGTTTAAGTTACACGGCACAGCAAAAGATGTCATGTACCTATTGTTGTGGGAACACAGCATTTGCAGAACTTCTTTAATCTATGGAATCACAGAATAATTTAGGTTGCAAAAGACCTTTAGGATCATTGAGTCCAACTGTTAACATAACACTACCAAGTCCAGTGCTAAACCATGTCCCTAAGCACCGCATCCACAAGTAGGTCATCCCCTAAACAGGTCACCGTGTCATAGCAGGAGATCAGGTTAGCTAAGCAGGTCCCGCCTTTCATAAACCTATGATGACTGGGCCTGTTCCCCTGGTTGTCCTCCATGTGTCATGTGATAGAACTCAAGATGATCTGCCCCAAAACCTTTCCCGTCACTGAAGTCAGGCTCACAGGCCTTTAGATCCCCAGAACTCTTTCCAGCCCTTCTTGTATATGGGTGTCACATTCACTGAACTTCATTCTACTGGGACCTCCCCAGTAAGCCAGGACTGTTGATAGATGATTGCAAGCAGCTTGGTGAGGACTTCCACCAGATCCAGCAGTACCTTTTGGGTGGATCCCATGCGGCCCTGTAGATTTGTGTGTCTCTACATGGTGTAGCAGGTTGCTAGCATTTTCCTCTTGGATTATGGAGGTTTCATTCTGCTTCCCATCCCTGCCTTCCAGCTCAGGGTCTGGATGTTCCAAGAACAACTGGCTTTACTGTTAAAGACCGAGGAAAAGAAAGCAGCAAGTACATCAGCCTTTTCCTCATCCTCTCACTATTTCCATTCCCCTGGCCCCCAAATCCCATAAAGGATGGAGATTCTCCTTAGTCCTCTTTTTGTTGCTGATGTATTTATAGAAACACACTTCTGTTGCCTTTTACTGCAGTAGCCAGATTCGGTTCTGGTGGGGCTTTGGCCCTTTGGCCGTTCTAATTTTCTCCCTGCATAACCTCATGACATCTTTGCAGTCCCCTCAGGTTTCCTGCCCTCCCTTCCTTTTTAATGAGTTCCAGACAAAGCTTTCTGTTCAGGTGGGCTGATCTTCTTGCCCAGTGGCTTGTCTTTTGCCAGATAGGGACAGCCTGCTCCTGTGCCTTTAAGAGTTCCTTCTTGAAGAATGTCCAACCTTCCTGGACCCATTTTCCCTTCAGGACTGCCCCCCAAAGGAAACTCTGTCAACCAGTCTCCTAAGCAGGCCAAAGTCTGTCCAAGGTAGCAGCTCTGCTGACCCCTGTCCTCACTTCTCTGAGAATAAAAAACTCTATAATTTCATGTTTGCTGTGCCCAAGATGACCTCCAACCATCACATCACCCACGAGAACTTTTCTGTTTTTAAATAATAGGGCCACTAGAGTGCCCTCCCTGATTGGCTCCCTCACCAGCTTTGTCAGGAAGTTATCTTCTGCACACTACAGGAACCCCCTCTCAATTGTCAGTGCAAATTTTTTGTGTATCATAAGAAAAAAATACAGATTGAACTGGAGATTTTAGGGAAGTAGCAAAAAGCAAAACATGAGAAGCTAAAACTTCATCAACCATTTGTACTTGCTTCAATTGTGTCAAGCCTTCAGTCAAGTTACTAGTAACCATGCAGGTCATTAAAAAGCCTAATTGAATTTGAGTGACATCTGCTTTTGAACAACTAGATGGTACAGCAAATTTTCATAATGAAAGAATTAACTTAATTTCTCTCTTCTCTCACTGAAAGTTTATTAAGTGATTCAGCTACTAAAGCACTTATTTATTAGGGAAGTCCAGATGGCCAATCACTATAAGTGTAAAGAATAGCTCAGCCATGTCAGACCTTAATTAAATGATTGAAAATTAGAAGAATGTCACTTAAAGCATAGAGCTTGAAATTACACTATTCTACTATTATAATTCCATAATGATTTTTGGAGACAGGAAAAGAAAAAGATCTAAATGCAGCTGGCTCAGAAATTAAATGTAAAAACAACATAAGGAAAATGTGTGACATCCCTGGTCCCACCCCTGTACTGAAGCTTTATCACTGTTTCTGTTGAACTTGCAACCCCTAAATACTCTCTCATATACATTTGCAACGTGCTATCACTCCTCTACTTTTATGCCCTCAATGGGAACCAAGGTTACTCAGAAGCTGAAGGATTAGGTGAGAAATCTATCTTACAGATTTTTTTTATAAATCTATCTTGTTTCCTCAATCAAGGAAATGAGAGCTACGTGCAGTTTATGTACGTAGTGACTGAGGAGTGTAACACAGGGTGAGATCTGATTCAACCAGTTCACTTAATACGTGCCAGCTCCCATAAGGCTCTTCTCTTGAATGATCATAAAGACCCACTGCCTTCCCACACTTAGCAGTTTTTCTATCTCAAAATATCTTCTTTACAGAAGATGGGGAAGAGTGGTGTGATATAGACTAGAGTGGATTTGAATTTTCTGATGATACACAGGCAGCAGTCAGATCAGTTTTCTGCCTGCTTTGCATGATGAAGCTGGTGGAAAACACATCCAAAGAAGTTTATTAACAAAAGATCATGGCAAATCTAAACCCTTTATAAATATACATTTATGTTCCCCATTAGATGTGTTTCTCAGTGTCTGGTCTCTGTGTGGCTCAGCTTCTGTTTCCATCACTTGTTTCTAAGCCGAGTACTTGGGGAAAACTACCACAGTTTAAATAACAAAAGCGAATTTCATTCAATGCTTAAGGTTCCCCAGTAAGTTCATCTCTCAGAAGCACAAGAAGAGTTTCCATAGGAAAAAGTAATTCTAAACCAAGATGGGAACATTGCAACTCAGGCATTCAATACTCTTATTTCAATAACTGCAGATACTAATTAGGCCCACTGCCCGGGTTAGTGCTCTAACACTTAAAATCAATTTAAGCTTAAGGTTGCATGTAACTCTTCTGGGTGTAAAGACTGTGAAAAATCTATAACAGAGTTCGCTTTTTTTCTTTAAAGGGACTTTCTGAATGTTGCCATCAACAAAACAATGAGAAGACAACAACTTTTAGTTGAATGCAGTCATGACATAAGCCCATTGTTCCTTTTATTCCCATCACAGGATCTTTAGCCTAGAAAGTGTCACAGGGAATGATTCCACGGGCAACACACCAGATGATATTCTTAAATTCACTCTATTCTTTTGGGGTTTAACTTTTTTCAGTTCCAAAGGTCACAGGCACTGAAGATTGATTCACAGCCAAAGTTAGTGTTACACCACTGCCACCAAGCCACCTCTCTGCAGAAGACATTACATGAGTTTAGCCATAGTTTTTGGCCATCAGCTGAAACTCTCAACATCTTAATTGTTTAAATTGAAAAAGATACCATTCATGCTTCCTTTCTAGCAAGAAACACGAGGCAAATTTCACACTGGATGCATTAATGATGAAAAAAGCAAACAGATCGAGGACAAAATGATTGATGAACTGGCAAATGATGCAGTCAATACATGGTTAGTGTTCTGAAATCAATAGGCGTGATCTACTTTCAATTTCAAGGAGGGCTGGATTTCACCAAAAGCTTGCCTGTACTCAAATCCTGGTGGGTTATATGCCCACAGTTAACTGCTCAACAGTTCCTACTTCCAAGCTATTCTTGACTAATTAGAAATACGAACTCCATGGCACAGTACATTCCTAAACCACTGAGGCACATCAAAGGACACTGTTCATCAGTGTAGTCTCTTATATTCTTCCTCACCTTTTGTCAGATGAGAGAAACAAGGCTGTATCTTATGAGATTTTTAGAACAAATTGACTTGAAATTGTCCTGCAACTACATCTGGAGGAAAACTGAAAAAGTTTGAGAGTTTGCAATTCCCCTTGTAACTTTGTGATGAATGTACCAAACATTCCTTTATCCCACATTGTTTAACAATCATAGAACTACAGGATAAATTTTGTTAGAAGAAACCAATAAAAATCCCTTAACTATATGGCTAAAAACATCGTCCAGACACTCCTTGAATTCTGACAGGTCTGGAAATGAGAAGAGAGGTGAAATCCATTAGCTTATCACCATCTTTTTATTGTTCTTAAAATAGTCAGTTTCCTTCTGCCAACTTTTCCATAAATGCGTATGTTTTACTAGTTGCAAAAGTGAGGCATTCACAGGACTCTTGTGCTATATATTGTCGTCAAAACCAATAAGCTTAGCAGTTTGCTTTTGCTCTAAACATGCCTTGGTATTTTGCAGATATGATGCCAGAAAATTATTGACATTTGTATTTGACAGACAGTTTTAATGGCTTCTTATTAAAACAGCATATGTCTGAATCTACTTTTTTAGTACTAGTGGGTTGCTCATTAATCATTATTAAGCATATGTTGAGAATGATGTGCATAAACATTGTAAAGATTGTCTTCACAAAATCAAGCAAAAGGTCTGAAATTGGCAATAATTAAGTGTTTTCAGTAAAGTAGAATCAGTTCCCACTTGTGTAACTTTGAAGATGTTTTGATAGCCAACATTTACATTTCTAAATATAAATAAATGCTTCTTTACAACCACACTTCCAGAATCAAAAGAAACACGTTAGTGGGCGTAGAAGTAATGTTATCTTCAGAAAGTGCTATATAGCAACGTTAATAGTCTGTCCTACAACTGTAGGCCTGCAAAATGCATGGATCTGGCAAACTTGTGATATCATATTAATTTCTAACTAAGGTGATTACATAAACTTCTTTGTTCAGTTTTAAAATTCCAAGTGTCTCACTCCTTCCACCTACTCTACATGAAAAGGGAAGCATTTTGAGTCTGAGGTGAGCAGGCTTTGATGTGACATAAATGGACCTGCCCATTTACACCAGGGTTCTGGCTGTTTAGGGAGTTAATCCTGGTGTGATTTGAAGCTAAGGGCAAAACTTCCCCAGATATCAGTGGAGTATGCTCAAGATTATAGCCTTTTCATTTCAGACACTGGGAAGATCTCTGATATGCAAGACTAAGCCTGGATCAAGAGCACAGCTAAACTAGAATAGTTTCAGATAAGTGGCTCACTGGTATCTAACAAAATCTTTGTTGGTCACTCCAGACTGCATGCTAGGGACCTGAATTTAGCTATGGGCTACTTTCAATGCAATCTATGCATGCAGGAGGAGAAGTGGGTTCTTAATGCTCTATTTATTAATATCAGCAGCAGCCCAAGATCAGATGTATCTTAAAAAAGCAGATGTGGAAAAACATTGCGACCTAAGGGACAGATAGAAAAA
The DNA here is from genome assembly GCA_013389865.1 of Piaya cayana. Lineage (NCBI taxonomy): Eukaryota > Metazoa > Chordata > Aves > Cuculiformes > Coccyzidae > Piaya > Piaya cayana. The sequence continues at coordinate 111,916 of WAAB01004752.1, read as the reverse complement.
GAATTACTATATTCTGACTGGCAAACCTCTGGAAACAGTCTCCTTTCAGGTGCTGGTCTGTATCTGCCTTGGCTTTTTTTTGCTGAGCATTAAAATATATTTATAAATTTGCTGGATAACAACATAGAAATTTGGTATTATATATTATTTCAATTTTTTTATGTCCATTCTAGTGTTTCTTGTAATTTCATATTTCTGATCCCAGCACTAGGGAAAGAGGGGGATATTTTATCCATCCTCACATTAAATTTATTATTTGTATTTTTCTTGCCCCACTTACTTAGTATGGGTATTTCCAAACAGCATCTAAGCATGTGTAAGCAGAAAATATTACTTAAAACACTTCTCATCTTTGGCAAACCTTTTACTTGATTTCTTAGGCCATACCTCTTACAGACTATACAAAATCTGTTAAACTATCTCATATGTTTTCTTGCAAACATATGATGCATAAGAATTCGTGAAAGCTTCCAGGAGGAGAGGGACCTGGGGGTGTTGGTCGACAGCCGACTGAACATGAGCCAGCAGTGTGCCCAGGTGGCCAAGAAGGCCAGTGGCATCCTGGTTTGTATCAGAAACGGTGTGACCAGCAGGTCCAGGGAGGTTATTCTCCCTTTGTACTCTGCACTGGTGAGACCGCTCCTTG
>WAAB01004752.1:89650-111231 GCA_013389865.1 Piaya cayana | reverse complement strand
AGGCTGCCCAGGGATGTGGTTGACTCCCCTTCCCTGGAGGTGTTTAAGGCACGAGTAGATGAGGTCCTGAGGGACATGGTTTATTGTTTGATATGAACGGTTGGACTCGATGATCCGGTGGGTCTCTTCCAGCCTGGTGATTCTATGATTCTATGATTCTATGAAAAAGAACTTTAAAGCACCAAACTGGGGGGCTTAGGAGGTTTGTGGTTTGTTTTTTTTTTTTTAGGAAAAGATTGTCCTCTGTTTATTCTAGTCTTACACTGTTCTCAAAGCATTGCACATCAAATAGTTATTGAGAGAAGATATTCTGATAGGTGGGCTGATCCAGCACCTGCAGTTCTTGCACTATTTGTATTCTTACACTATTATGCTGTCTACATGCTAACTATGAAACAGATGGTTCTTTTATCTTCTTTGTATTGGAAGAATGTACAAACCTTCCAATCAGAGGAGAAAAATCTAAGAGATGCAAAGTTTATTCTTAGGTTAATGAGCTGTTTCTATTGTGTTTCTTAAAGACCCTATTTGTAAATGAATTTACAACCTAGATGTCTGACTATAATTCACATATTAAATACATTAAATATAAAAAACACTGTACAAATAGATCAGCAAATGCAATTTACCGCTGCAATTCAATTAAAGAGGCTGAATTTCCCTTTAACACTTAAGCTATAGGTACAAGGCTGGTCCTCTGTGGTTTGCAGCAATGCTCTCTGCTTTGCAGGGGAGGGAGCTATTCCCTGCATATTTTAGGATGTGGATGTGCAAAATCATTCAGTGTACTAAACAGAAAAACAGAGCAAGTGCAGCTACATAGGATAGGTTAGAGATATATGTGAAACATATATTGTTTTGTTCTGTCTCCAAGATTAAAACAGATAATTAGAGATGACAAGAACTGAGGAAATGCTCTTTCCCATAGATCTTCAGCGTCACAGCACATTATAGCCACTTGCTTTGCCTCTACATTCCCACCTCATCTAGGGAGGAAGAAATATTTAACTTAGCCTACTGATCTGCACACATTTGATGGTGTTAATGCCACAAACTTTTTTTGCTATATAATCCTTCCACCAAATCCTGGGTATTTGTTGGCATATGGCAAAAGATTTCCATCCCAGCTTTGTGCCTTCTCAGCTGGTCAGTCCCAACAGGGAGGTTACACTAAAGTTGCTGGTAAACCATGGGTTGGAAGGTCACAAAGTACTGAGGGAGAAGCAGTCTGTATATTGATAATGTCTTTATCTGTGGTATCAGAAGCAGACAAGTCTTTGGGCAAATTACAGGTGTTTCTTGCAGGACAGACTGCGAAGTGCCTTCTGTGCAAGGCAGAATGTGGGCAATGCTTGCTCTGCTCTGTGTGTGTGTACATCAGTTTGTCCACCTGTGTGGTATCTGGGGAAGCAAAATTTGAGTAAAAAATGTTTTCCTGTTTTATGCATATGTAGCTCCAAACTAGTATTTAAAATGGGAGAAGTTTGAATTAAAAAAAACTATTTGGATATATTGATAGTGACAGCTGGAATTATCTCTGCCACCTTTCATTTAGTTCCCAAATCAAATTTCCATGCAGGCCCTATTTATGCTGCATAACAGTTAACACTGCAAACAGATGTGATTTCAACACAGCCTAAACCACAAAGATGAAAAATATACAGAAACATATTCACCACATTAGCTAGCAACACCAGTCAATCACTCGTACTGTAAACTGAAAATCACAGCAGGATACGTTGTGTCAGCTAAACACTTTTTGAAAAGCACTGAACACCCTCTGGATGGGAGGCAAGAGAATGGAAAATAACTTCTTAGGGCTTACAACATCCTCCTCAGCCCTGCCTCCCCTTCTCAAAATCAAGTTCATAAGAATAACAAGTTCACAGGGGACTGAAAACGTCCTCACACTTGCCTCTTTGATCAAAAGGTCAAGCAAAAGACCAAACACCATAGAACCACTGCAATTTCAGATTAGGGAGACACTGTTTAAACTGTTAGGGCTGAAATATAACTTCCTCTTCTCTATTTTTGCTCTGTAATATTAAAGTAGTCTTAAAATTCTTATTATTAAAATTATTTTTTCTTCTCTTTGGCTTCTGAAGTGAAATGTGAGTGCCAGAAGCCTACCAGTTTATCTCAACAAGCCAATTTGGACATAAATTGAAGGAAAAGAACTAATAAAGAACAGATTCACTTTCATATTGGCTGATGATTGTTATGTAACATAGAGAAAGAACAAGTTTTACAGTGATTGGTATAATTTTGAATGGCATCCTCTTCTCTATCCTTTTTTTTATTTCCATGCAAATTCTCCTCCTGCAAAAACAGGTACAAACACTAGTATAAATTGCCTGCAAAATCCTCCTTGAAGCTCAGGTTTAGTGTATATTGAACACATTGATGTTGAGGAAAAGTATGAGAACTGTGCTCATAACTACACATAGAGGTTCTTTAGGATAGAGAAATAGGTGTTCCTTGCTTCTGCCTTGAAACCTAATGTTCACCACCTAATACCATTTAATATCTATATACAAATAATTTGGATATAGCCTTACTTTTTAAGGCCTTTAATGAGTGGGTAAAAAGTGTTGTACTCTTATAAGACAGACTCATGAGCAATATTTGCATTTTAAAAGTGATATTTGTGTGCCATTCTTGGTATAGTATTTCTCTGCATGTATTACTGTATTTCACTCAGTTTTATGACAAATATACTGTAACAAACTCCTCTGCATTTTACCTTTGTATTGTAGTTTCTGCTGGCTCAGAAAAAGGAGTTTCAGGAGCTTCAAAACCGTCCTCTCTCCCAATATATATGTGGACACTTCTCATTTGATCTTGATATGGAGTTTTATTTATTCCCTCCTGTCATTCAAAGCAATATGATAAATAAACATATGCATACATCAGCTTTAGGGTTCCACAAGCTGGACAAATGCTTAAATACAACTGCAAACCCCATCCTTTTGGCTAACTTTCAGTGTCTTGATTCTGATATCAGTCATGATTATTTGCCTGAGTAAAACCAGGAAAAATAGCCTACAGGCAATGAAAAACAATATCAACAACAAACAAGTGCCAGATCAAATGTCTGATCAGTCAAATCCTTTTCTTGTTTTCATGTGTTTTTCTGGCTCTGGGAAATGCCCAGTTACAGTAAAGAAGTACTGGCCTAAGTTCAAGCCAGAAACAAATACCTGAATCTTTGAATGGAGCCTTCAGGGGGACACTAGGAGCTCAGCCAAGCTCTGTCATTCCTAGGGTTTCTGGACTGCCAGGATTGCAGCCTTCCTTTTTGGACTACAGCTGACAAAGAATCTCATACAGTCCACCTCAAATCATTGTCCTTTTCCATTCACATGAACATTTCTGTTGCAAATAATGTTCAAGAGGCCCTCATTCCCGCTAGTAGACTGTTAGGCAACAAGATGCTTGACTACTGCTTGGTCACCAGCAGGCTTCTACAGCAGTGGTTTTCATCTGGCTGATTTGGATTACTTCTCAGTAAGTAGGTAATGTAACCCACAGAAGCGCTCCAGGAAGCAGAGGTGGAGACCATTTTTGCTTGCTTCCCAGGAAAGTTCTAGCCCTAGGACACTAGGTAGGCAGGAGATCTGCATCTGAACAACTCCAAGGAGAGAACGGAGCATAGGTTGTCACTTCCCCTTGGAAGACTCTAGTCACCAACCTGTTATGCAAGAGATGAGTGTCTAAGCTCTCATTTCTGGACCCACTTTTTCTTCTTACCTTTGTTTTTCTTGTAACTCCTACATTTCTGACTGAACAAAGGAAGAGAAAAACTGAACTGGTCTGAAAACACTTGTCTTCCTGGTCAAGCACCTTAACCATCAGAATATAACAGAGATATTGATGGTTACTACTGAAGTATTATCAACTTCCATGGGTTTGAATCAATATTTAATGCTTTACTACCTGTCGACTTCAGGGATACTAAAATCTCTTGGCCCTTCAATAATTATCTATCTTTGCTGCTTTGTTTCTTCTGCCATCCATTATGCCCCCCCCCCAGCATTCACAATGCATGCTTCTTACTAATTTCTCTAATGCCTATTGTTGCATTTGCCATTAGTTACAGATATGAATTGCTAAGCTGCAGCATATTTGAATAGTTCGCTTGATATCTTATTGTTAAATACTTAAGTTGCAGCTCATCAATTTAATTTTTATGCTGCTACAGCAGGATGGCTGAGTTTTCAATGGTAATAACAGTAGCATCCTTAGAGGATATTCAGAGATAGTTATTGCTAATGGTACTCAAATTTCACCAGTCTTGCATTGGGGTGAGTATATTTTCTTAGAACAGCCAAGGTATTCCTTGAAATATCACTTCTCTTCTTAAAGGACTTAGCAGAAATAGTTAAAACTCTCACCCTCATTCTGATGTGGGATTTAAAAAAAACAAACAAACCCTTGTGAATTAATTTCCATGATCCCAGGGAAAGAGAAGAATGTGTTGTTCCCTGGTCCACTTCACATTGTAATAGGAATATTATGTCAAATTTCTTTTTCTACTTATTTTTTCAAACATGACAAATCATGTCAGGTAAGAAACAACAGCATGATCAGCAAGCAGGACCATCTTCCAGCAGCCCTTGAACATCTTTGCTTATTAAGAGAGAGGTCATCTCTCTTCAAGTTGTTGTAGCCTCAGAAAAAAATGCACATAGTTTTCTGCAGGTGTATTACCTTCTCTCAGGACTGATCTCCTTACTCTGTCTTTACCTTTCAGCCATACAACACAGGTTTATTTGACATCTCAATGTAAAGCAAAAATCCTATGTTTTCTAAGGCTCTGCCCACAGAGGTTGGGAGATATTCGCTTAAGAATTTTAGAAATAAGCTATGCAAATATCTGCTGGAGATTGTTGTTATTTAACTCACCTCATTGCTGGAGAATAAGGTTTTATTGAAGGTCTTTCTCCAATTCCCATCTCTAGAGGAGAGGATGCTATGCTGGTATCCCACCATGGCAGCTCAGGACAAGACTGTTTTGTCTAGTCTTCCCTTACATCTAGATGTTAAGATGTCAAAAATATCAATGCTGTGGTTGCACGAGAGAAAAAAACAGATTCTACACTTCTTGTGATTATATAAAGCAGGAGAAATGAGAAATAAAAACTAGGAAGATGGTGTCTTAGTTATACAGAGCCATATAACAGCATCCATGAATGACACAAAATGTCACAGTTAGCAGAAATATGATAGACGCATTTCTACAGGGGCAATGCAGCATTCATAACCGTGTTTGTGTATTGTGTGTGGTCAGCAGAGTCCTTAAAAAAGAAAGCACTAGGGCACACATCAATGAAATGACATTACCATTCCTAAAAGTCCTGCCATGCTGAGCTGGGTGGTCCAACTTGACAATGACTAACTAAAATAACAAATTACTGCAGATCCTGCACAGTTGGTACCACGATGCATCACCAAATGTATTTTTTAAAATTTGTTGTGCAGCACAAAAGTGAAAAAGCACAAGTATTCTGAAAGCTATGAATTCAAATGTAAGGTGTAATAACATCAGCAAATAACAAACCCGAAACACTTTGTTATGTGAAGGTACCATATATTTGCCCTCTGCCTCTTTTGTGAATACACAATTAGCATAATAGTTAGTGTTCTCATATTAATTGACACTAATAATTTTCTTAACTGTTGTCTGCTTGTTCTGATAATCTACCAAGCTATTAGTCCATGTCAGTGTGATATAAAAGGTGCTGTAGGACACATGGAAAGAAATAAGTCAAAAAGCAGTACCCAGACACAGTAATGTATTAGATTCATAAGGTGGTCACTCATTTAACAGGCTGGTCTGTGAAATACTAGCAGGGCTCCCATTGTTTCATTCAGTTTATTGTTTCAGGGAAGTGCTCTAGGAGATGTCAGAATTCAGATTTTTAAACACCTCTCCTTGCAGCCAAGGTCCTGGAGCTGCTTCTTTGTGCTGACAGCCAAGACCACTCACCTCTCTTTTACTCTGTGAATACCAATCACAGAAACTCAAGGAAAAGATCTTGAGCAGCATATACAACTGAGATGAAGAGGCATTTTGCTCAGAAGGGGCAAGACCTTATATTTCACATGACTCACAAGCCATTTCAGCATGTATTCACTTATGAAGCAAATACAGGGTCAAGGGAATAGCAAGTCCTTTGGGGGAAGCTGCTAGCTGAGTTTTCAAAGTTTCAGCAGGGTACATAAAAGACCCCACATTACCAGTGCTGCAGTGCTTACTGGTGTAATCTCTTCTGATGTCACCCCAAACCCCTTGTCCCCTATCTTTGGTAATTGATACTTTTGCGGTACCAGCAGACACACGGAGTAATTTCCTGACAGAGTACATCAGGGACAGGATGCCCAAGACAGTGTGTGTCCATGTATTTGTGTGCATGTGTGTGTGAGGTGAGGACTCCAAATGCAGTCCTGCCACGAACCTATCATGCCTCAAGGTCCTGCCCTTAGACCAGCGAGACAGAATTGTTCAGGCTGCCTTTACAGTATGTGCCCTGCTTTGCTAACAGCAGAAACTCAGCACTGCTGAGATCCTCTATGGACAGCTGGTGCTCTGAGACAGCTGCCAGTTGCTCCTGGGGGATCTGTGACTGCCTGTTTGCAGTAGGTGTCCGTGAGACACAAGCTCTCAGGTCAACAACTCTTCTTGCTGCTCTCTTCCCTCTTGTGTGGTAGAAACCCAGACCAGGCGCTTTCCACTGACACACTGACTAAATAATCCAGGCTAAGAGATTCACCTCTGGCATACTGCATTTGTGGTTTTAACTGGAATCATTTCTCAGTGGCACATTTTCCGTGTAAAGCTTTTTAACATATATACTTAGGGAGTATATATATATACAGAGACCTGAATAGAGAGCGAGGATGCAGTTGCCACATAGACACAGAGTGGATTAAGACTTAGAAGCTCCCATTTGCCCCCTGTAGTTTGGCATAAATTTTACACAGGACTACAGCAGATTGTTTTTTCTCTTGTAACTTCCCCTCCATGCCTGATATCCCAGTTTCCCTTTCCCATGTTTGTGACAGAGAAGTGATGTCCTGGTCCTGCTTCTTTGCCATCTTTTGATGATTTCCCTGTCTGTGAGTACCAAGTGATGAACTACACTATCGCAACTTTCTCCTGAACATATTCCATTCAGCACAGGCGTGTTTGCCCCTTCACCACACTTTGCATTTCTGTTACACCATCCTATGTATGTTGTAAACTTGTTAACTACGACATGTGGCTTTCGTTCATTCAAGTTTGTCTCCTGCAGTGCTCAGAGCTTTCTCTCAAGCTCCACTGGCACTTTAAATCCAAATAGTCTGTCTATATGAGAAAGTCTGGAAAACTGAAGCAAAATCTGTTGAACAGGTTTTGATTCAAGCAAGCCTGAAAACTTAAAATCCCATCATTTCCTGAGCAGAAAATTTGCCCTTGACTGATTGAAATGTGGCCAAAGCTAGGCATGCTAAACCTGGCTCCATCTTGCCCATGTTTAAAAGATAAGTTCACTTCAAATGTTACTTCAAAAGTCTGAAATATATCAACATATATGGCTGCCGCTAGACAAGGCTTTGTCAGTTTTAGGAAGACTGTCTGAGTGCTATAAACTCATACCCAAACTGGGTCTCTTAGAAAGGTAAGATTGTGAGATTCAGAAATTGCCTACCATAAGAAATGGACTGTTGGAACATAAGGCCAGGTAAATCCATGGATGGGTACTCATCATTTAATTAGCTTGCTCTTTCTGGAATTTCACATTTAAGTATGTATCCAATTTGTAGAGTCTTTTCAAGTCTCTAGGTTGAAGAGTTTGAGAAATGTGAGTAGCGAGATTAGTAACTTGAATGGTAGAAGGAATTTTCTTCCTAAATGCTGTCTCTGTAGCTGGATACATCTCCACAGCACCAGCAGTTGGAATGAGCAATTACAAAGTCTTGATGTGGTGCTGGTTTTTTGGGATGGTGAATGTTCAGTGCACAAACACTGTTGATGACACTTGTATAACTTGGGGTGCTAGAGCATCTGCAGTGAGAACAGGATGTGTAGAAGGTATGTTGCAGAGATTAAAATCCAGCTTGGAATAATATTTCAGGAAAACAATAAAAAGAAAACTCCTCTTTATCTGCTCTTCCATAATACATTTCAAACTTCTGCTTGAAGGCTTCCAAAGGAAAAAGGTTACAGCATTTCATAGTGACCAAAATAAGGTTATTTCCTGAATACTCTACCCAAAAACTCTCCAAGAAAATAGCCTAAAAATTCAGTCACAAGCAAATAACCCTACCTGATTTTGCTCATTTCTGGGAAAATAGAAAAGCTCCAGAATTAAGTTTAAGGCCATCATAAATTATAGTTGTCATTACCTGTTCTGTCCCTAAGAATGTTTAGTATTGCGTAGTATTATGATTTTCCTGGACTTTTAAAATAAATAATACTTCTAAACCATAATATTCCACTTCAGCAGCCAAAGGAAATGGCTGGTATTTCTGAAGCTGTTCTCCAGTAGTCTTATTTACTGCTCATTATTTGCAGCTTGGTAGTGCAAACAGGCCCAAGTAGCAGTGGAATGTCTTCTGTTTGACACTATGCAGGTGTTTTTCTGAAACCTAGTCACACTCCCATGGGCTTGAAATATCAAGAAAATTAGAAGACCAGAAGTAGTGATCTTCCTGTAAAAAAGGGGTACCAAATAGGACCCAGTTGAAGCACTTGTTTCTAGGGCACAATACAAGAACTCTCTCAGAGACAGCTACTGAATTTGTATCTCCCAAGATCTTATCTATAAAAGCATCCTTCCTTTTCCAGCTGTCTAAAAGGTGGGAGATAACTGGTTGTGCTGGGTAATTATGTGTCAGGAAAAAAGAACTTGAAAGGTGGCACCCTTCCAGGCTCTCATCCTTTCCCATTTCCCATGCTGTAAATATGAAGTCTCTTGGTGAGATCATTACTGAAAACAGAACAGAGTATTACCATTATGCTGATGATGCAAGATATATTTTTCTGACCTTGAAGCTGCGTGGTCTACTCCATGGGAAATTTTGAAAGATACTGTTAACCAAATGCATCAGGAGTTATTCATCCCCTGACTTGAGAAGATCCATGTTGTTGGCAGAGGTCACACACCTCAAGAAGGTACTCCAAATTTTCCAGCCTATTACTACATTGTGTATGCTAACAGAACCTTTTTTATTATTTTTATACAGTTGCATTATCCCAAGACTCCATCACAGGACTACTGGTAGGGCAGTTGACATGGTTACAGCTGCACGTTATTTCAATGTGATGGGATATTGTGACACATTATATCTACTCAGATTGGGTTGGGGTTTTTTGGGTTTTTTTTTTGCATCAGTTGCTGATTACTGTCTCTAAATCTTTCACCATGCTTTACTTTGGCTATATTTAAGAACTACTTGCTGAGCTCTAAACTGGTGTGCCTCTGTGCCACCCACTGTCGAAAGTTTCTGCCGTAGAAAATGGAGTCACCTGGATAGATGAATTTGGTTATAATAGCCCTCCAGAATAAAATTCCTTCTATATCACACATCTATATCCATTTATCCATTCCCATTATGAAATTAGACTGAAAACATCTCTCTACTTTCTTGGTTTTAACATTAAGATGCAACACAAAATAGAAAGTGTGACATACACACTTTAGTAAGTGTATGACAAACCTTGAGTTTGTCTGGAATACTACATGTGCATATATGCATTTAAAACAAACAGTACTGTAAAAATGTAATTAATATTAAATCGGACAGTGCAATCTATAAAAAAAATCTATTACGTGTATTTCAGGACACCAGTATTATGAATTCTTATATTCTTATTTAGATTCTATTATTAACTTATCTATTTATATCAAACATATTTATTTATATGTATTCTTATTTATATTTTTATGGGAATTCTATGAAAGACTGTAACATTTTTATTTGCTCTTCTATGTGTGCAGTTACATTCCAAATGCTATTCAAAACTACACTCTCTTCTACTATACAGATGTCACACAATACATAAATATCTTATTGCAAAACACACATACTGTCACTATGCCCCTGAGGGTTCCCCCTGATTTATAAGTGGTTTATGAAGATGTTTTGATTTTATTGGATATATTGGATATTATTTGTTTTTAACAGCATATCAGGAAAGCTAGTGCACAGAAGATAATCCTGATGGATTTGCTATGACAGATCTGGTGTTCTATAAACTCTTCTAGTACAAAGAAACCAGTTCTCCTGCACTGATGGCTCATGGGAAATTCAGATCACTTCCTTTAGCAACAATGCATTGGTAACGTTACTGTATTCAGATATTAGGAATTCCTTTTAGCTTACAATTTATACAGTGTACACAGAGAAAGCAGAGTTTTCCTGGAGTGGTTCAAAGTAGCTGCTGTGCATTACTTCCCAGCACAAAAATATTTGCAATGTTTAAATTTTTCCTTCCATTTTGCCAGACTTCCTTCACAGTTGCTCAGTCACCACCCTGTATTTTTCAGGGAATAAAGCTACTCTCACCAACACTGCAGACCCCTCCAACTTGAAACCCCTTCCCCCACACGTGGCCTCAGAGTCTCACATCTGTCTGTCTGAAGCCATTAATCAAAAGACTTCAATGAAGGCAGGATTCTCGTGCTAACAAGCTGGCAGCTTGGGCTGTGCTTTTCTTCCTGGCTGTGGCTAAAGCCTTCCCCACAAATACTTAAAAAGAGCAGCTCTTTATTTTAAATGTTCAAATGGGTGACTCGAGGTAAACTATGAGTGCTTCTCAGTGAGGCTCACTCTCAAAAACAGAAGGAAGGATCTTCATAAACAGAAAAGCACAAACAGAAAAGCACAGCCCCATTCATTAAAATATTAATGAAATATATTTTTTAAATTATTCACATAACTCACTTTTGCTGTCCCTTACCTTTGTAATGTTGAAGGGGATGTGACAGAAACTCTACCTCACAGAGAGGTACAATTCAGCCAGGTTCAGGCTATATGATGCATGCATGTTTCGTGTGATAAGCGTATGTGCTTCACTCTACAGTAAGATAACATTTTGCCAGCACTCAAATGAAATACAGTTTGACAGTGCTGAGAGCAATAAAAAAAAAAAAGCATATCAAACCAGATAACATTCATTTCTTGATTTAGTCTCTAATAATTCTTAAGTCACAGCCTGTAAGTAAAAATAGAGAGAAAAATAAATGTAATTAGCTTTCCTTCAAAGCATAGCTATTTAAAAAGGGATTATATACTATTTAATTAATTTTGAATTATTATATTTTAAAACAATTTTAAACACCTCTTCTAGACAATATTATATTTTCTTTCTGGAAAATATGTAGCTTTCTCTGTTTTTCAGGCTTCCACAGGAATAAGTTCTTTGAGAGGTCAATAATGAATTTCTACAGCTCTTTACAAAAAGCAAACTGGGTCCCTGGCCTTTTTTTTTTTTTTACTGGCCTCCTTATGCTATGAAGCACAACTATGAGAAAGCAGTTAAAACAAGGTAAATGAGACTTTCCTGACTTAAGAAAACTACTGATTGCCAAATGCCATCTTGGATGGCTCTCTGCACATCTCAGGAGGAAAGAGGGCCAACAGTCAAGAACACTATTTCTCTGAACATCCCTGAACCCCAAAACATTTTTTAGAATGTTCAGAATCAAAGTAGCAAAAAGACAAATTACTTTAACTCTCTCCCTGTGTCTTTGCTGCCCTGGTTAGAAAAGAACAGTCACAGCCAAAAATTTTTTCCACCCAAGTCTTTCACCCACCACTCAAGTGAAGACATTTCTCATATGGGAAATGACCACACCATCAATGTCAACATATGCTTAGTCTTGCAGAAAAAAAAAATCTGGAATTTATTAATGAGCATGGCTAACAGGTCCCTCTTCATGGTATTTCATTTGACAGAGACATTCTGGTAACAATGGTGTTTCCTTAAATTACGCTATTCACTGATTATTTTGAGGGAAAATGCAGGAAGCTGAGGTTTCCACCTAAATAGACATGAGTGCTGACACTATTTAGGTAGAAAAAGCACAGCCTTATACAATGTTACCAAAAGCAGCTTTTACCAATGCCCTTACAAGCTTTGTGTGGTCCAGGACATCTGTGATTCGTAGAGACCAGTGACAGAAGAGCTGCCACCCCTCACTGCCTTTTCTTCTTCTGACATGACTTGATGACATGATAAGTGACTTGATACTATAACGTTCTCATTAAGAGATGCTGGCAAATTGGAACAATGCTATAGGAGGCAAGAATTTCAGTCTTCAAAAATTATGCAAGTACAGAAAACCAAGCTGTATCTAAGAGGTAACAAATACGTCTCTCTCAAAAGCATAACATCAAAATACACAAAAAAATAACCCTTCAGCTTCTGAGATGCAGTTAGTAGGTTTCTCTATTCATTATTAACCTTCAGAAACCATCAATTTATCATGGGATATAGAAGTGGGAGAGAAGAAAAAATAATAGAGAAGGAGGAAACAAAACAAAATCCCAAGAAAATTAAAAAGAGGACCCTAAGCAAAAACAAAATATGAGATTTGACAACTAAGGGTGTAATCCAAATTCATTGCAGTGAACTGTAATATTCTCACCAACTTTAACACATTGTGGATCTGCACTTAACTGAGAACAAAGATGACATGAAAGGGAAAGTGTGTATGAAATATATCATACAGTTTTAAATAAGTCTTCTCACCAGAGTGTTGTATTTATTTATGAAGAAGAAAGCAAACAAAATATACAGATTAGGTTAGTATTTGGGAAAAAGATGAACTGGGGAAGACAACTGGTATAAACTACAGCAAACTATATAATCTTGTGCTTAACCTCAATGTATGAATATTCCCCAAAAGAGCTGCATGATGACTTCAGTGATGAAAAGTAAATATGTTCTTACAATTTCATTAGACCATAGATGAAGTGCTCAGAGGTTTTCAGGATAAAGCCAGGTACAAGATACTGCAGGGGATTGTTAAAACATATAAAATAAATGCAAACATAGTCCAAAAGTAGGGTTACTTTGGTAGGAGAGAGGTAGGCAAAACTCATGATTCCCAAATACATAACTTATATTTATTATTTGTTCTTAATGAAAGCAAAAAGTTTTACAGAAAAAAAAGAAATTAAAAAATGCTATTTAGAATACACAAGTAAGAAAAATAGTTGTATCCGGCCAATTAGCTCAGGTTAAAGGCCTCCTTGCATAGACACTGCAAATACTAAACCCTCAACATTTATTTCTGAAAATAGCAAGTATAGTTTCAAACATCAATAAAGGGATGAAGAGTGCTTTATTAAACAAGGAGTCTAATTTTAAGCATATCCTGTAATGTGAAAGAACAGAACAATTGCTGAGGGAAAAAACAGAAAATAAATGGAAAAAACCCCAGACCCAAACAAATCAAAGCACTCCTCTAAATATTCAAAGGATAATGGAACAGTAAGCAATAAGCAGTATGGGTTCATAAGGAACATGTCGTGCCAAGGAAACGTGATTGCTTTTTTGATAGAACTGCAGAAATCCTGGATGAAAGATACACAGCATGATTTTAATAAAGGATTTAATACAGTGTCTCACTAAATCTCTCAAAATGAATTCAAATTGCTTTGGACATAAGCACTATCATGTAAATTGAAAACAGGTTGAAGGATCACAAACACTAGCTGATGAGAAATGGCAGTGGATTGCACTAAGTTGTGGGAAAGTATACAATGGGTATACTGCAAGGTATAAAGTTGTTTCTTGTTTTAATAACTTCATTAATAAGATGGAAGAAAAGGTAAACAGTATGTAAATGAGCTCTGCAGATGAAACTACAGTTGCAGTGATGTTAAAGTGGCAGAAAATAAAAAATTAAGATCGAACTTTTCTAAAAAAAAAAAAGTAAAAAGACAGCAGCAAACCACTGCATTGGAGATGCAACGGCCCACTGCAGAAATACAAATACCTCATACAGGCAAAACAACAGCCTGTACTTAGCCTTAGGAACAAAGGGTACCATATGTAGGAGGGTCTAGAGTGCACTTCATTGAACACAAAAGCTAACATATTTTTGGGCTGCATATTTAGTAGTTAAATGTAGCACAAGAAGGGAGAAAATCCTTTGTGCACAGTGGAAGTGTTTAAGTGTTTACGATTAAATATATTTTAGCATTCCAATCTAGACAAAAATCTTGAGATCCATGCAGGAGGGAGAAACGAAGATCACAACACTGGGAGATAATAACAGGGGCTAGTGACAAGTAATCTAAACTTGGCTGGTTCGTGCTTTCAAGGGATGAAGTATCGCTACACTGTAAGCTCCCCTTCTCCATTTTATTCCTCAAGTTGTTCTTCTTTTCTTCATAGTCTCTCAAGAGAAACACTTCTTCCTCACTCAAGACTTTTTTTTCTCTGAGCCTGCTTGACAGCCTTCCTTCTCCTTCTTCATCCTCCCCAGGGTCTTTCTCAGCTCCATTTCACCTTGTTTTCTTCACTTCTATTTATAGCTGCACTGGCTGCTTAATGCCAACAACTGTGATGTCATTTGACTGCCTCTGCCATTCTGAGATACACGTCACTATCCAGTCTGGGCAGAACTGCAGGTGGGGTTGGAGGACATAACAGATTCCTTTTGGATCTATGAACTACTGGCAACTCTTTGAAATTTCACAGCACAGTTTCAGTTGGAAATGGTGGAGCTCATTCTTCCACCAAATTCTCCACACCAACTGTGAAACCTTTGCTATGGACTCTCAGATCTTCACTAGTTCATGGACCACAACCTAGAAACCACCACAGTTAAGGTTTTAATTCCCTTGAACTTCAGGTTTGCATTAAATAACAAACTAAGGCAAGTAGTGACTAACTGGAGTTATGTTTCTGATGACCATCTGTATCACAAGGGCAGACTGACTTAACACTCTGAATACTAATGTGTGCTTTTCAGGGTTTAAGGCTCCAGTGCAAGTAAGCTGAAATAGTCAAACTTGGTGATCAAGACAGTAAGAAGGACCATGGCCATTTATTGCATGGGAAAAGTAAAAGGACTCTGATGAATATAGGAAAAAACATTTTGTATAAAGAAGCTATCAAAACAAACAAAACCCAAACCACAACATATTTAGAAAAAAATCTAAGAATTCTCTGAAATGCAATCAAAATAATTTCACCATGGTGGACACTTTAGAAAAATAACTGTTAGGTTGAAATCTGACATCAGCTACCATTTTAAAAGTCTGTAAACTTCTAACCTGTATCAATAAGACTCTTATTGTCATCCTACATTTCTTACTGATTAAAGTGAAAATCTTAGATAAGCTTTTAAAAAGAAAAATTATTTAATTTTTCCCCTGATCTGAATTTCATAGCTAGGCAAATAAGAAAAAGTATTTGCATGTCACTTCTAGTATTTTAGATTATTGAGATCTTTCTGCACTGAAACTTGTGAAGATAATCAGAGGTTAAAGGAATGATGCTAACATAAGACACTGAATTAGAATGTTTTGATGTGGATGAACACGACCCATGTGGCTTCACCCTCATTGTCTTAATCTATGGTCTATGAAAGACACTCACTAATAATACTCTTTCCCACAGTTCCATATTTTGTAAATATATCTTACTCCCCAAGTAATTCACATTTTTAAAAAGTATTAATGAATTCCCTTTCCAACAATCGATGTTTTTACACAGTCATTCTGCTTTTGGGATAAAATAAGACAGAAAAGCAGCAGTGCAAGTATCAATCACATTTAAGTTTTCCATGTAAGGTAGATCACTTGTCAATTAATACTAATAGTAATAGAAGAGCTGTTGGTACTTATTTTTTTCAAAACAAGGATAACTTAAAAACCAAATCTATTTGGACTTTATGATACATGCACTATATAAAAACAGAACTATTTAAAACAGAACTCAAACTTCAGCAAAAAAGAAAGGTTAAATGGAAAAGTATTTTAATCTAAAATATGAAACTAGACAGGAAGAACAATCTATACTCAGTACTCACAATGAGCTTTCCTAATGGACGTCAATTAATGCAGAATCAGAATAGTAATTAAAGGCAAATCTCAGGGTTATCATTGAACTTTGAATCCCTCTTTGAATTTCAATTTCAAACTTTTAAACATTCATTTATTACTACAAAGCCTGACCCAGCCATATGTAACTGAATTCAACGCCAAAATTTGTCAATTTGAAATAAAAATTCCAATGATACCACGTCACAGAAATTATGTTCTGTCTGAACTCAGATTTTTATGACAAGGTAACACATATCAAACTCCACTGAGATTTAAGGAAACATCATAAACAAATTTGTCTTTTTTTTTTCTATAGGAAAACAAGTTGTCCTGTTACTTTTGCCTAAATGAGGAAGGACAGTAAAGTATAAAATAGCCAGGCATACATAGTTCGAAACAAAAAAAACCCAAAACCAGAAGTTACTTTGGGAAATACAGTCTTTTTCTTCTTCATTGATGAGCTATTGAATAGCTGAGGAGAGGTAAAAACAACAGCAATAATCTCTTCTTGATGCAACACAGTAATATATTTGGCTAACTCTGATAAGAAATCACTTACTCCAATAACGAATATCGGAGATGACAAAACTCCAACATTGTAGGCATTAAAATATGGTTGATTTATTTATCATAGTTTAAATGTCATAGAACAGCAATGAAAAAGAATGAATGTATTTGGAAACCTTGCAAATTCCATAAATATATATTTTTAATGTAAGAACATGTTTATTTGGTTTTCTTTTATAGATTTTTGCTGCAAAACCACCTCTGAACATTAGTTCCCTCATCTAACAGAGAAAAACTTTTTTTTTAAAATTTAATGTGTTATAAATGCCTGCTTGTGGTTTGTGCGAATATTTCTAGGCCAATACACAAACTGGTAGAAAGAATATCAAAACATGTACAATTCCTTTAGAAAAGAAGTACATTATGAGCTGTGAAAGCCTGACTGAACTGCAGGCTGCATCAGAATATGACAGGGCAGGAGCTTTATCCTAACAGAAGATCTTATCATAAGAAATAGCAAAATTATTTGAAAGAGACAGGACATATGCAATAGCCTCCCTCACACCCTACAAATCAACTCAGAAATTACATGGACTGCATCAAAATTTCAATTAAATATTTCAGACCAAAGAAAACGGGAAAACACAGCCTTCGGACACTAACTTTCAGCATTTAAAAGGGCGGCAATAGTAAACAGAGAACTATCATAAAGGCAAATCAACTATTTCTAAAGCCAGCAAAAAAAGGACCTTTTAGGACTGGTAGAATTAGGTAATTATGGGAATATACCTAACTCTACACAAAACTACTATCTCAGTAAGATGAGAAACCTTAGGAAACATCGTTCCTTTGATTCCTTTTGATGTAAATGTTTCAACAAGACAAATGCACAGAAGAACACTCCCATCATGCCTATGGAAATAAAACAAGCTCTTAGATTCCTAGCAGGGTGGTTATACAGCTACAAGCTATAACATCCAATTTTATTTTTTCCATGTTCTGTTTTTTACAATAAGACAAATACTTAAGGAAGTAAGAGAAATGTGACAAAATGTTAGGATAGAATAAAAACTTATGAGACTTTTTCCTGCTCAGAATCCAATTCTCTTTATTATAAAGCAGGTGGAATGACCACACTGGAAAACCTATGCACAACTTGGTTCTTATCTCAGCATTAAAGGTTCAGTGATGTAAACCAAACACTGCTTAACCTTCCTCTTTGTGAGCCATATTTCTTGCAGAAGTATGCACAAGGGCAATACGTCTGCTAACTGCTGTCTGCTCCTTCCATATGAAAGCCAGAAGCAGTATTCCTCAGTATCTTTAAGAAGAAGCAGTGAATTTATCATATCTGTTTGTAATACCCGTTGGGAGTCTTCAGGAAGAAAGGCACAGTAAATGTAAGCTCATTATCATCATTAACTCCTTTTATACACCAGCTGAGCTCAGAAGAAACAAATGAGAGAAAAATAGGAGTAAAAGAAAACATAGTTACCGTTCTCTTCTTTTCCTGGTAGGTTTTGGCTTTTCATTAACATAGATCTTTATTAGAAAAAACTTACTATTTATTAGTAAGTCTTAAAATTAGCTCAATTATTTCACTCCATGAGATAACACTTAAAATGCTAAAGAATAAAACAGCTTGACTTGTTTATATTAAGGAACATTCTACACAGCATGCCCAACTTCTTACACTTGTTTTGATAAGCTCAGAAACACCTTAATCTTGCCACAATCACATTTCCCTTCCACATAGGAGAGAATGGCTTCAGGAAAAGTAAGAGCTTTCCTTTTGTCCTGTTTGTGTGTTTTCTGGGTAACTATCATAGCCAGGGCAATGACGCTACACTTAGATTTGAATGGAAAAAGAGTCACTAATTTTAGCCATTGAATGGTCAGCAAGACCAGCCTAGTGATTATCTACACTCCTTTCTGCCTTTCTTTCTGCCGACTAGCAAATTTGTGCAACTGTGTTTTTACAAATAAACAATAATTAACCATTCATACAAAAGGATTGTTTTTACACTACAGTTTGATTGAACCCCACTGTGGAAAAGTGGTAGTAATCTTGTCTCTATTATTGTATCTGATAGATTGTGGGGGGTTTTTTTGCATGGATGCAATGTGTATTATCTGTTACTGTAGATTTACATGGTTTTCTTTGTTGATAATTAATACAAAAAAACCCAAAACCATAGTCCCTAAAACAGGGAGATCTGGTGGTTTTCACCAAATTTCTGATCTTTACTGCAAATGGTTTAAGCTGGGAGGGGGAAGAATACTCAAACTACTGTGTGGGAAAAATTTAAAACTTTTAAAACTGTTGGGAACAAACTACACTAAAACTCTTTAAAATTGAAACAAGGACAATAGAGGATCCTTAAGGCTATTCCAAGTGGTACATTTGTGGTATCCAACTTTAATAAGCTGTCACCTGAATTTAATTTAAAAAAAGAGAAACAAGGAGAAAGAGCTGTGAAGTTTATCTGACTGTACAAAGGCAATAAATTAAACTACACACAAACGTTCTACATAGGAAAAAAACATAGACCTGCCTCTTCAGGCACTGAAAACACTTGGAGATGCTTCTGGTGCTGTTCAGCTGTGGGGGTTATATTTAGAACACCATCTCCTTCAACGGCACCCATATGATTCATGTTGTACTCTCACAGAATAATACAATAGTCTGGGTTGGAAGGGACCTTAAAGATCATCTAGTTCGAAACCACTGCCAAGGGCAGGGACACTATATCAGGCTGCCCAAGGCCCCATCCAACCTGGCCTTGAACACCCCCATGGATGGGGTTCCTACAACTTCCCTGGGGAAAACTGTGCCAGTGCCTCACCGCTCTCATCATGAAGAAATTCTTTCCTATGTCTAGTCTAAATATGCCCCTCTCCAGTTTATGCCCATTGGCCCTGGTCCTATCACTAGAAGCCTTTGTAAACAGTTTCTCCCCAGTTTTCTTGCAGCCCCCTTCAGGTATTGGAAGGTTGCTATAAGATTGCTTCTTTGGCTGAACAAACCAAATTCTCTCAGCCTGTCCTTGAATAGGACGTGCTTTGGCTCTCTGATCACCTCTGTAGCCCTCCTCTGGACCCATTCCAACAGCTCCATATCCTTTTTAGGATGAGAATTTCAGAACTGGACACGATACACCAGATGAGGTCTCACAAGAGAGGAATAGAGGGGCAGAATCACCTCCCTTTACCTGCTGAGCAGGTCTTTTGATGCAGCTCAGGATGCAGTTGGTCTTCTGGACTGCGAATGCACGTTGCTGGCTCCTGTCTAGCTTCAATCAGCACCCCAAGTCCTTCTCTCCAGGGCTGCTCCCAATCACATCATCCCCCATCCTGTCTTGAAACCACAGATTGTCCTGACCCAGGGGTAGGACCTTTCACTTGTCCTTGTTTAACATTGCCCAGGTAGACAAGGCCAATGGCATCTTGGTTTGTATCAGAAACAGTGTGGCCAGCAGGTCCAGGGACGTTACTCTCCCTCTGTACTCAGCACTGGTGAGAGCGCTCCTTGAATCCTGTGTTCAGTTCTGGGCCCCTTACCACAAGAAGGATGTTGAGGCTCTGGAGCGAGTCCAGAGAACAGCAACAAAGCTGGTGAAAGGGCTGGAGAACAGGCTTTATGAGGAAAGGCTGAAAGATCTGGGGTTGTTTAGCCGGGAGAAAAGGAGTCTGAGAGGAGACCTCATTGCTCTCTACAACTACCTGAAAGAAGGTCGTAGAGACGAGGGAGCTGGCCTCTTCTTCCAAGTGACAGGGAACGGGACAAGGGGCAACGGCCTCAAGTTGCGCCAGGGAAGGTTTAGACTGGATATTTTATTTTTTCTCCCAATAAGGGTCATTGTGCACTGGAACAGGCTGCCTAGGGAGGTGGTTGAGTCCCTATCCCTGGAGGTGCTTAAGAGACGGGTAGACAGGTGCTCAGGGACATGGTTTAGTGTCAGATAGGAATGGTTGGACTCGATCCAGTGGGTCTTTTCCAACTTGGTGATTCTGATTCTATAACTCACGAGAGACGACCCTTTTTTCCTCCCAGCCGTGCCCTCACCCGTTTGCATCCCGGCGCCCTCGAGGCTGGCAAACACCCTCTCTCCTTCCACCCGGCCGCCGGCAGCCTCCCCATCACCTCCCGCCGCCCCGCCCGGGGGCCGCCCCGCCCCGGACCGAGGCGCTCCGCTCGCCCCGCCGCAGCGGGCCCCGAGCGCTGGGGACGAGCCGGCAGCCCGCAGGGAAGCGGCTCCTCTAAGCGCACCCCGGGCCGGCGAGACTGAGGGAGGGCGGGCGGCGCCCGAGGGGTCCCCACCGCCTCCGCTGCCGGGCGGCGAATCGGCCCCGCGGCGCCGCCGGGCGGCGCTTGCGCACTGCGGGACCGCGGGACCGCGGCGCCGCTCGCCCGCCTCCCCAGAGCCGAGCGGGGCTGCACCGAGCTGAGCCGGAGCCCGCCGCGACGCTCCCGCTGCTCGGGAGGTTGGGAGGCGCAGCCCGAGGGCTCCGTCCCGCCCGGTGCCACCTTCGCCGCCTCGCGTCCGTCCGAGCCGCGGCGCAGGGATCAACCGCGGCGAGAGTTTCGCGAAGCGCTCCAAACGCCCCGAGCCGCGCGCGGCGACCCGTTCCCTCCGAGGGCGCGGGAGAAGGAGGGCTCGGTCCCGGCGTTTGTCCGGAGAGGGGAGGCGTCTTTCAGCAGGGAGCTCCCCGCCCCGGGGCGATGCGGAGGGGCAGCGTGCGGCCGGGGCCGCCGGCGGGGAGGCAGCGGTCCCGGGAGAGGGCGGAGCGCCGGAGGGGGGTCCTCCCGGCGCCGCGCTCTCTACATTAACTCGGCGCGTCGGAGACGGCGACACAACTTTGCGAGCCCGCCCCGGCAGGGCATGTCTCCCGCTCCCAGCCCCGGCGAGCGGGGCGGCCGCCGCCTCTGAGCCCCGGCGCGCCCCCGTCATGCGGCCCCTCGGCGCTCCCCTCGCCCTGCTCTGCCAGCTGCTGGGCGCCTGGGCCGCCTGCGCCCCGGCCCCCGC
>WAAB01004752.1:9084-89441 GCA_013389865.1 Piaya cayana | reverse complement strand
CGGAGCGGGGACGGCGCGGGGGGCGCGCCCCGCTGGCTGCCCCTGAACGGCTCGGCCGGCGGCGGCAACGGCACGGGGCGCCGCGCCCGCCTCCGCAACCCCTTCTACCCGCTGACCGAGGAGTCGTACGGCGCCTACGCCGTGATGTGCCTCTCGGTGGTGATCTTCGGCATCGGCATCATGGGCAACATGGCAGTGATGTGCATCGTCTGCCACAACTACTACATGCGGAGCATCTCCAACTCCCTGCTGGCCAACCTGGCCTTCTGGGACTTCCTCATCGTCTTCTTCTGCCTGCCGCTGGTCATCTTCCAAGAGCTCACCAAGAAGTGGCTCCTAGAAGACTTCTCCTGCAAGATCGTCCCGTACATCGAGGTAATGGCTGTGGGGAGCGATGCGCGGGGCCGTGCGCCTTAGAATCATTGAATAGCCCGGTTGTAGAAGACCCACCGGATCATCGAGTCCAACGGTTCCTATCAAACACTAAACCATGTCCCTGAGCACCTCGTCTACTCGGTCTTTTAAACACCTCTAGGGATGGTGACTCAACCACCTCCCTGGGCAGCCTGTGCCAGTGCCCAATGACCCTTTCTGTGATTTTTTTTTTCCTGATACTCAGTCGCAGCCTCCCCTGGTAGAGCTTGAGGCCATTCCTCCTTGTCCTGTCCCCTGTCACTTGGGAGAAGAGGCCAGCACCCTCCTCTCTGCGACCTCCTTTCAGGTAGTTGTAGAGATCAGTGAGGTCTCCCCTCAGCCTCCTCCAGACTAAACAACCCCAGTTCCCTCAGGCGCTCCTCGTAAGACTTGTTCTCCAGCTCCTTCACCAACCTCGTTGCTCCTCTCTGGACTCGCTCCAGAGCCTCCGCATCTTGCAGCGAGGGGCCCCGAGCGCAGCCGCCGCCCGGTCGCCCTTTCTCCGCCGCCCTCGCTGGTGTCGCCGCTGCCCGCACGGGGACCCGCACGGCGAGTTGCGGGTTTGCCGAGCGCTCCTGCGGCGGAGCGGGGTCCCGGGACAGAGCGGGGTCCCTGTCCGGCCCCGCGGGGACGGGCGGAGGCTCTGCACACGTCGAGTCCAGCGGCATCGGGATTTCTGTATCATTTCTGTCCTCAGACTGCGCGCAGCTTTCCCCTCGAGCGAGTTCTGCCAAACTTTCCTTGCTCCTTATGCTCCGGAAAGGCGAAGGATCCTCTCTCAATTAGATTTCAAGTTTATGCTTTTGGGGTTTTTTATCTCAAGTGAAGTCGTTCGGGGAAATGGAAGGAGAGGGTGACTCTGTAAGAAGGCGATTGTAAAAAAGGACCATTGGTGTGATTTATGTGCTCTTAATATATACTTTAGTGTACAAATCTCACACTTATTTATTTGGCTTATCTTTAAAAAAGAAAAAAAACCAACCCCAGCCTCGTTTTACTGGCAGCTTTTTGGCACTTACTCGAGGCTCTGGCAAAGAAACTCTCAGCCAGCTGGCCAGCGTCCTGCCGGCAGCTTTCAGGTCGTCCCCTTTATTTATTTACTGGAACTGAACACTGAGGCTTGTTGGTGGGGTGGTAGCCCAGCATTCTGGCTGGCTCCGCTGTATTCCCAAAACCTTATGTTCAACATTACTCTGTAGCTGGGAACTGAGGAAATAGCTTGATTCTCTCCTGCTAAGAATGGGATATTAAGAAAAAGAAAAGAAAAGCCAACTTGCTGTCAATGGACAATTTATCAGTTTCAACAAAACATTGGTGCACAGGGTGCACGATAGTACATAATTAGCTAATCTTTTTAAAAAAATTGTTTATAAAGCTGTATGGTGTGTGTGGCCACTAAATTACTGTTACGTCTTTGGTTTGCTATACGCTTTTTTACTGGTGGTATTGGACAAAGGGTGGAGCTGTGCTATTCTTCAGGGCCACTAGTACACCAGTATATTTGAAAAACTCCAAGTACACTTAATGGATTTGCATTTAAGAAGACAGGAATGAGTAAATACGTATGTGTTGAGAAACCTATGGTACTAGGAGCTTTTAAATGTTTGGAATTGGCTTCTGGGGCTACTGTGTTGACTAATGAAATAAATAATACTGTTTTAGTTGAAGTGTAACCATTTCAAATAAAGTAGCTAGTGTAGTGTAAGTGTTTTCAGGACTTTCCTAACCTTTTTTTTTGGTGCATCCACATACAAAAAGGAAATTATTCTTCTTGATGGTGATTCTAATTACAGATCAGTAATTGAAATTATTTGCAAAGCCGCACTGTTCTTTAGTTTGTGGTATGAAGCTTTAGGCACTAAGGAGTTTGTCAGACTGGAAGCAGGTGAAATGTAGTTGGCAAAATTCAGAACTGTAATCCTGAAAAATATTCAGCTGCTGTTACCAGCAGCCCTTTATACTTTAATGTTGCCTTATTTTTTTCACTTTAAAGTTCTGTAGGTGTCTAGAGTTGAACTCTTATTCAAGAACTGGCACCAATCTAATAATGATAGACCAATTGCATTTTAAATGTAACTCAAGCATGCTTTGTCTTGTATTTGAAGGTTTCAAGTGGTCCCAGTGAGGAACCTACAGTTTTCCTAGTTTAGTCTCTTGTGGGCAGCTGTTTTTAATTTGTGCTGTTTATTGGGTATTGTACAGAATTTCAACAAAGCATCTGTTGCTGGTGATAACACATATGCACAGAGTTTGGAGAAAATTGTTTTATTATATCTTCAAGCACATTTGTATAGGTAAACATTGAGCTTCCTTCAGTGGAAGGTCTCTACTGTATTTAATTTAAAGGGCAGTTTTCACATACCTAATAAAGATCTGCTGTGACCAAGTATATTAAGCAGTCATTTCAGACATACATTGTGTCACAGTTTGGTCATTTCTAACTACCTTTTAAAACTATGTCATGGCTATGCTTGCCTAAATAATGCTGTGTACGTGGCTTGAGGAAGAAAGTGAGTAAATTAATTCTCTGTTTCTCATGAAGTCTCTAGGTGGTTACTAGAAGTAGATTAAATTATCTCCACCAAGAACTTTGCTTGACCCTGGCACTGTCCTGGAGGAGCAGTTCAGAATGCCCTGAGAGAGAACTGAGAACTGGGGCAGTTACTCTGCCCGTAAGGAGATGGAGAGATGTATTTCTCTTTTGCAGCTGTGATCCTCTGCTCAGCAGTTCTTAAAATTTTGCCCTATTTTCTGCAGATGATTCAGAAGTCTAGCTTTGGGCGTGCATGTCTGAACTGTTTACCTTGACATGCTCTGTGCTTAGGTATATGTTGTCTTCCACATATAATACTTTTCTCAGTATTGCTCAGAATCAGGAGATAAGAAATAGAGTTCCATGAGCTCTGCCAGTTGAAAACTTTTCGTTTAAGCACAGTAAGTCTTTTAAGCAAAAGAAGCAAAACCCAAAACAGGAGTAGAGAACAATATAGTTCCTGCTCTTGATGGGTCGTTACAGACCAGAGGCCATTTTGTGAGCATCTCCAAGCACTGAACAATTTATGCTGAAAGAAATAAAGACATAAGGCTTTCCAGCTTTGTATGCATAGCTTCGCACGTACCCACCACGAATACAAAGGCTTACAGAGGCTCAAAGTTTCTTTTACAACATTAAGGGGTTGTTCTGCTGCAATGCTTTTCTTGTTTCTCACTGGTGACTTTTCTTTGGTAGACCTTGAGTTGTAACTTTGTAATCTGTCAGCTAGAATGCTCACATAGCTGTTTCTCATGCGGAAGTGTAAGATTCATGTAACTAACTGATTGCCTGTTGCTAAAGGAAGATTGTTGAATCTGCTTGCGAAACAACAGACTGTATTAATTGCGTAAGGTATAAGAATCTGTTGTGGACCTCAATAAACTGGCTTACTGGAATCACATTGATTCATGAAGTGATGAACCCGTTCCCCCGTCATGCTCTCCTTTTTGTAGAATTATGCTAGGCTTTCATAGAGAGCAGCAGTTTCACTGTGCTTCGAAGTATTTCACAGTTGTTAAATATAACAGACCAGTGAAGTAGCATTTTTGGTTTTCGTGTTAATGCTGGAAGCCTGTAGTGAAGAGATTGCTTAAGTAAGTTTTTAAGGCCTAGAGCAGCTTGCTCAAGGTGATAAATGATTTGTGTCAGCTAAGACTAGAAACTATCTTTTGGGCTTTAAGAGGAAGGTAGCTTAAACTGTATGGATTCTGCTCTTGGAAGCCACACTGGAAACTTGATGAGTTTGAGAGAGGTCACTGGAAGTAGGCGTCACTTTCTATACCTGCAGACTGAGACAAGCTACTTAGAGTGGAGTAAGGATTTAGAACTGGGGGAGGGTCTAGACTGAAGGTTGATAGAGGCT
This sequence comes from Piaya cayana, assembly GCA_013389865.1. Classification (NCBI taxonomy): domain Eukaryota; kingdom Metazoa; phylum Chordata; class Aves; order Cuculiformes; family Coccyzidae; genus Piaya; species Piaya cayana. The sequence continues at coordinate 85,131 of WAAB01004752.1, read as the reverse complement.
GATTTACCATCCTCTGCAGCAAGAAGCTGCCCAGGCCAGTGATGCAACTCAGCCCTGCACTCAGTGCAAATAAACAGGACACTCCCTGTCTTTCTTATACCACCCACAAAGACAAATACAAAATTTGGCATGTCCTCATCTGGACCATATCGTGCTTACAAGGCTGACTTGACTCTGGAGCAGGCTGACAGTGAGAGGCTCTGAAATTTGAAGTGCAGTCTCTGCATGTGCTTTTGGCAATCAGTATGTGGCATCACTGCTGTTTCTTGTGGGTAAATTCCAGCTCAGGAAAGCTATCACAATTAGTATTCTTAGTGGAAAGCATAAGGATTCGTTTGGCCTGGAATATGAATTACTCTCATTCCCTGGAGCTGACCTTCCAGGGCAATTTGAAGTGAGGATTTTTTCCTTTCTGTCTCTTTCACTTGGTGGAAGGCACAAAGAAAGCGGTTGTTCTCTGCCTGTTCCAAAGCTGTCTGAAGAAATCTTTATTTTAAGTTTCACTTTAGGGAAGCAAATACACTTTTTTTTTTTCATTGGAGGTTTTAGAAACTGTGTATTATCTCTCTTTTCTGTGTCTTTTGCTGTGCTGCGTTTTCTTTGTGTCTCTGCTTTGACCCTAGTCAGAGGCAGGCTCCTGAACCTCCAGTAAGTCCTCCAGGTCATAGACAAAGATCCTCAGAGCGGTTTGTGATTTCAAAGCTTCATACTGGAGGTTTTCTAGGGCTGTGGCTACATGTGTGTTTTACTGAGTAAAATATCTTCATCCCTTATCACACATAAATAATTATTTAAAATAGAAGTGTTAATATGTCTCTGCCCTTTAGGTGTTTACAGCATGATGATAGTAACTACCATGTTGACTGTCCTGTCAATCTTTCTTTCCTTTGCAAACCCTGCCCTTAAGGACTTATAAGTTGTCCATGAAAATCTGCTTTGGGCTTAAACTTTCCATGTCACATTTCAGCATGGAAATGAATTTGTGTCAGATCAGGTTTAAAATTGGGTCATTAATATTTAAGTTACATATGTGTAGAGAAAAAAAAGCATCTGGCACCATTGACTCTACTCTTAGTACTGGGATGTCATTTTTCCATATGACAGGATTTTTCCTGCAAAGAAAGTAGAGGCAGGTTATTAGCAGCAGTTCCATGTTGTTAATGTTAAGATTTAGTGCAGGAGCTCCTTGCGTAGCCTGATGAGATTTTGATTCTCCATGGAGACTGGTGCTCATTATTTAAAAAAAAAAAAAGTTAAAATAAAAGTTAATTTAATTTACTTATATGGTAGTATGGTAGATTGCAAACAGGAAAATGAACAAAAAATGAATCCTTTTGGTTTGTGATTTCTTTTGTTCCAACCCTCTGGATAAGCGTATGGTGTACTAATGCATATGTCCAGCGCCCTGATGATTTGTTTGGCTTTTGGTTCCAGCAGTATTCATGAACAGCTCTTAGAAGTTGATTCTGAACATTATTAGTCTTAGGATGTACAGAAAGATAAGAAAAGCTCATATGCTCTGTGTCTGTCTGTTATGAATGTTAATATTACCACAAAAGAAACAAATGTACTATATCCATGTTCCACATGTATAGGATATCTCCATGTTAGTAGTTTTTGGAATTACCATCCTGTCTTTCCAATAATTAAGGCAACACAGATTTTCACATAGCACGCTTAAGCTGATTGCTAATGTCAGAGCAGTACACTGGCCTCAGTACTCCTTAGGTACTGAATTACTTCTGCCACACCATAGGAGTGTTTTGGCTGAGTAACCTTTACCTATTTTAAAGCACAAAGTCAATAATGTTTAGGAGCACTTCATGTAAGGAATGTAGAGATACTGGTTTTATCTATTTTTGTTATTTCATAGTAGTGACCCTTATTTTGTTTAGTTGTTTGTTTGTTTTTTAGTTGAAAGAACAATAACTAGAAATCTAGATAAGTTTAAATAAAGAAGCTCTATGTTATCAAAACAAAATATATTACATCTTTGAAAATCCAGCTCCAGCTGGTAGAAGCAGCCACTTCTTATTGCTCCTTTATTTTATCTTGTTCCATATAAACTCAGTCTACGTTGTAGACTCTCACTCCTTCAGAAGGCGTGCCCTAAAACATGACGCCTGAGTTGATGAATGATGTCTCTCATTTCCAGCCTTGAGTTTCTTATGGCTGGTTGATTCTCGTTCTGTTACATTCACTGTCCTTCAGTTTAAGTAACTTTTGTAACTTTTTGATAGACTACTTTATGGATAGCAGCAATACCACTTATTAGCCTTCATCTAACTTGACTGAGTGAGCCAACCTCTCTCTCATGTTTCTTCACAGAATCTGGTCTTTGATCTTTTCACCCAAGTCACCTTCTCTGATCTCATTTCTTGTTTTGTTTTTGTTAACTTTAGCCAAGCGGTTATTAAGACTCCAAATTCTCTCTTACTATTTCCAGTGGCATCTCTCACTCAGCTACACCTGCAGTACTTCCCTGGTCATCCACAGACTCTACTCCTAGGAGCCAGGGCCAAGAGCTGTGGGACCACAGCCAGGAGTAAAAGTAGGACAGGCCAGGGAAGGCCTGGGAACATTTCAGTAATTGTTAAAGTTCATGAAAGAGGAATGGGTTTGTTGGAGGGACGGAGAGGAGAACTGATGCAATTAAGATGAGCATTTCATGAGTTTACTATTCTCTCTGACCCTAGTTCCCTAAATGAGTTTTGACACAGTTTTCTAACAGCAGGTGAGCTAATGATCAACAATTTATGCTGTGTCTTGAAGGAGCATCACAGCACCCACTAACATCCCTGTTAATGCTTTTAAAGGACCAACAGTATGAAGAGATTATGTTGTAACAAGTGTCTGTGTGTGTGTGTGTGTGTGTGTGTGTGTGTACACACGTGCATGCGTATACTATAGCCGGTAATCCCTTCAGCAGGAGTTCTCTCCCCGGATACTGTGGGCACCTTTTCAAAGCAAGGGTTACTTCACCACCCCCTCAAAGCAGTTTAGTTGTTGTTCAGTTAGAAACTTGGGGACTTTTCCACTATAATCTAGAACAATAAATATATAAACTGGTGTCATCCTGAATGTCTAGAGACTGAAGGGGAATCTTCATAGGGACTGTAGGGAAATAATTCAGGCAAGTAAGTGATGATCAAAAGCTACTAGGCCTGATTCACCCTTTACTTGCCTCACTTCCTGCCAAGTTGTTGGAATTAAGACAGCAACAGCATACCAGCATATCAGAAACTCAGCTGTTACAACTAGAAAAGCACCATTCAACTCCATGCAGCTTTACACTACTTTAGGATGTGTTAATTTGTCCTTCACCTACTCCACATCAAATAAATTATTATTCTGTAGTTATTTCAGGTCAGTGTAAGAGGTTAAGAAGGAAATTTCTCTCCTTCCACATTTTCAGCTTAACCTTAATTGTTAGTATAACTGGTATGAAGAAATGCTCCTAAATGAAATTGTGTGAATGTGCAGAATAATGTCCCAATTCTCACTCACATAGATTGTGAGCAGCACCCATTGATTTTGCTGGCTATTACTCATAGTCTGCTATGTGGGGTAAGTAATGAGACCTTTAAATTTCTATGCTACCTTTAAGCAAGTCAGCTGGAATGAATCCCTGTTCATTTGCTTAGGAGTGTTGTTTGTTTTTTGCAAGCTTTTCCATGGCTAACTGCTAACCCCATTAATATACAGAAAATAGAAAAACCATTCCCTGTTCCAGGGAAACACTGACTTTGTTCAGCTTGTTTCATCAGTGAATCCAAGGGAGAGTTTTCAAAGCTGACTTCCACTGTTCTTAGTTGTTTCCTCTTGCTCTGTTTCACTGTCTTAAACCTCCAAGTTGTTGGCCAATTAATGTGACATGAGCCCCGTAGGTTACGTTTGTTCATGGTAGATGTGTCTTCTTTCATTAGTCCAGCCGTAGCAGCTGCAGAGTTTTAATGTCTTAGCGGCTGTATAACAGCCTGTTTGCAATGAAACAGTGAAGTAATAAAAGTGTGCACCTTGCAGGGGGGTGGGGAGATGCTCATTTAAAAGCTGAGAAGGAAAATGTTAATGTACAAAACCTCGCATTTTCTTCTCTTCTGCTTATTTTTATTTCAATCCCTATTCATTCCTGAGTCTCAGTTATTTCTCTCTCTCCCTTAATTGTAGAGAACTGAGTCATGCCCCTTTTGTTATTCCTGTTGGATGTTCTAGAGATTTTGCTGTCACTCTAAGGAATTTGAAGACTGCACACACATTTAAATGTTTTGGAAACAAAGTCTCTTGTCTTGAATTTAAAACCGACTCTCAGCAGTGATATGTGAAAATTATCTTTCATTAGCTAAATTTATCACTGTTCATTAAAATTTCCCTGTAACTAATTTTTCTTTAATTGTTTGCGTTGTGTTTGTTTTTTTCCTTTCTGTATTTACCAAGCTTGTCAGACAGTGTAACTTCCTAAATCAATAGGTTTTCCTGTTAAATATGTTTACAGTACTGCTTTGTCATCATTAAATATTCCTGCAAGTTAATTAGTAAGAGATTGCATCTTATCCATCCCATCTTTTAGGAAGCTGCTGCACAACATTCCCCAACTAAACCAATGCCTGACAGTTTTGATCCCTAGTGCCTAATATTTTTCAGTGATATTCAATTTTAGTAATCTGATATGGCCATTAAATATTGAAGGCCAAAATTAATGATGCACATAATACAATTATGCACAATTATATATGTGTCTTTGCAGAACTTTATACCAGAGATACATCAATGGAAATATTTCACTGTTAAACTGGCAATCAGGAAATGTTTTTTAAAATCTATGTGTATGAAATTTACATATACCACTGTCTATAAAATTTGGATAAGCAAAATTATAGTGAACTGCCTAATATTACCCTAGATTTCCCAGTTAATTGCACAGGCACATGGTTTATTAAAGATAAAAATAAAGTCATTACATTTACTACAAATATTATTTAACAGTTTCTTTTCTTTTGCAACAACATGTTTTCAGCATAACACAAACATGTAAACACAAGAAAATAAATTAATTTGAATGCAACAGAGCACCTAATCTTTTTCCAGTTGAAGGTAATGGGAGTTCTGCTTTGAATTTGATCTTAAGTTGAATTTATTGAAAATAGGATTAAGCCAAAATGTGTATAGTTTCCTTCCAAATTTATTTTTAGGAAATATAATTATAAACAGGATAAAATGGTAGGAAATTATGTTTCATGACAGTGTAAGATTTCTATTCATGCATAAAATGATGGTTATTAAAGCTAGAGAACATATGCATTCCTCCTTACAGTATGTAATTGAGAGGTCTGTCCAATCCATCTTTAAATCATTTAAACAACAAAATTTCTGCCATTTCTCCTGGCCTGCAGTACACTCTCCCACAGGATATTTCCTATGAAATTAAGCCTAGATTTTCCTGCCAGTTTTTTCAAAATTAAATGTTGAAGATAAATTATTAAAGCATAACTATTATAGTGAAGGTTGGTTTTGCACAGGCTCTAGAAATCTGAAGATTTCATATGCAATGTCTGTGAACTCATGCAACAGGATGATGTAATGTACCTACACCTCATCTAAATTTCACTTAAAAAATTAAGTCCACAAAAAAGGTTATTATACCCTACTCCATTCAGTAGATGTCTAATCCACAGGGTTCCTAAATTTTGAAGGTATGAAGCCCCGCATGCTTGATGGACATGAGATTGGGCATAAGTTCATGCTTCTGCTGAAGGAAAAAGCTCCTGTCTCTCCCAATTTGACTTCAATTCCAACCCTGTGGTGGAACTGATCTTTGTGAAAAACACTTGCTAGAAAAATGAGGTGGAGGGGAAAGGTGTTTAGTTTTACATATTGATTGGTTCATCAGTTATTTTTTTTTCCACTCGGTATTGCACATATGCTTGCATGTGCCTTTAGGAAAGCATGACATCAAGCTGAAATAAATACTTGAAGGCAGAAAAACAGAAAGGTTTACTCTTGCAGCGTGCATGCTGGATGATAGTTCAGTGAATACTGGAAGCTGAGTTCTGTCTGTGATGTTTCTTTTGATGATGCTCAGCAGTACGGTGCTTAATTTTCTTCTACCCTGAGACCCCTTAAACAAAGTTTTTCTTTGCATGTGTCGGTCAAGGGGCTAGGCTTGACTGGTGTGTCAGGGTACAAATTGAGCTCTCTAACAATAGACCTTTTGTAGATAACAGATCAATGGTATGGCTCTCCTTCCAATGCACTGTAAATTAGTTCTCTCTTCAGCCAGAGTGTGTTCAGCCCTCCATCTCCTGTCTCTAAGACAGGAGACTAGGGACTTTTGAAGGAGAGGAAGTTTTCCCACTCTCCACTGAATAATGGGTTGTACTCTTGTAGCTGTATGTTTACCACCCCACACCCCACCTTTTTTTTTTCCTGGTTGTTTTTTTTTTTTTCCAGACAGCAACTGTATTAACTTGCATTCCTTTTTCTCCTTACCAGGTAGCCTCTCTCGGAGTCACCACATTCACACTGTGTGCCCTCTGCATCGACCGATTTCGTGCTGCCACCAATGTGCAGATGTATTACGAGATGATCGAAAACTGCACCTCGACAACGGCCAAGCTGGCTGTCATCTGGGTGGGCGCTCTGCTGCTGGCCCTGCCAGAGGTTGTGCTGCGCCAGCTGGCAAAGGAGGACCCTGAATACAGTGGCAGCCCACCGGGGGAGCGCTGTGTGGTGAAGATATCCACCACGCTACCTGACACCATCTACGTGTTAGCTCTCACTTATGACGGGGCAAGACTCTGGTGGTACTTTGGCTGCTATTTTTGTTTGCCTACCCTTTTCACTATTACCTGCTCCCTGGTAACAGCAAGGAAGATCAGGAGGGCGGAAAAGGCTTGCACAAGGGGGAACAAGCGACAAATTCAGCTGGAAAGTCAGATGAACTGCACAGTGGTGGCCTTGACCATTTTATATGGGTTTTGCATCATTCCTGAAAACATTTGCAATATTGTAACTGCCTACATGTCCACAGGAGTCTCTCGGCAGACTATGGATCTCCTTCATCTCATTAGTCAGTTCCTTTTGTTCTTTAAGTCTTGTGTTACCCCAGTTCTCCTTTTCTGTCTCTGTAAACCTTTCAGCCGGGCCTTTATGGAGTGTTGCTGTTGCTGCTGTGATGAATGCATCCAGAAGTCTTCGACAGTGACAAGTGATGACAATGACAATGAATACACCACAGAACTGGAGCTTTCCCCCTTCAGTACCATCCGTCGTGAAATGTCCACTTTTGCCTCTGTGGGGACTCACTGTTAATTTACCTGAGGACTTTATTTCCTTTATCGTTTTCTTGTTTCTCTTTTCATATTTTTCTATTTTTGTGGTTTTTTTCCCCTTTGCTCTTCATACTTTTCTTCTTGAAGCAAATGCAAGAAAAAAAGATTATTGAAAACTGCTCTGGAAACCAATCTGCATATTAAAAGCTGTAGTTTGGAAAATAATTTGTTTGGGTATTAAAATGAAAGAGGGAAGTGGAGTCAGCACTCAGTTTTAAATCATGAAATTTTGTATGGTGCTAGGATTTTCTTGTTTGAGGAGGAGAATCCGTATCAATCCACTTTTATTTAATTCCTTAGTATTTTTTTGATAATCACAGTAAAAAGATAATGTAGAGATTGTGGGTTTTGCAAGATGTTTCATGTAAAAGATGTTGTGGAAAGTATTTGAAGGTAGTTTTCATCTGATTACTGTACACTATTTTGAGAGGAGTTGGACTTCAAAAACTTTATAAACTAGCATAAAAATAAATGAGGTTTTATTTTTTAACTTCATTGTCAATCTGCATTTAACAAGGACACCTATAAGTAATAGTAAGTTCCTTTAATAAGTAAAAAAATCTTTGCTTTGCATAAAGTAATTTAAATGTCCATATTTAATTTATCATTCATGTACTTACCTTTGGAGGCTGTAATGGCAGTGTTTAAGGAAGATGGTTATAACGGTATTAGATTTACATATGTGGGGGGTTTTAATATATATTACAAAGGCTCAATGTGCCTCTTTGAAAATTTCTTTCTTAACCAGCAGGTATACAAAACCTGAGTTACTTTGTACTTCTGATGAAGAAAGGTTTGCTTTCTCACTAAACTTTGTCTTGTGTGGTTTCAAAATCAAGGCTTTTTTCCAATTTGGTATTGGTTTTGCATTGAGATTATGTTCTCAGTCTCTGTATGTATAGCTCCTACTGGCTTCAGTAAGAGTCCCATTCTTTTCGTAGAGGTTTGCTGACAATAAATGTGAGGGACTGAAACATGTGGGGAGTGAATTCCTTCTTTTTTTAAAGTATAAACACATTTGGACTCTTGGGGCTTGACCCAGGGCCCATTGCTGTCAGCGGAAAGGTTTCCATCAATTTCAGAGGGCTTTGGATCAGACTGGCATCTCCTATTTATTCTGGGATATGTAGTATGAATATTAATCAGGGGGGTTCTGTATACCGATTATAAATCATTATGCTCTCACAGAGACTGCTATTCACTAGCAGCTCACAGCTCTGAAGCTGTTTTTGAAAACCACAGTGTGTTTTGCTGATGGCTTCTTGCTGTCTGCAGCTATTAAAACGAGGGTATGTCAACACTACCAACAACAGTGTGATATAGTAAAATCTAAAGTTCTTATAAGCAAGCCAGGTGGGAGACTGGGAAGTGCCTGTCTGTACCAGCAGAGCTTATGTGCCCCATTCCTTGGCTGAAATAAGCAGGCTCTTCTTGGCCGGCAAGCTGGCTTGTATTTACTTTGGGCAGCAGGCTGAAGTGTAGACACGTTAAGAAACTGAATTCATTAAAAGTTGCTTATATTTTAATACTAATAACTAAGTAATACAATCACAAGAGTAATTGCAGAAGTAAAATCACATGGATTTGTCCTTTGAAATTGATTGTAACTAATGTAGTCTTCCCAATGTCTGCCTTTAAATATGTTAAAAACTTGCTGTAACTTCTGGATCAGAATCTATTTATCATTTGTAGATTCTTCACTTAATATGTTTAATCTTTGTACATGCTTTGGCAAACAGTATTTCTTCTTTTCCTTCACCATTTTAACCAATAACAATTTCAATTAAAAAGCATTTGAAATCAACTAATCTGAATATGAATCCAAATACATGTGCACTTGAGTTCTTTTTGTAATGTTTGGATCAGACTTTGGGCCCTGCTTTAAGCACAGGCCTAAATTTAGTTTCTGTTCAGGACTTGCTAAAGTTTTAAAGACCTTTTGTAACATGGTTAATCACTTCTGAAGACAGGGGAACTGCCCCTTCTTTATAAACCATTTACTGAATTCCCATTGCTTGATCATATTCAGTAAACTATGAAAAGGATTAAAGAGAAAAGATGAAAACAAGGTTCCTCCCTGTGGCGCCTGTACTTCGTCAAATACATATTTCCATCTCTGCATTTTTATTTGTACTGGGGGTTTTTTAGGTGTCAGTTTATAGAAATGGGAATAAAACCTCTCTTTCTGTTCACTGCTGAATTATTTCTCTCAGCACCCTGTTCAGTCACAGCATGAAGAGTGGCTGAAGGACCTGAGAAAAGATCAGCAGAATGGGAGGAAGCCTTTTTTTTGTTGTTATTTAAAAAAAAGGAGATAGAGGAAATACTTAGGACTATTAAATGATCATATTTTGCTAATTTAGGTGCAAGACTACACTGATGCAGAAAAAGTCGCATTGCCTTGCATGATAGGTGCTTCCAGCTTTCCAGTTTGCAGTGAGTAGTGTACTCTGCTAAGGACTGCTGCTTCTCCACTGAAATGTTTCCACAATATGTGGATAGCAGTCCTACTGATGGGAGGCAGGAGTGAGGGGAATCATCATAACAAGAGATTTCACAAGTCATCAGAGAAAGCTGAATTTGCAGATCAATAATGCTGTGTTTGGAAATACATCCCCTCTGTCTGTGTGATGGAGGATTCTCCAGCCTTGTATTTAGTGGCACTTCTTTGTACCCAGAGTAACCTTGCCTTTTCTGCTGCTGAAAGACCATTTTTCACAGCTTTTTCTCCCCCTCCCCTGCCTCACACCTCCATGATAATTGGATGTGGAGACAGCTTTTTACTCTAATTTGTTTTCTAAATTGGTTAAACTATAATCCCACATTAGCAGGTTGGCATTGTCACAGTCTTCTGATGCAGGGATGGTTTCTCTAATAGATGTAAATGTCATGATAAATTATTCTTTTTGTAAAAGGTGGGGTATTGCATTTCTTTTTTTTCCTACTTTTGGGACTGTTGTTCTGAACTCTTGAAATTTTCCTGGTGTTTACTTTTCTTACTTTCTTTAATATTCTTAGAAGCAATTTCTGCCTGTTTCTAATCTAAGTCTGTAAGACATTTTTCTGTTAACAAGGTGTCATTTAATGGACTGATGAATGAAGATTTGGAAATATTTATGGCAAAGATTTAATTCTACGTAAAAGAGAGAAAGATGCAGCGCATGGCGATCAACATAAGAGTGAAGTGAAGTGGAAAATCAGATTGTGAAGCAGGAAACCCTTATACCTCTTAGTTGTGTAAACCTTTCATGTGTTAACACTTATTGTCCCAGCCCTGGTCCCATTAAGAAATTAAAACCCATAAAACCCATAAAATTCTAGTATGAGTTCCAGTATATCCAGTGAGATCATGTTTTATGACTTGTATTAAAAAAATGATCTTTGTGTAGGCCAAAGTACAAATCATAAATGATGCAAAAATATTACTCGGTTAGAAGATACCTCTTCTTTTACCCCTTCCAAAATATATTCCTACATCCAACCTAGAAGAACACCTGTCCTTAAATGACTTTGGTGACTTGCTCAGCTCCTGGTCTGTCATTGAGACCCAAATGTAAGCTTCCACAGCTGCTGCTCCAGCAGCTCTGGGGATGGCTCCTAAAGACAACATAGAGGTTTCCAAGCATGTTGCCCTGCATGTCTTCATAAGCAATTGTATCATGTTAGGCTACCTGGTTCTGGAGGCTCTTCTATTGTGCTTATGGCACTCAGAAAGAAACTAGATTCTCTGAAGTGTGAGTTGCTATTGAAACTGAGAAGCATCTCCAAATTCATTAAACAACAAGAGGAATCAAAATCTCTCCTAGGATATATAAGCCATTGTCTTAGGAATAGTATAAATACATGTAAATTGCCCTGTGGGCACTTAATTGCTGTTGATGTTCTCAGATACATTGCTGAATTGCTTCTGGGATTTTTTTTTTTTCCATGTGTCACTCCCAAAACACTTAAATCATCCCCATTGCTTTGTTGGCATTAAGACAGAAAGCAAAACTTGCACCAGATGAGTCTTATCTCCTCAGCTGGTCCCAGTATTTTGTGTGTATGGAGAGCACATTTACGGTGACTGCAGACTGCAGTAGATACAGGCTTAGCAGAGTAGTGGCAGTGCATGTATATCTGTGCATTTTCTGTTGAATCATTTAGGTTGTTATTCCTAGGATGGAAGAGCTACATTTAAAGTCCTGCTCCACTTAATTTGTAGCTGAGACTTGAATTTGGTGGTTCAACATTCCATCAGAAGGGTATAACTGCTCTAATAATAGGTATGCTGGTGAAAAGTTTTTTGCCACTCCTGTTGGAGTTTTTCCAACTTTTTTGATAATTAAATATTGAAGTAGAGACTTCAGCCTCAGTACTAACACTGCTGGTGTAAACTGCTGTGCTGTAGAAACAATCTCTTTCATTCTGTCTCTGGTCCAGAGAGTGTCTCTGAAGGGAACAGCTACTGTCAGAGAAGCAGAGAAACTGACTAGAAAGCAGCAGGCAAGTTGGTTGTTAAGGTGTCCAGGTGAGAAATGAGCAGTTTTCAAGTGCCCACACTAACTCAGATATTTAAACCCAAGCTTGTTTTGGAATACATATGCTACCTATGGCCTTATTATTTCTGTGGTAGAAAGTTGTGTACTTCTGTGTCTTCTGGATGGGGAACTCCCCACCTGCCTGAGTAAATTGTCCATTTCAACTGACTGAGTGGAGAGTAGTCACAATGAGTGAGCATAAGCAGAATGAAATCTAGTGCCTTTCTCATCTGCACTTGTGTCTTGTTTAACTCTTCTCTACTTGTTGGTTTTGGAAGATCTCTCTTCGGATAAGGATATTTTGCAGGCAGTATGGCAGCACTTCTGAAAGTTAATGCTGGGCAGATGCCCACATACAGGCCTTTGAGTGTCTAGGCAGCAATCCCTCTGCCCTTGGAAGATATAGATATACATACGTATAGACATACAGATAAGGTTGTGTATTACTTTTATTCTGGAGGGGAGAACCTATGAAGCAAAATGCCTGCAGGAAGCTGGGTCAACTCAGCTCTGTAAGAAAACAGAACTAGTGATTTGCCCACATTTCAAGGCAAACTTGCACCTTGAAATATATTTTCTATATCCTAACTTCTTAAGTCTTGATCCTGAGAATATCCTTCTTTCACGAACTGGAAAGATAATAAGTGACAAGTAAGGTCCATTTCCTAATACCACTGAGAAATGTGGTTATACCAGGTATTTTCTGTGACAATACCTCCTTTTTTTCCTTTTCATCTTTTCGCACCTTTCCTTTCCCCTGAAAAGCAGATGATGTGAATCATTAAACTCACTGGTATCCTACATGCACTGTCTCATGCTTCAGGAACTTTTTTCACTAGTGTTTGTGCTTGATGGAATCATGTAACACCTATGATCAGCAGATGCCAAATTTTCAAAAGCTGAGTATGTTTCGTAGTGAATAAGAAACAATAAAATACATGGATCAAGATGCACCAGGGCACCCTGGCATCTATTCTACAGAAACGCTGAACTCATATTGAGGACTAAAAATTCATCAAACAGCTGGTAGGAGAGCTGTATTTAACTATGTATTGCATTTATGCCCTGAAATCCAAGCTAATTGCTTGCCCTGCAATACAGCTTGGTAGATTCCATTTTTTTTTTTGTTTTCAGGCAGTAAATGTTGAGACAAAGACTCCCTGGCATTTTCAGCATGTCCATGACAGCACTGAGCAGCAGCACTGTGTCTCCTGCTAGTGACATGTTCCCTATGTTGTGTCACCGGGAGTGCCAGAATCCATATGCCTGGAGATGTCAAAGCTTCTTGCAAGGATGAGAAGATTTCTGTCCTTACTCACTGCACCTTCAGTTTTGCATCAGAACTTTTTATTACTGAAAGGTAGAAGATGTTATTATCCCAACTAAAATATTAATGAGGTTTTTCTTCAACTAGAAATCTGTCCTGTTAGAGTTACTGAACTCTCAGTTTAGAGCATTTCATGAAAATGCTAGTGGCAGCATTATTAACTGAGGTAATTTAAGATAATTTATAGCTAAAGGGAAAACTTGTATTTCATTTCCTGGCTTTTTATTTTTTAACCTTCATTTTTGTATGATTAAAAAGCCTGTTTATTTTTTGTTTCTGAAACAAAATGCAAAAAAACCCCAGTTAGAAGAAATCCATCCTTAGCTTACATCGGGTGTCTTCGTTTATATCCACAGTGAATTTGACCCATTGCTTTTGAGAAAGGAAGCCAAAATGCTCACGTTAGAAACGTGGTCATGACTAAATTGATCTTGAAAAGATTAGATTTGAATAAACTTTGAATGCTGGGATAGTGACATAAAAGAAGTACTGTATTTTTTTTAGTAGTTATGCTCATGCTGGCCTGATCTTGTTAAAGAGATGGGAGTTATATGCAGTTCAACAATAGCTTGTGTTTGAATTTCATAACTGTCACAATGGACTCCAGAATACATGTAGTCTGGAATAAAATGATCTAATAGCAGCTGCATATGCACATGATAATCCTTACTGAGGACAATACAACAATTTAAGTGAAGAAATAGATTTTAGCCTGTTAGCTGTTATACCAAAGAACTAAATTCTTCCCTTAGATGTGCTTTCAATTTGACTTATTATATATATGGATGCTAGAAGAAAAATCTGTTCAGTCTTTTTAGTACTGCACAGGGAACACAAACGCTTAAGGAGGAAGGTATCCCATCTGTAATGATAGCTAGGGATTCTACTTCACATTTCTTCTTCTAAATTCTTTCCTTCCTCTGTTTTGAAACAATTTCTGCTGGCTGTTCTTAACAGTCCTTTCAATGTCTTATTCCATTTACTAACTTTCCCCTGAGCAAAGGAAAATCTCTTTTGTTTTTGATGAGCAATTCTTTTAAATTGAGCTTGTAAGTCTCATTCATTTTACACAATCAATCTGCTGGAAAACTTGAAGGTTGGTCCTTCTTCCTGTGGAAAGTATTTACAAATAAGGAAGCTGAATTCTTCCTTTCTCTAAGCTATCAGAACTAAAAAGCAATCTCATCAATCTGTATGAGATCTATTGCCAGAGTATCAGACCTGCAGCATGATTTTCTGACTTAAAATTAGCCTACCTACATGCAATGAGTCTTTGCCAACAGACAACTACGTTGTCCCCTTGCCAAAACACAGGAGTTCCCTACATGAGATATTGCTGACTAGAGTATCCTTATTTTATATGGTGATTCTCAACTGAGTCTCAGTTTTTGTCTATAAAGGATCCTCTTGCAGATCATTAGATGCCTTTGTGACCTCTGAGCAAACTATGTTATCATCCAGGGCTTCATTTAATAGATATTACAATCTTAGATTAAGGATTGTATGATTAAGCTGGAGGTTAACATTACTTGTTGACATATCTATGATATAAGACATACCTTTGTACAGATAGCGCTATTTGAAGCAGCAACTGCAAGTCAAAATGACAAGGATCTCTCATAGGCAACACATTGTGTCTGCATCCAGCCTCCTGGTAGTTGATGACACAATTTGGTGACAAGTCTGTGAAATGCTGGGGCTACTTTTGAGAGGTCTGCATAGCATTATTTTTAAAAAGCTTTAGGGGGTAGCAAAGCTCTTAGAGCTATTAATTAGTGCTTAAGACTTCCTTATTTCATACAGAAGACTTCCCTTTAGTTTTTGACAATAGAGGAGGAAGAAAGGAGGTAGAAGAAAGGGAAAAAAAAATCAGATGTAGATTAGCCTCAATTCCATCTTTTGGGACAGTATTCTGTAATTGTAACTATTTCTCAGCCACCAAGGGTTAAAGCAGATTGAGCACAGAGAGCATGCAGGTTAGTCTGCTTTTTCTGATTTCTCCACTTGGGGTTGAAATGGTTAACAGTGTTAGCATTTGCTCTAGAAGAGCCTGGTTTCAGATGAATAGGGGCAGTTTGTGCATTCTCAAAGTCTGTTTCAGGCTGTCCTTATCCTGCACAAGGCAGCACTGTATGCACTTAGAGCCTGAAGCTTCCACCGCCTGCAGGGCTTGACTTCTTAAAAACTTTTTTTTTTGTAAATAAAAGGAAAAAAATAAAGTAATTGTTAACACTTTAAAGTTTGAGGTCTTAGCTTTGGATATCTTCTTCCTCCTGGAGTACCACTGCAGCATAAATCAAAATTTACATGTATGTTCATACCTAGCAAGCGCACTCAGAAGCAACTGCAGAGATTTCAACACTGTAAATCATATAAAGGAACACAGCATTTTGGGCTTACATTGAATCTATCAGAGATAGTCAGCCAAGTGAAAATATGCCCCAAACCTGCCTCTTTCTACTTTCAATGCATCTCTCCCCAATAACAGAATATTTGCCTCAGTCTTCACTTCCAAGTGCTCGAGGCACATTGCCCAAGTTGCAGAAGGCAAAGGCAGGGACTGTAGCAGATATCCACTGTAGCATATCACATTTGAAACCATCTAAGTAAACTAAAGGTGCATAAACTCATAGGACTGGTGAGATGCAGGGATGCAGTCCCCTACGTAGATGGGACTTTGAGCAACCCGGTTTAGTGGAACGTGTCCCTACCCTTGGCAGGTGCAGTTGTAACTGGGTAAAGTGTAAGGTCCCTTCCAACCTCAGTCATTCTATAATTCTATAAAATTATTTTAATGTCAATCACAATATTACTGCTTAAGAATTCTCAAAATTTCTCATTTCTTTGTTTTTATTTATTTTATTTTCCTTTGTCATCTTCTTTCATTCTATTAATCTGTTTTTCTTGTCACGTGAAGAATTTAAAGTGGTTTTGCTATCCTCTATACACTTCACTGTGACACTTGTTTAATCAGAGCTTCAGTTTGGTGAGTTAAGGGAGACAATAAGCACTTCCAGCTCATTACATTACCATCTGCATATTTGGTTTGGGTCTTAACTGAAAATTCCTCAATGTAAAAGCCAAAAAATAAAGCAGTCTGCCAGTAAACCAAAGCTATCAGAACCTGTAGGATGATAAAAAACGTGTTCTGTGGGCTTCTCTGCTACCTTTCAGCAGCCAGCGGCCAAAGTCTGCCTTGGGATAGACCTGTCAAAAACACAGATATGAGTCCCTTGGAACTAATCTTGAACAGAGCAAATATTAACATACGAGGTATTTTAAATGAAATATGCTGTGTTCAGCAGAGGAGCATTTGAAACACCAAGGTCTGTTTCATCAGAGCACACCTGACCTGCTCTACCCCTCAGCCACTGGCAGACTGTCAAGATTTTGGCCCTGCTGGAGTAGAAAAAACTGTTCTGTTGATTCTGGCATCTAAAACAAATATTAATGTCAACCTAAAAGTATTAAAAGATGAGATTACTTATGGGCAAAGCTAATTCCATCTTGACATATTCCTAACATTCACTAGCTCAGGAAGGTCATTATGAGGTAAGATTTTATTTGCCTGGAGAGAAAGCCTTATTCAAACTGAGAGAGGAGTTTGAGGCAGGGTTTAGACCTTTTTGTATATGCTATAAAATATATGCTAGCTAATTTAACGTATGTTGTACAGAAAGTAGGACTCTCTCTTGCTTTACATTAGAGCGAAAAATTCAGTGATATAAAGAAGTATGAGGACAGAAAGGCAATGAACAAGTCTAACTCTTGCATAACAAGATGCCACAATTTCATCCAGTTACTCCAATGCATAAGTCTTGGTTCAGTTTTGGTTACCAAAAGCATATCTAATTGTTCAGTCAAGATACTATCTTCTAGTGCTAATTATGTTCATTAAGAAAACAGCAACACTATAACCTCAAAACCCCTTTCATAATTTTGATAGTTCATGTTCAAATACTTCTAATTATTTAGATGGAGTTGTCTCAGGTTATGCTGGAGTAACCAAACACATGATTGGATCTCTTTCACATTCAATTTCTGAAGCCAAACCATTTTCTAAGCTGAGGATCTACAAGCTCGTTTTTGGATATTTACATCTGGGCTTTGATGCCAGTGCAAGATAATTACCAGTAGTTCTTTCCTCAGCTGAAACTCTACTGCTGTTTCCTCTTCTTCCCACAAAGTAATCCTCTTACAAATGCATTAAAAAATCTTTTGCACTTCACTCCATTTACCATGTGCCTCTTCTGTGATTTCGACATGGTACATCTTTGTCATCTAGGCAAAGCATTTGTGCTGACTTTAAAGCTATCAACTAAAGATAAAAAAAAGATTTTTTTTTTTATTTACCCATTTTCTGTGTATAATTGTGTCTACTTCCACTGTTTATTTTTAAGATGATGTTCAATAGTAGCTTTTCTTCATTCCACTATAGGAAGTTTTTGCACTGAAAAGCAACATCTAGGAAATAGCACAAAAGCTCTAGCTGTCAAAAAGTAAATGAATATAAATTCATTGGGGTCATTTACTCTTTTTAGAACATTATATTATCTATAGTCTGCTCTTTTAAAGATAAAATTTGCTACATTTTGGTCATCATTTATGTTAAAAACAGGGTTTAGAATCAGAGGCTGATCTCAATTGTGTAGGTATACACTGTAGGAGTATTAGACCAAAATTGTTCAGATGTAAAAGAACCTTCACATCCTGAAGAACTGGCAACAAAAGCCCTTTGCAGAATGTCAAGATGGCTGCAACCACCTCTCTATATCTAGATCAGTTCTCCTTGTGGCACCTGTCAAAGTCCCTGCTGCATCCCCTGGCAGTACTGGGTGTTGTACAGCACACCCTTTCCAGGCAGCACAGTCTGCGGCTCCTGTTAAAGGCTGACCCTGCTGAATGCAAATACAGTAAAGCATTTCTGTCAAAAGCAATAATACTGTGTTTCTATGGTGAGAGTATGTTAAACCACAGCAAGGGCAAAAAACTAGATTGTGCTTTCAATCTGCATCACCATTAGCTTTCTCTGCTTAGGAGCAAGTCCATTCCTCCAACTCGGGAAGATGTATTTTTGAGGGAAGAAAGACAGCACTTCTGACTAAACAAGCTGAGTAATTCTGCAGTGGCAATACTTAAGATATGTTAGGGCCTTGGTGGAAATAGGCACTCAATCCTCTTTGTCTCTGACTCCTCTAATCTCCTTAGGCTACACTGATTTATACAGGAGATGTCTGCAGAGAAGCAGGTGCCTTGTCATAGTCACCACGAGCAGCCATAGTGAAAATGAATACATTTTGCATCAAGGAGACCTCAGGGCTCAGAGGAGGAAAAAGTGGTGCAGGTGGTCAGCAAGGGGATCAGTGCAGTAGTTCAGTAGTTTTAAGTCGACCTTCATTTGCATCGTAAAACCATCCTGAGCACAAAGGAACAGCAGGACGGGAGCCTGCTCAGCCCCACAGCACTGGGCATGGTACAGGTTGGGAACTGGAAGCACTGGCTGAGGCGCTGAGGGAAATTTCACACTTTGCCTCCATCTCTGAAATACTTGGCTGTAAGGAGTGCTGTTTGCCTCTCACTTTTAGGAGTGCTAAAAGCTTTTCTCTCCTCTCTGTGGGGGATGATCAAACACAATTTAAGTAAGTGTGTTTCTGCTGAAGCACCAATATTTTTTGATGGCCATTTGTTCTCATTGTTAGAAAAAGGATCTTTCTGTTAACCTAATCTAAAAGATCACTTAGAGGATGCAAAACTATATGTCATTTTTAAGCTACTAAATCATGATGGCCTTAGGGAAATTCTACAGATGCCTTGCCACAATCCATTTCTTCCCCATGATGAACTACCAGAGTAGTTAGTTGGATTCATTTGCTACATCTGTTTACTTCAACTTCAAAGCTACAAAGGTATGTTGCCAATGAAACACAAAGGAGGCTGGCTTTTAAATTACTGATTATAAGAATTACTTTCTAAAGTAAAAAGGGACAGGAGATAGTATTCTTCCAGCTGAATGGATCTACTCAGGTGACTATTTTGGCTTCACCTTCTAATAATTTTCTTCTTTCTTTCCTTTTTCTGTTAACCTCTAGACATAGATAAATGAGAAACACAATATTAATGTGCTTATTAGCTGGGAATAATTTAAGACAGACTAATATCTCCCTGACAGAAAATTGTCAGCTCAGGTCTATCATGGCATCAGTCATTGCAAGCTATTAAATTTCTGCAGTAGAACTACTAGGCAGATACATTGTTTTATTTATTTCTGCAGCCCAAGCATACCCAGTCTCCATTTTGACCACAGTTGTTCTTATTTGGTTTTTGCTTATTTATTTGAAGCCATTTATAGGTGATATTGTACTAGGCTAAAATCTTAGCATGCAGAGCTGATGTATATTAAATTGTAATTTGTCTAAAAACCAAACACAACAAATCTGGGTCAAAGATATTGCCTTGGGCAAAGTCTGCCCAGGTTCTTTTGCGTCACTGAATATTACAGATTCTGTCTTTCTGCTTAAAAATGCTTATACTGATGAGGCAGGTGCCTTTTTAAGCAAAGGGCATATAATTTAAAAGCATCTCATGTAGTAAGTGCATGAATACTGAGCTATGTATTGCAGAGGAAAACAAAATCTGACTGCACAATATCCATCAACAGCTGTTTTTTGAGTTACAGGTATGTATTAGCTACTTGTTCCATTTTGAGGAAGACTTGCCCCTAAACTTTAGATGACTGATCTAAACAAAGACCTATAAAAAGCCACTAAATGCCTCTAGCCTGTTATTTCACTTTTACATCTGTTTTGCTGCATAACTGCTAGTTTCCTGGTCATCTATGCTGTTCTCATGCTACTCTATTCCTCTGGAGTGAATTATTTTCCTCCTAATACAGACTAGTTTTCTTCTGAGTCCACAGAGGGTATGGCTGAAGTCAGCCTTCTGCAGGAGCTCCTGGCTTTGAACAGTAAGAATGTGGGCACATCCACATCAGGTGGCTTAGGAATCAAGGTTCATTCCTACGCACTCTACAAAAACCACGTAGGCACTTCCGATGAATATAAAGTGGATAATCTCAGAGCCCAATGTCAATGATTTTAATCTGGTAAATAAAAAAATGAAGTTCAGAGGTTTTTTTTATCAGAAGACATTGATCAAGTAGGAGAGCTGCAGCAGGAAAAACTATCCACTGCTTGCCCTTCTTCCTCTTCCCTTACAAAAAGCAGTCAGTGGGTTTGGCATTCATTTAAGTGGAGAAGAAACTTACACCCATGCAATGGATTTCTCTGTTGCAAAAGATGATGTTTACCATACATAAGAATGCTGAAAAACTAATGCCACAATAAGGGATTATCTCTCTTCCTTGGCATCCTCTGAAGATGCAGGAAGATGTCCATGCCCTTGTATACTATTATGGGTTTGAAACTTTTCTTGGTTGCATACCTTCAGTAGTAATTCAATGGGACAATTAACTCTTTGTTTTGGATTAATAGGATGACTAAAACAGGGAAAAGCAGACAAAATATCCCAAAAGCACACTATAGTATTTTTTACCACTGTACTGATGTTTTCATGGTACAAAGCATTACCACAGTGTTGAATCATTCTATCTTCGCTGAAAGGTGAGGAGAGACTAACATTTTCTTATGTCTGAATTACGTGTTGCTGCCTAGTGTAATATGCAGTAGCAAGCTCTTCAGGTCACTGCTATGGCTTAGTCTTGACAATGAAAACAAAATAACTACAGCTCTTAAAATTATCAGTGTTTTTAAGCATCAGTTTCAACAAGAATGCCTGTCATACAGGTGTCATATCACAGGATGACACACATCGCCATGTGTTTCCTTTTCATCACTTCAAAAGTCTTTAGCCAGTGGCTGGAAATGCCTTTAAGTGCTTAAAAAAGCACATTTGTATACACATATATTATTTGTTATAGACTATAATCCCCAAATTGTTTAAGCACATGGTTGAAAACCATCTTATTGTGCCCAGGATATCCTGTACCCCCAAAACTCTGAATACTGACTTTTGAAGGCTTTCATAGTTTGATTCACTTAACTGAATTACCTGTTCTTTCAGACTATAGCTGCACTAGATGCATACACCTTTACTGCCAAAAATATATCAATATACATATTATTGAATAATTAATTTAAAAAATGTTTAATGGGCTACAAATCAATGTCATTTCCATTACAAAATTGAATAGGGAAATAATTTAAAATATATTATAAATATAAAAATAAAATTTCATTCAATGAATGATTTAATCACAAATAGAAACAAAATTTTACATTTAAGTTCCAAGAGAAATCTTGAAGAACATGTCTTGTTTTAAAAAATACTGTCACTGATCACACAGACTCATTTCTTTCCTAACAGTAATTTATAGGCTGACATCTGTATATTGTTGGACATAATAGGCCACACCAGATTATTTCAATTTGAGTTTCGTTCACTTAAAATTGTATTTCTCAATAAGTGGGATGAAGTTTCTCAGCATTATACATCTGGTAATTGATTTATCACTCTGAGGATGAAATTTTGGTACATAAAGCATTTTCTCATTGATGATATTATGTGATTGTAATTTCACATTTGGAGAATATTAATAATGTTAATGCTAATATTATTAGCGTTATTTTTCATATTATTACTATAGATTACTGTTGTTACTTATGCTTTAGTGATGCATAATTACCATAATATCCAATAATGTGTAGTAATAATGTTAATACAATAAAACAACAGAAATAGTAGTAGCGAACTGAAGTCTTTTCAGGCTCTGGAGCACATAGAAAGCCACTACCTTTCTCCCACAGAACATATATGAAAATTCTTTTGAGACAGGGAAAAATATGACAGTCTATGGAATATCTAATTAATGAAAAATTCAATTTTTTTAACCAAAGGATTGTCAAGGAAAATATATCTCTGCATGGTGCAGGTTGTTGCTTATTCTCATCCTTACGTAGTTTGGTTTTCTGAGAAATGGCATTAATCTTGCTCTGAGGACGAGGCAGCACACCCCAGGGAATTCTTTTCTAAGTCTTTTTGCAGCATGTTTTAACTTCTATTCAGCCACTGCTGATGGTTTTATTCAGTCTCCCTCTACCAGGTAGCCTGTTGGACTTACTAAACAACTCCAATTGCCTTCTTACTATCTCCTCCTACCAAAGATAACTGCACAGTTACATGACATTAGGTGTTGCCTTAGGAGTAAATATAAAAGCCTTTAATCAGAATTATAGGGATTTTTAAAAAGCTTCCCAAACTCTGCCGTGTCTTGAGGCAGCTAAGAAACAAAAAAGCTCATAACATGCCTAATTGGAATACTAGAATTATTTAAAATGAATACAGCTCCTGGGTTTCTCCTGCCTCAGAGTACATTCCTTTGAAAACCTCAGCCAATGGCTTTAATAATTTAAATACTATCTTCCTTTTTAAAAAAAAATATAATAATCCTGTAGAGTAGAAGTTCTCAAATATCACAATCAGTAATAAAAGGCTGATGGCATTGTGGACACACTGGTCTGCTTGACCTTAAACTTTCTATTTAATGTTTCTTATGGGCAAAATATGCCAGGAGGATTCCTTTTACCCAGTACAGCTGATTAAAATGGCTGAACGAGAAGAGAAGAGGCAAAGGGATGGTGTACCAGTCTCAGGTCATTAGTTGCTCTCTACTTCAGCTCAGCCTGAGCTCAGCTTAAAAAGAATTGACCTTACAGTCAGCTCCCATGGGACCACTTGGAATAAGCAGTGTGCAAAGCTATCAGTAGGCACTAGATGTCCAGCTGGAAGAGTACTACATTTCAGAGAGGGGGAAAAGCTGACCTGTACACTTCATTATTTGGTCCATGGGATGTTCTGACAACCTGCAGAGGACCCCCAGGAGAAAAATGTTAAAGCTGAATTATCTCACTATTGTAATAAATTGGGCCAATAGAAAATCACATCATAATACCAAATCTTGACTATCAAAAAATTTGGGGGTAGTTTATCCCTGGATTACAAGACTTGGGGCTACAGATTTTCGCAGCCCACAGCACTGATGTGCATCAGAAATATTGTCATTTGTATATCGGCCTGGAGAGCTGTCTCTAACTCAGGCAAATCACACAAATTTCTAAATTAGATTTGCTACAACTCAACTCCAGTTCTGGAAAAGAAAATACATTCTTACAATCATTTGTTTGTTTGTTTGTTTGTTTGGTCTGTCTGTCTACCTACCTACCTATTTTTAATATGCCCATATCAGCTGATTAGGGCAGCCACAACGCACAACTTAGAAATACAGGCTCAAATGAAGTTAAGTAAAAATTTTCACACCAATGACAGTAATGTATGTCTTCTCCAGCAGCACTTATGCATTAGTATCCATATGTCTATGTGGCTACATTTTTCAAATAGTCTTGGTCACAATTATCTTCCAGACTTCTCCCTGGGATGACTAGG
Organism: Piaya cayana; assembly: GCA_013389865.1. Classification (NCBI taxonomy): domain Eukaryota; kingdom Metazoa; phylum Chordata; class Aves; order Cuculiformes; family Coccyzidae; genus Piaya; species Piaya cayana. The sequence continues at coordinate 61,498 of WAAB01004752.1, read as the reverse complement.
GAATACCATTCACTGATCGTTCCCAGATGCCTCATACATATTTCTGCTCTGAAAATTAAGATAGTTAATATTATGTACATAGATTGTTTCATGACAGTTGGCCTCATTTCCATGGAATTATCTTAGGTGTCTTTAATTTATTCATATTTTGTTGAAGGGGACTTGGTAATTCAGCTGTTCTTGCTGCAGCCATGTTAATAGGGGTTTGGAAGGAACCAAGGCTCTTGATACATATGCAGCTTTGTTGTCACAGCTCATGATGTATGGGACTGTAGCTGAATAAGGAACATCTTTGTCTCCAGCTTTCAGTCTTTTTACAAAAGTGTAGATGAAAATGAATAAATATCTATTGGATTCTTTCTGATTATTTCTTTTCTTATGACTCATTCTGTTCTTCACATACAATGCAATGCTTGGCAGCCTGGCATGGGTTTATGGGTTGTAATTGTATTTTCTCCCCCCAAGCTATTTGCAATGGATCCAAAGGGAAGATTCGTTAGATAGAGGAGGAAAGGTGTTATGCTGGTTATGGTAGAAAAAAAGTGGGACTGTATTTGCAAAGGTGGGGGAGAAGGAGAATGCTTTCACCACTGGGAATGTGAATATCTCATCCTTGCATGTACATAATCTAAGAGCCAAAGAGAAAAGGTTCCTCAGAGCCTTGACATAGCTGATTGTTCTTCTACACGAAAACAGTCTGAAGGATTCAGTCCAGAGCCAATTTCACAATATATGGTTTAGTTTGAAATTCACTTGAATTAATTCTAGCAACCTTAACAGACAGCCTGGGGAATCTTAGGACTCTGTCATTGGAGATCTTCACTGCCACTTTAAAAATACACCTGCTCAGGACTGACTTAAGTTTAACAGAACCTGTGTTGCTGCACTGGATCACTTGAGCTCTCTTTCAGCCCTCTTTCTCTAAGTTTTCATTAATCTCATGTAAGAGATTAATTTGGGTAAGAATATAAAAAGAAAGAGGCTCTGACTAAAGTCTGAAGAGAAATTCATTTCTATTTTCATTCCAGAATCCAACCAAAGTCTAATGGTTTTGTATATACATCAGATAATATACTTATAGCAGACCACTTTTAGAACATGTTGACATTTCTTGGAATCAGCAAAGACAGAGATATTTGAATTGCTGGAAGACAAACACTTCAGTATTTTTTCTCTTCCACATCCCCCAGATCTCTAATAAAGAGGTTATATGTGGAAAAGTAAGATAACCACATAAATTTTAACAGCACATTAAAAACAGCTCTTCACAAAGATTCACAGGACTAATAATTAGTTTACACACTCCCTTTTCTTGCTTGTTTTATAAATGGACATATCTTGCCTCCATTAGATTATCCTCTCTTAGCAAGTGACTTGAAACATTAATTACTTGAAAAATTCAGGTCAGGTGCCTAGCACCTACCTTACAAGACACTTTGAATTGAAAACATCTTTATCCAGCATTGTCAGTTAAATTATGCAGGAGATTGCACTGAGGATCAAAGAAAGAGAATGTAATACTAAGGAATTAGAAAAGTTTCTGAAGATAGTTGGAGATTCTCCCTGTTGTGAAAAGTACAATCACCTTTAGCAAAGCTCTGCATCTTGGAATAGACTTTAAATCTTTAAAAGCTAAGTAAACACACAAGAAAGTCAATAGTTACAGTATGATAAGTCATTTAAAAGCATATAAATATCTGTGTCTTCTTATCTGTCTGTACAAGTATTCTGTATGGAGAATTATCAGCATTAGAATTTGGGAGGGTGGTTAAAAATATTTAGGGATAAAGACAGTAAACAAAATTCTGTGTCTCATTTGGTGTGAAACAGTAGTATCAGTAACAAGTTTTGTCCTTGCAGGAAAAAAAATACATTTTAGAGGTGATTAGAACTTTTAAATAATATTCACTCATTGTACTACAGTAACAAAAAAAATACAAAGGAAACTTTGATTTAGTACAACTAGAAGGACAAAGAAATCATACTGAGTTCAGTGTTTCCAGTGTGTATCCGTGCATGTCTCTGCAAAGACAGTTTGGGAGTCTCCCCTCTAGGAAGACCTATGTTATTAACAGAATTGGGAAAATCAGTTATAGAAAACAGACAATCTCTAACTTACTCCTGAACATGTGCTTATAGTCTTTGCTGCCCTTTATATCCATCATAACAACATATCTATCCTGATATTGAATCAAAAACATGGTAGGCGTAGGACAAAATGCATTGATGTGCTGTATACATATTTTGCTGACTCAAGTTTATTTTAAAATATTAATCAACTAACTTTATATTGCTAGGCTGCCTGCCAGACCAAGTATCTGTCTGCATCTCTCTAACTTTATGCCAGACCAGACTTTTTCTCTTCTAATTGGCATAAAACCAGTGTAGAAACTCATTGCTAGCACAAATCCTGCACTGAGAGGACGTTTGTCTATACATGATTCAGACCAAATGTACATTGCTGTGTGGGGTAGATCCAGTTCTAACACATATAGGACCATGATCTCACTTCCTAATGTCACCTGTAAATCTCCACAAGGCACAACCATTAATTCTGAAGGACTCAGGGAACTGGGAAATCCCCCAGAAACCTGTGGAAAAATTCCACCTCCAGAGTCCAACCCACATGTAACACCCTTGTTACTCCAGTTTTGAAACCCTTTATGTAATGACAAGCCAGGGACTTCTGCAATTTAAACTGTATCTCACAAGCACAAACACTGAGTTAGCTACAAACCAGGCAGGTTGGAGACCAGTGGCAGATTAGCCAGATTTTTCCCATAATATATCTCTGCTGTCTCAGGCTGTATGATTATCTGTAACTGATTGAGCTAGTGTAGAGAGCTTGGTATGCCTACATGAGCTGCAAGTCATCCCCCTGGATTTCAGAGAAGTATTTAATCAAGCATAACAGAGTTTCATGACTCACTAAAGCAAGTGTAAGAGAAACAAGGTGAGAGCCCCAGATGGCTGTAAGTCCTGTTTTTATTATGTGGTTTGAAGCACATTTTACACAAAGGTAGAATTTATCAAAGTAATGTTTTCAGAGGAAAATTGTAAATGCTGACCTCTTACAATGTGGGATGCTAGGAGTCATAAAACACAAAAGCATCTATAGTCACAGGAATGCTACTTGTTAAAAAATTAAATGTCATTACATTTGAATGTAAATAGAGCTGTAGAAAGAAATCAGCTAATACTGTTATGATTTAATGCCAGCATACCAAATCACCCAATATTTACATTTGAGCTATACTGATTACCACACTGATGTTGCAAAATTCTCATATACCATTTTAATATTATAATAATTTTTATATAATTTCCCAACAGTAATAATTAATGAAGTTCTGTCTCCAGAAACAACTCATCCTTCTGGCTAGGTTCTCATTTCCTTGCTTCCTTAGATTGATGTGAAATATATTCAGCACTGTGTGACTGGCTTTTCTTTGCTGAGAGTACATAAGCATTAAGTAGAATATGGGTGTGTTGCTCTGGGCTTCAGTGAGAGCAGGCCTTAGTTTAATATGTTAAGACATCATCTAAGTAATTTTCCTCTTGCCATCTTTGATATAATACATTATCATAATACAGGGAGCTAGAAGCAGCAAGAGTTGATTAAGTGTCAAAATGCTCTCTGAAACTCAAAACATTGAGAGTTGCAATGACAGTTCTTAAACTTTGAATGTCGGCAATAGTCTTAAAGGACAAAAGAAAAATTGGCAAGGAACAAGTTGGAACACATATTTATAAGTAAAACCACACAATTTGGTTCTTGAATTCTTACTGTAAGCAACATAGAATTGGGAGTGATCAATATGCACCCCTTTATACACTTAAGTCTTTGTCCAAGACCCTAAAAAATGTCTAGTATCTAGTCAGGGGTCCAGCTCCCACTAATTTCAGTTTGCATTAGGTGTGTATCTGAATGCAAGTGTCGGGGCCTTCACAAGTTTATGCATTTGCTTATTCACATTAGAAATAGTATTTTTCACTAGAACTGTTTTTCAGATTTCTCCTGAAAAATAAAATATTGATTCTTAACATTCTTGTGAGTTACTTTATTATTTTATTTCCATTTTGCTTATGAGATATAGAGATACAGAGCAACTGGGACTTGCTTAAAGTTACATTCTTTTTTTTTATCACTGCCTCTCCTGAGAATGCTAATATCACCTATCTGCAAGCAGCACAGGAAAGATAAATTAATTAATATTTGCAAAAAGCTTTGGAATTCTGAGCTGAAAGGTTCTTGATAAGTGTAAAGAATTATACTGTAAATTATGCATAAGTATTGTGAATGCTGCTTTTTCAGATGTGTCTGCTACAAAGATCACTCAGTAGTTCAGACATCTAAAACAGGGATGGTGCAAGACTGTTTAAGAATTGATTAGTATACCTTTGGGAGTATAAGAATGTCAGTCTACGGCAATGCAGTAGACAACACCTCCTATATCATGAGGAAAATGACATTTCAATACCATAACAAGTTCCTTACACCTTTGAAGTTTCATCTTAGTTCAAAGACAGTCAGTTCTTTATTTTTCATATAATTATGAAAGTGGCTTCATGTCAATATGTGCTTTTTTTAAAAAAGTGAAAACAACCTAGATGGAATAGTTATAATTCCAAGGAAAACTCTGTCTCTCCTCCATTGCTATCAGTCACAATTTGGGCTGATATTCCTAGTTTTCCTGAAAGTTGCCTAGGAAGCCTTTAACCTACCCACAGCTGAATTGCTTTAAAACCAGGGTTGAATGTGAACCACTAAGTATTCTGTTCAAAGGTCTGGAGAAATAAGACTGCTTATGAGACAAAAATGACAAAAGAAGGAGCAATATGTGTATCTGGGCAATTAATAATGAAGATTTGTTCTACAGGAGTAGGCAAAGAGCCCTGGGATAAAAGGACAGGATTTGTCTGATTCGGGGTCTATGCGATGAACAATCATTTACCACAAAACCACTGATAACATTGTCTACTGACTAGATCAGAAAGTCCAAGCAAGGTCACTAGAGCTCTGAACTTCAATGCCTCTGTTGGGACTGACTGGTCCTAAAATGGGATAAACTGGTCCTGGTATGTGATCTTCATGTCACAGCAGTAATGAAGGAACAGCAGGGCTACTGAGTTCTTCTTTATCAAAACACATTTCAGTAAATAAACTTCAGAAACTGAAAATATGACATAAATTCAGGGCAAGGGAAACTACGAGCTTGCCAATATTCTTTTTTTCCAGGGAATGTACAAGTCAAAATGCCCAAATGGTCTTTGAAATGCATGTTTCTCAATGAAATATCTGGTAAAATAAATCATAAAGTATCTGCCACAAAAGCAGGCAAAATTTAATTTCCCTAATTTAAAAGAATCCAACAGCAAAAATTTCCTGTTCTCTTGACAACCTCAGTCTCTTTTCCACTGGCCATGAACTTCCTTCATCTACCCAGTTAATACATTGGCTACTATGTCTACAGGGNAGCTGGACAAGGTGCTGAGGGGCATAGTTTTGTGATTGATAGGAATAGTTGGACTTGATGATCCTGGGAGGTCTTTTCCAATCTAGTAATTCTGTGATCTCCTGCCAGCAGAGTAGCACAAATTCTTTGTCTTTAGCACAATTCAGGTGAATATATTAGAGCTAATAATATAAGGTGACCTACAAGGCAAGCAAAATGTACATAGACTCGGAGGACTGTGGTGGTCTGAGCTGCAGTTAAAACCTAGGCTTAACTGAGAAAATAGTATTTGTGAAGCTGAAAGTTAGATCAAGAAGAAAACACAAAACATTGCAATGCAAAGCAAAAGAATACCACAACTTTACAGCAAGATAAAATCTTTGCAGTGGGCTAATCATTTGGTAGGAAAGGAGGAAATAACAAAAAATACTACTACAGAAATGGTTGAAATAAAAAAAGGCCAGAAAAGTATTGGATGGAAGCTGGGAGGACTACAGAAATAAGAAGTCTTAAAATTTCCTTTTTTAGCTCCTATATTCTTCATGTAATAATGTGCCACTATATGACTCAAAAAAAGAGTATGTGTCTTGTTGGCTTTTTTTATTTAAAAACTAAAGAGAGAAGGTCTGAAAAACATGACCCTGCCTGTGAGGTGGCCTGCATGAAAAAGATCACCGAGCTGAGAGTGAGTTTCTAGTTACACCCTGCTGTGCTCAATAGCTTTCCACCAGCTTTCCATCAATATTGACAGTGTGTAACAACCCTTCAAATTTCTCATCTCCTACCTGTGGTGAAGTAACTTCTTCAGAAGATTTGAAAGCCATCCCAGAAAATGAGAAGCAGCCCATATCCTGGGTCAACCTTTCATCTGTACCTTGTGTGATTATAATGGCAGAGGTGAGTACAGTTTATAAAATCCATCTCGTACAGGGACTTTGAACACAGCATCATTTCCAACTTGGGAGACTCAAGTTAGTGTTGAAATAAGAAGTTAGGGGTATTTTTCCAAAGGTGCCAAGCAAAGACAAGATAGTGAAGAATTGTATCCCTGACAATGAGGCTAGTGGTGTTTAGCTTGTAAAAGGGATGGTGTCCACTTGTTTCAATTGCATTCAAATTTTCTAAGTTTAGCCAAAAACTACCTGTGTTTTCAATGTGAATATTTTAAAGGTGAAAAGAAAACAAGATGTGCAATGTTGTTTTGCCTCAGAATTTTCAAAACAGAAAAGAATACTCCTGGGATCAATTGGCATATAATGTTACTGATTTTCATAATAAGCGTGACTTGAAGAAATTTAGAAGAGAAACTATGACTATGCATGAAGTTCTTTCAAATGTCCTAGCAAAACAATTAGGACAGAAGGAACACATCCCTCTCATTTTTCTTTCCCTTTGCTAACAGAAACTTTTGGATTAAATGTGACTGTGTTAGACTAGGTCATATACTAACTGGGAACTACTATTTCACACATTTCACATATTTTTTTGAAAAGAGGTCACAAACATACTTAATATGATGCCAACTTAATATTTTTTTTAAAATTACGCATAGAAACAGTTACCTGCATTAGTAAGATTGAGAAATTTTCAGCAGATGAAGACAGAGTGAGCAAGATAATTTTCTGTTATGACAGATACTTTATTGGCTTTAAACTGTGATTTGTCATTGGAGATGTGTATGTCAACTGGAAAACGACATCCCCTTGCCATTGATTTATACAATAATTTAAAATTAATTTTTCATGCAATACCAAATGCCTTAGTGTGTTCATAAGCTATTAGGCCATATGCCACACATTATTTTGCCAGGTGTAAGCATGGTACAAATTAATTACCCCCTAAGATATCCGAGGGATTTTGAAGCACAAAAGTAAACAAAGAATATAAGATGAAAATAACAAGCTTTGGAAAAAAAAATTAAAAGGCTTGAAAGGACTTTTAAAAAAAAAGATCTTATGTCTTAGTAAGAAACGCCATATGTATCTTAATCCTCAGCATTTAAAAGATACAGCAGGTGTAGAATATTGTTGAAAGATCTAATTTGACCTACCTTGTCCAATAAAGTTCTTACTGACCTAACAGATTTGTTTTAAAAAATTCCACATTTAAATGTTTAAAGTGGAGATTGTAGTGGGAAAATTGAACCAAATAAATGTGCTAACAGAGTAAATCATTATATTGGGATAGTGTCGTCTTTGTTATGATTTTACATATGAAGTAGTACTGATGATTCATTCAGGAGAGGGAGGGAAATTAATTATTAAGGTCTGTTATATGTTTGAAACGAGTACAGATCAGTGGTCTATGTCCAGTCCTAAAGAGTGACTATCAGAGTGCTAGTTCTCATATAATTTCTAAATACCAAAATCAAACAACACATTGTTTTAATTCCTCTCTGTCTATAGGTTGAATAAAGCTATGCACATAAATCTGCAGACAGTAATGTAAAATTGTCATACTTCTGTTATTTTCTCATAACAACATATACATCTGAAACTCATGTAGGCTTGCATAAGGCCATTTAAAGATACTAAGATCAGCATTATAATGTATCCTTAAAATAGTAAAATAGGTATCTTTCAGGCATACAATTGGTAATAGAAACACAACCCATCAGCAGAGGTGTTAAATAGTTTGCTCAATTGAACAGATTTTCAGCCCACTTGAATACTGTTCTCCAGCTCTTGCCTAATCTTATCATTTAGTTGTACCGTGCTGTGTTTGCCTGCTACAGAAAACCCAGAGAGGTACTCTGTAAGCAAATAATTATTAGAACACCAGTTCACTGTTCCTTCATAACGTCTGCTGTCAGGTTTGAATCACTTTGTCTCTAGGCAAAAACTAGCAGTTAAAGGTAAGTTTCACAGCACTATCTGAGATGCAAGCAATAAATACTTAACAGTGGGAACTTTTTTCAGCTCAGACCTCTATTAGTTATTCTGTGCATGTTCCTGCCAAATCGCAGCAGGTTTCCCTGTCTTTCCCCACTTTTAGTTCAGTAGGGTTTCTTTCAGTGACTTCATGAAGGCTAAGGGGCACTTAACGTCTTCTTTATGGCATAGGCCATACTAGTGTATTATCAGCTAATTCAGCACACTTTGGGCTGTGATGCTGAGCAAATTGCTTTGGCTCCAGCAGAGGTTATGGGTGTGATGCCATTATTCTTTGTGAAATTCTGTACTCCATGTGGTTCAAGACCCTTCTGAGTTTGCTTCTGGGAATGACCATACAAAAGAAATTTCACAGTCCATGAACCTGACTGTTAGTCATCCTTGTGAACACTACTTCATACAAGCTCCTCTGCTGGGTTCAAATGAGTATTGCTATAAATGAGCAACAGTCTGCACAGTCAGACCCTATAAGTTAGAGTAGTAGCACAGAAAAGCATTTTACAAAAATACCTATTACATGATGGTTTCCTTTTGTTCTTGCACAGAAATTGCAAGGAGAGTCTGACACAACAGATGGTATAATATTAAAAAATATTTCCTAGATAATAGAGAAACCAGCAATGTTATTTATTTTCTAAAGAGTCACTGAGGAGAACACATGTTAAAAGCTGGGTGTGGGCTCAAGCCAATTTTCACATGGAACGTGGGAGTGTTTCACATAGTAAGAAACTGCTATTGCCAGTGAGGCCAAGAAGCCAATTACTTTCCACAGGCATGGCTTGGGCAGTGCCATGGCTCAGCCCCTTTACCATACATTATATCCTGCTTTGCCTTCACATGTTGATCAAAAAGTCCAGTTAAGACCTAAGAGAAGATGTTGTATCAGGCTTGAGATGCTTTCATGGTATCTCCAGGACACTAAGCAGAGCAGAGAAATTGTGAAGCTTGATAAAGGGCCCACAAAGTAGACAGGGGAAGAATAGAAATACTATCCTTCCAAGCTTAGATCTATCTGTCAAGTAAGTTGAGTTTTATGAGTCAGCAATGGTGATTTTACTGAGAACTCAAGACAGGAGAGGACAACTCACTTCAAAATATCTTTTCTTTTTCTACCATTGAATTTAGCAGCAGAAGTGCTATTTTTGTACGGTGTGTTTCAAGTTTTCTTCTGCTGGCAAGGAAGAGAATTATGTCAGTATTCTCAATCACTCAGATCTGAATAGCTATTTACAATCATACTTTCAACCTTTAATCTCTCAATCAAATTAAAAATTCTATAAAATCATGAAATGTATTAGGTGAAGAGTAATTTACCAGGGACAATCTCATTGATTTCAAAGAAGACTTGGTATCCTCCTTTACAGTGTAATTTTGATCTAAAGCATACTCTTCATGAATCATGAATATATCATTATTGGGCAAATCCCAACCAATTTTGAATAGGATTTCAAGAGAATCACTGGAAACAAAGAGGTCTAGATCATGTCAAAGTTCTCTGCAAAGAATGAAGAGTGCTCTTCCCATATTTCATGTTCCCATTTATGACAAAAATAGCTGCATGTCACATCATATAACATTTTATTCATAAGGTCAGAGTTTGCTGGGAAATCTGTGTGCATTGACTTTAGTAGAATGACCTGGGTATATGTCAGAGTGTAATTTGTGCTATAATGTTTACAGCTGAATTTCCCCTTTCGTTTAATATAATTAGGTTTACTATTGCAATATTTTATATCAGCAAAATGTCACTGCAAACTAGATCCTCGTGCCCTTATATACAGTGAAGAGAACAGATGCATTGGCACTTGTTTTAAAAGTAAGGTACATTTAAATGTGACTGCAAATATGAAAGATAAGACAACTATCATCTAGCATACTATTAGGTGATTTTTCTGTGTGTGGTTTCTTCTGTTCTCCTTTGGTATTGCTTGTTCTATTGACAGGCAGATTGATAACATGGACGAAAATAGACCATTCTTCTGTTCTGCTTTGGCATTTCTGTTGTTCTTTAGAGAACCTTATGTTTGTCTTAGATATCCCATATCTGACATTGTAGTCCATACTTGTGACTTTGCTTGCCATGGTCACATTAGGAATCTTTTTGAAGGGATTTGATCTAATAGTACAATTTATTTTACGTATAGCATTACAGCAGGGGTTGTTAAATGAACAAGCTGTGACTCAGTTTTCACCTTGCTTTTTGAGTCCTTCTTTGAGCTTTCAGTCCTTCATTGAGCAAATTAGTAAGCCATATGAGCCTGCCCACTCCTTCTCATTCCTCACAGAGGACAGCCTCTGCTTTTACCACTTTCTACATAAAAAAGACAACTCGTATTCCTTATCTTCCTTTCTTTCTCCTTTTTTGGAAGGCTGTGTTTTGGGTGACTTTTTTTGGTGTTTGTTTTGGTTTTGGTTTTGTTTTGTTTTGGTTTTTTTTACTAGTAGCTGGGTTAACAAAGTGCTTTACTCCTCTGTGCCTTAAGAGATTCAGTAATGCTCTACAAGAACTATGATTAAGTGGCCTGCAGAGGCCAAGAGCAAATCAAAGTTCACTGTCTACAGAGTCTTCCCCTGCAACTCTGAACATTTCTCACTTGAGAAATACTTAACATTTAAACAATCCTGAGAAGACCCATGCTAAACTAGAGTTGGAAAAGTGACTGACTTGGATACGATTTTTGCAAGGCTGGTGCTGGATCTCACTCTGTATGTTAGTAGAGAAAAGAGGAAAGAGATTCTCATGAAATAAACTCGTAGCTAAGAAATTCTTTGCACAAACCGAGTTGCTGTCTAAATGGGTTTCAGAAGGCAAACTACTGCCTCTTACTTCTTTTCCATATGGGAGGTGATGAAGCTGCAGTAAGTAGCTCAAGGGTGGTCAAAATTATTTTAGAGCCTTGAGATGGCTTGTGAGAGAATCTGGGGCTCAGGTGAGTTTTTCAACCCTCCTTCCAGTTACAAGCAGTGACACTGGAGAGCATTCAGACAGACAGTAGTGGTCAATGGCTCAAAGTCCAGATGGAGATGCATGACAAATGGTGTCCCTCAGGGGTCTTGTTGTGACCANTCTCACTCTGTATGTTAGTAGAGAAAAGAGGAAAGAGATTCTCATGAAATAAACTCGTAGCTAAGAAATTCTTTGCACAAACCGAGTTGCTGTCTAAATGGGTTTCAGAAGGCAAACTACTGCCTCTTACTTCTTTTCCATATGGGAGGTGATGAAGCTGCAGTAAGTAGCTCAAGGGTGGTCAAAATTATTTTAGAGCCTTGAGATGGCTTGTGAGAGAATCTGGGGCTCAGGTGAGTTTTTCAACCCTCCTTCCAGTTACAAGCAGTGACACTGGAGAGCATTCAGACAGACAGTAGTGGTCAATGGCTCAAAGTCCAGATGGAGATGCATGACAAATGGTGTCCCTCAGGGGTCTTGTTGTGACCAGTGCTGTTTACTATCCTCATCAATGATATAGACAGCAAGATTGAGTGCACCCTCAGCACTCAGCTGACTGGTGCAGTTGCCACACTGGAAGGATGCATCCAGGTATCATCCAGAAGGAGCTGGAAAAGTGAGCTTGTGTGAACCTCATGAGTTGGACTGGAGCCATCTGCAGTTTCAATAAAGTATGGGGGATGATGTGATTGAGAACAGCCCTGTGGAGAATGACTTGGGGGTGCTGGTCGATAAGACACTTGACATTAGCTGGCTCCTGAAGCCCAGAAGGCCAACTGTGTCCTTGGCTGCATCAAAAGAAGCACAACCAGCAGGTCAACAGAGGTGATTATCCCCCTCTGTTCTTGTGAGAACTCACATGAAGTATTGTGTTCAGTTCTTGAATCCTCAACATAAGAGGGACATGGAACTGTTGGAACAGGTCCAGAGGAGGGCTGCAAAGATGATCAGAGGGCTGGAGCACCTTACATAGAAAGACAGGCTGAGAGTTGGTCTTGTTCAGCCTGGAGGAGAGAAGGCTTCGAGGACACCTTATAGCAACCTTCCAGTACCTGATGGGGACCTACAAGAAAGCTGGAAAGGGACTGTTCACACGTACATGTAGTGTTAGGATGAGGGGGAATGGCTGAAAGTTGATGAGGGGAAGATTTAGAGTGTGCATTAGGAAGAAATACTTCAANGGGTGCTGGTCGATAAGACACTTGACATTAGCTGGCTCCTGAAGCCCAGAAGGCCAACTGTGTCCTTGGCTGCATCAAAAGAAGCACAACCAGCAGGTCAACAGAGGTGATTATCCCCCTCTGTTCTTGTGAGAACTCACATGAAGTATTGTGTTCAGTTCTTGAATCCTCAACATAAGAGGGACATGGAACTGTTGGAACAGGTCCAGAGGAGGGCTGCAAAGATGATCAGAGGGCTGGAGCACCTTACATAGAAAGACAGGCTGAGAGTTGGTCTTGTTCAGCCTGGAGGAGAGAAGGCTTCGAGGACACCTTATAGCAACCTTCCAGTACCTGATGGGGACCTACAAGAAAGCTGGAAAGGGACTGTTCACACGTACATGTAGTGTTAGGATGAGGGGGAATGGCTGAAAGTTGATGAGGGGAAGATTTAGAGTGTGCATTAGGAAGAAATACTTCAAGATAAGGGTGGTGAGGCACTGGGACACGTTGCCCAGGGAAGTTGTGGATGCCTCCTCCCTGGAAGTGTACAAGACAAGGTTGGATGGGGCCTTGAGCAGTCTGATCTAGTGGGAGGTGTATCTGCCCACAGCAGGGGGAGTGGAACTAGATGATCTTTAAGGTCCCTTCCAACCCAAACCGTTCTGTGATTCTGTGATTCTTTGATTCTGTGATTCTATGACTTTACCTTTGGTGGGGGGAAATAGGGTACTGCAGGGTACAAGTAACTGAATATAATCCTTAGCACTATGAAGAAAGGAGAAATAATAATGCAGAAGATGTTAGGACAGCAGGGGTACTTTGATGAGCTGTTTCAAGATGTTGGGAGGTATAAGTGCATGTTAGTCTTATGCTGACATTTGAAAAATACTGGCAGAGGGTTTGCCTGAATAGGAAAGTGTTATTAGGTCTTCCTTGTATGTAGCTAGCAAAATGTCTTTTTCTTCCTTATGTATTCCACTGTAGAATTTTGAGGTGGAGGAAATACAACCATTGGACTTCAGTCTGACTGACCACTTTGAACCTGAAGACACTTCCTAGTTCTGACTCCAATGTGTAGCAAAATTTTGCTGAAGACTTGGAGGGTGTTGTAAAGCATGCATAACTTTTATGCATGACATTTGATATTTAAAGGAATCTAAATGGTTTTGAAGGTTGGATTAAGGGGTTCAATACTCTTCTTAAAATGGAGCAAGTTTCTAAAATAATTTAGAAGATTCAGTAAAGACAAATGGAAACGTTCACACATAGGAGGGTAATAAAATTCAAGAACACAGTTAAATCAGGTTCCTCAAGGAATGTGTAAAGATTGAAGTAAACAAACTGAGGATAAGTCAACTATTATAAAAAAAAGGTAGTTCCTCTATTGGGTAATAGGATTATCAAAGTAAATAAAGCTTGACGGTAACACATGTATAATAGTGCTACTTTGGCTTTAATTGAAATAGCATTCATATTTTGGGATGCTGTGTTTCAAACAGAATAGAAATCTACAGAGAATCAAACAAAGAGCAGCAACCTTCCTAAGCTATTTAAAAACTTGGTCCATGAAGGTGGGACAAGAGAACAAGGTGACTGGAGAGTGTGTATTCACAACCACAATGCAAACACTACAATTTTAGAATTCTGTCACAAGCCATTATCGCTTGTTAGAAGAGGACGAGCTGTGCCCTGGCCTGGGAGAATGTGATTAACAGATGCTCAAAAATTATTTGTGGAAGAAGAATCAGTTGCAAGGAAGCTGACTGAAGTAAACTCATTTGAAATATTCGTAGTCTTGGGACTGTGAAGGAATATTTGCATCAGTTCTATCTTCCTCAGCCACAACCTGGCTATTCTGAAGGGGCCAAAATCAAACCATGACAATGATACAGGAAGATAAGCTACTGCAGATGATTCACTTGAAGTCTTTTCCTACTCTCATAATTTGCAGAAACTCATTCCAGAATGTTTACTTATTTAAATCAAAATACTAGACTGAAAGTACCAAACTATGCCTCAAGAAGTTCAGAGTGTTGGAAGTGAAAACTCTATCAATTTGAAGTATTTCAAAGGGAGATATCTTTAAGGATCAAATCAATATACATCAAGGTTTTAAAAAGCAGATGGTGATGGTAACGCATCCTGGGTTTTTTTCCTACCCGACTCCCTGCTAGCCAGATTTTCCCTTCTAATGTAACGCAACATCTGTTTCTGATTCCAAAGCAGACCAGACTACTGTGGAATCATAGCAGATGTACTATTTTGGTACAGATTACATCTTACATGATTTATTAAATTTGTACAATGGCATCTGTGACACTTTATTATCTAGGAAATAGTAGTAATTAGAAACAACTGAGTTGCACAAAAATGAGTTTGAGCTTAACATGAATAGAAAATCCAAATAAAGGGGTGATAGCCCAAAGCCATTCAGGAAGCTGATAAGAAATCAAGAAGTAGGGGAGTTCTCTTAAATATCAACCCATTATTTTATTAATTCACTTTATATCTTACCAAATGTGTTCAATTTTTTAGCACTGTGAAAGGAATCATGGAGAACAGACAGGGTCCCATGTATATAGATATTTGATCTTTTACCATTCATTAAGCCAGAATTTTAAAAGGTGTACCAGTAAAATTGTATTAAAAGGGTTAGAAATTATTTTAAGCACCAAATGTAGGAATTGGGCATACTTTTGTTTTATTTGTCCAGAGTACAAGTATATCAACTCTTCTTTCAACTGTCTTGGAGGTAACACAACTTTCCAGGTTCTATATGTGTTGAGTTTGAATTTTCATAGAAATTATACTTCTGTGCTTCTGGATTCTTAACTTTTTCAGAGCTGAATAGGTCTGCAATTGTCTTATGATGATACACAGCTAAAAGATAAAGGTTATTTTGGGCTCTAGCTGAGCACAACCTCAGGACTATGCTCTTTTAAAATTATACAGTTTGTCTGTATTTTCTTTCAAAATGTTCTTGTATACACCTTCTCCATTGCATTATAAAACTCAGCATTATTAAAAACCTGAAGAATTATTCCTCTGAGAATTCATTCATGTTCCTCTAACTAGAAGGGCTATCTAGACATCAAGATGCATTAGAGTCTTTTTCTGTGTATTCTCTTGTGGTTGAAAAAAAGAAAGCAAAATGGAAGACAACTGTCATGAAGCTAGACAAAAAAAGAATTAGTGATAAGGAGCAAGATCTAATATTCAAACAGGTAGAGCATTTAGCTAAGAGAAAGGAAATGTGTTTCTGTTGCTCTGCAAAGTCTATTCATATTATTGGAAAGAACATAAATCATCATTAGAAGAATGGTGAGAGCTCTTCTCCATCACCTTAGTGATTTATTAGGCTGTAGAATTTTGTCTGCTCTGAGCTCTTTTTCTAGGATATAATGAAACTTCTGCAGCATGAAACCACAGCTTGAAGAGTCACTTGTTAGGGCAGTCTTATAAAGCTGCACATATGCTTTTGAATTTTTTGAGATGTAAGAATATTTGGTTTGGACAAGAAATGCATTGCTAGCAAAAATACAAAAAAAAAAAAAAAGCAAATGAACCCTCTTCAGTGAAGGTAGTTGGTACCCACATGGAGAAAGTCAGAGTTATGTGTTCCGAATATACAGAGGTTAACTCTCTGTATGTCTTTGGACTCTCCTTTGAGTTTTCTTTTTCATGAACTGAAGATGACAGTAGACCTAGATTGTCAAGAAGTTATACATCAGGCAAATCCTTGTTCAGTGTTTCTTGTTTTAACTTCCCTTTGCAGCTGCAGCTGGCTGAGATACATGAAGGAGAAGAAATCTTTAGTAGTGCTTGCCATTGTTCTGGTCATCAACAAATTTCCTGTTGAGAAGAGGAAGGAGGAGACTGGACTGTGTCTGCACATCTGATTGTCTTTCTGTCCTTAGAAAAGGATCATTGATGGATGCAAGGCATCTACCAAAAAGCAAGTTTGCCACATATGTCCTGAATTCAGACCATGCTGTGATCTGCCCCGATCCTGGAATACTGGCTAGGTCCAACTCCTTCTCTCCTCCATGCAGAAAGGCTTATCTGAAAGGTCCCTCTCCAATAAAACATTTAGATTTTTATTTTCTAAGTCTTCTTTATTTTCCTGTTCAGCAGAGTGTGAAGTTAGGAATTTAAATGTGAGTTAAGGGACTGCGTATCTTCAGTTTGTATCTAAATGGTAATTTTGCAGTCCCTAGTTTTCAGGTGTACAAGGGTTTTATTGCGCTGATTCTTTATAGAGTTTTTCTTTATAACTATCAGACATATGTTTTGAATTCATTCTGGAATACTCTGAAAAATACGAATATTTCTCTAAAGACTCTGCAAGAAGCAGTTCTTTCATTCTACATATTGATAGACTACAATTAATTTTTATCTGGATTTTCAAAAATCCTTGTATATGGCTGGGAAGGAGTGCTGTAAGTACTAATCAAAATTTAAAATTTTGATTTCAAATATCAGAATTTTTGACTTTTTATACTTTTAAGAAATCTAGGAGGGATCAGTTATGTTTTTTTGCAAAAATATTTATGCTATTGGCAATACATGTGAGAAAATTAGTGGAATAGTTCCCTATTAAAAAGGTTGAGTAATGAATAAAATTTATGGACAGGAATTTCTGCCTAATTTAAAAGATAATGATGGAATTTAAGGAACCATAAAAATTGTTGTTAATATTAAAACCAAAAATTCCTTCCAATACATTGTGCCAATGAGTTATTAAAGAAGAACAACACAGTAAAATATTTCAAACGAGAAGTAGTCATTAGGTTTTGTGTCAAACTGACATATTGAAAGGATGGTGTGTATTTGGGTGTAAGAGTCAAGATGCAGGAAGAAGGGAATTTGAACATCAAAGCTATTCATAGACAAGAGTACATTTATTTTTCTCAAAATATTTCTTTCATTAAGCTAGCACAAAAGCAATCTCTTCTTTTCACTCATGGAATGCGTCTATAAACTTCAAAACAGTTTTTTAGTAGTCAAGCTTGTGAGCATTAACTTTGCCACCGAATCCAAATTGATAATAATGTAATTCCTGAAACTTGGCAGCCACTCAAATCCTAGTGTTTTGTTACTTTTACTAAATTATATGTTTGAGATAGAGACAAAGCTATCTCCCAAATCTATAACAACTTAGAAATTGTATGACTACAATCAAATTTTCAAATGCCAGGTCTTAATTAATGGAATTTATCCTCAAAACTGCCCTGTATATAGGAAAAGAAATATCCTGAGCAAGTAGAGGATCAGGAAACATCAGTGACATACTAAAATTTACATAGGAAGCCAAAGAGGTCACAGAATAAAAACCCCCGCCCTTTGTTAAATTCAGCACTCTCTTTACGGGTTACTCTTTCTTCCTTGAAATATTTTGTAGTGTTTTTATCAAGACATAAGACAAAAGGGAATTTAAGATCTTGATCTGTTAATTGTACACTAGGTTTCATACTTGTTTTACCTTTTACCCAACTACATCTTTGGCTATAAATACTTCCAGTTTCTTCTTATTAAATATTTGTTAGATATTAAGTTTGTCTTTTGAATCTTATTACTTTATAGAATCATTGATATATCTTGAAAGATTCACCCACCTAAAATATTCACATATTTCCTAGGAGCTCAGGACAACTATGTTTTAGATGATTGCTTTCTTCAGTTCTCACAGACTCTACAATTCACCAGACTCAGGTCTCTTTGTCATTCATTTTACCATTACTGTTGTAAACTTTATGGTTCGTCAGTCCCTAAACTGGTAACATGCTCGATGCTCTCTCTATATATGAAGGCATGATTATAGTATGAGACTATGTATACAGAGAAATATTTTAAGATGACTTCATTGAGTTCTCCATTGACTCAAGTTTGTAAAAAAATGAGGGCAAGATTACTACTGTAATAAAACTGTTAATTAATCTGACTGACACTGACATTTTAATGGTAGGAATTCCTGAACCTAGCAAATCGAGACATGATAAGGCCCAGTCTGTGACTGAAAGTTCAGAAACACAATAACATTTTTAAACTATTGATACTGAGCCAGTTTGCTGTTTGAACAACTTACTTGGCATGTAGTATTTGCTAGTAATCCTTTTGTGCTTGGAGCTTGAGACTGCACTTCAAATACTTTTATTTCTGGCCTGTTATGTTCTTACATTCTGATAAAGTATCGATTCAATATTGTGCAGGTGCATCTGCTCAGAAAGAAGCCTGAATTGGAGACAAGCTGAACCAGATTAGAGTGGGCTAAGATCTCTTCTAGAGGTGTCTCAGTGAAAACTTCTTCCAGTCTTCTCTTTTATTACACAAGTGTTGGCTTAATTAACTAGTAGTTCAGCAGTTATCTTTGGCTAAGGAGACCAGAGAGGACTATTAGACTCCAATATCTTCTCACCACATTTTTACCTACCTACCTTCTTCTTTCTGTTTTGAAAGAGAAAGATGTATAGAAAACCAGAGCTATCACTCTTAGTTACAAAATATTTTACCCTGGAGAGGTAAAGTCTAGTTCTAGACTATAATTTACAAAGCTGAAGATCTGAAACCCCAAGAGCTAGGAGGAATATAACCTACTGCCTTTTTTTATATTTCTGTCATTTTCTATATTCACTACTCCATTCCTTATTTAAGAAAAAAATGAAATAAAAAACAGTGAACTTTGTGAAAGAAACAGTAATATAATTATGAAAAGTAGGTTATAAGCCAAAAACTACATTGTAGTTGTTTTGTAAAATCTTATGAACACTTTCATAACAATGGATGCTATAATATTTTCAGTTGCTATATGTATTTCTTATGCTGGTACATTTTAAAACTGAAATAGCTGTGCTGAAGAAAGAAATCATAATTAGTGCACATGAAATCTCCTGCCTTTGAAAAATTGTATACTACATGCAATTGTAGATTACACAAAACTACAGATTCAGCTTCATGAAAAAATGACCAGGAGAGAAATATTTTATGAAGTTATTTGTTACAGCAATAAATATCAAGGTGCCAGACATCTCCTGGAAATAAATAGCTGTCTAGGAGGGGATTTCCAGTGCTAGGCACCACTTTAGGCCATTTGCCCATGTTGCTGTTAATGGCCAGGAAATTCGAAGCTCAGATGTCCTGAGTGTTGTTTAAAAATTTTATAATTATATTTGGAGGTTGCATCTTTTTCTTAACAGAAGACTAAGTTAAAATTAGGGACAAATGAAGAGAGAAGCTTAATATCATTTACAGTGTCAAGAAAAGGACCTATAGGTATGTAGACATAGTAGGACTTTTTTACTGAGTTTCCTCCCTTGTTACTGTGGAGTTGGGGCCACTTTTATCCAGTCAATGGAGAAATCCTAACTTCTAATAGCCGTGTAAGTGGTTATAGCATTTTAAACACCACAAATAAACATATGGTTACTTAAATCAACAAAAGGTATTAATTCTGAAATATTGTTATATATCCACTTACCTATGGAGGTTTTGAAATTCTGACATCTACTGATGCTTCATCTAGTGCTTCCATCCATAAAACTCCATGGGACGATTGAAGGTTTCTTAGTGTGGAAAGGATCCAGGCTGTAATTCACTGGATTACTTTCACAAAGTTTGCAACCTGACTGTTTCTTTACCGTACAAAATAGTGTACGTTCTGTTTCTAAATTAATGTAAAATTGCAGGCCATGAAAAGCAAAATGTTGAAACTATCTTTGTGTGAAAATAAATTGTTTATTTGGGAAATCTCTGTAACTCTTTTTGGCTAATAGGTATGTAAGAGCATTTCAAAGTTACTATTCTTCATACATTGACTAGGCACTAGTCCATCTATTTACACCGTTAGGCCACTAACTAGAAACTGAGCAGGGAGAAAACCGTTGGTTGTGTATCAGGCCCTGGACTTGCCTCAAAAAAAAAGTCTGAAATTTTTTTTCTTGTCCTTTTAAACTAAAATGATTTAAATATGGAGAACATGGAAAAGGGGCAGGAGGAGAATGTATGCATCCCCCACTGAAATAATACAGTCTACTGTCTTAAAACCTTTGTCCTCCGTGGTGGTCAAGAGGAACTTTTTCTGTGGCTTGACACAATGATATTTCTGTGTGGTCCTGCAACCACTCAAAAGTGCAGTCACATAAATGTCATTGCAAGTACAGAATGTGAACTGAGACTCAAGTGGTTTATGCTATTTGAGCGCAGATTCACCTAAGACTGCTCCACTAAGCACCCATCTGGTGTTAAGCTACATGAAATCTCTACTGGAACTGACTCTGATGTAGACGTATCCAAAATATCTTGACAGTACAGTCAGCTCTTGATTATTTGTAGACAGATTTTGAGGTGTTGTAGATAAAAAGGGACAAAAAAAATATTTTTTTTTGTGCGGGACTTTTTAGCTCAGGCACTGTGCTGTGCTAATATGCCTAAGTTTTTTCTTGATCAAGACTTTTCAGATAGTCTTCCCTAATATCCTCATAGGTTAGTGTAGGAAGTGTGGTTTAACTGACTGTACAGTGAAGTGGATTGACAACTGATTGGATGGCAGAGGTCAGAAAGTTGTGATCAGCAGTGCAGAGTCTACTTGGAAGCCTGTGGCCAGTGATGTTCCACAGTATTATTCAACGTATTCATCAATAACCTGGATGAAGGGACAGAGCGCACCCTCAGTAAGTTAGATAGTGATGCAAAATTGGGATGAATGACTGATACATCGGACTGCTGTTCTGCCATTCAGCAAGACCTGGATGAAGAGAAGCCTAATGAAGTTCAACAAAAGCAAGTGTAGGGTTCTGCACTTCAGGAGGAATAACCTCATGCAGCAATGCAGGTTAGAGGTTGAACTGCTGGAAAGCAGCTCTGTGAAGGACCTGGGAGTCATGGGAGACAACAAGCTAACCATGAACCAGCAATGTGC
The DNA here is from genome assembly GCA_013389865.1 of Piaya cayana. Lineage (NCBI taxonomy): Eukaryota > Metazoa > Chordata > Aves > Cuculiformes > Coccyzidae > Piaya > Piaya cayana. The sequence continues at coordinate 40,127 of WAAB01004752.1, read as the reverse complement.
CCCCCAAGACCAATAAGGTGAGCGGTATCCTGGAATGCATTAAGAAGAGTGTGACCAGCAGGTTGAGGGAGGTTATCCTGCCCCTCTGCTCTGCCCTAGTGAGGCCCCACTTGGNAAACTGAAATAGCTGTGCTGAAGAAAGAAATCATAATTAGTGCACATGAAATCTCCTGCCTTTGAAAAATTGTATACTACATGCAATTGTAGATTACACAAAACTACAGATTCAGCTTCATGAAAAAATGACCAGGAGAGAAATATTTTATGAAGTTATTTGTTACAGCAATAAATATCAAGGTGCCAGACATCTCCTGGAAATAAATAGCTGTCTAGGAGGGGATTTCCAGTGCTAGGCACCACTTTAGGCCATTTGCCCATGTTGCTGTTAATGGCTAGGAAATTCGAAGCTCAGATGTCCTGAGTGTTGTTTAAAAATTTTATAATTATATTTGGAGGTTGCATCTTTTTCTTAACAGAAGACTAAGTTAAAATTAGGGACAAATGAAGAGAGAAGCTTAATATCATTTACAGTGTCAAGAAAAGGACCTATAGGTATGTAGACATAGTAGGACTTTTTTACTGAGTTTCCTCCCTTGTTACTGTGGAGTTGGGGCCACTTTTATCCAGTCAATGGAGAAATCCTAACTTCTAATAGCCGTGTAAGTGGTTATAGCATTTTAAACACCACAAATAAACATATGGTTACTTAAATCAACAAAAGGTATTAATTCTGAAATATTGTTATATATCCACTTACCTATGGAGGTTTTGAAATTCTGACATCTACTGATGCTTCATCTAGTGCTTCCATCCATAAAACTCCATGGGACGATTGAAGGTTTCTTAGTGTGGAAAGGATCCAGGCTGTAATTCACTGGATTACTTTCACAAAGTTTGCAACCTGACTGTTTCTTTACCGTACAAAATAGTGTACGTTCTGTTTCTAAATTAATGTAAAATTGCAGGCCATGAAAAGCAAAATGTTGAAACTATCTTTGTGTGAAAATAAATTGTTTATTTGGGAAATCTCTGTAACTCTTTTTGGCTAATAGGTATGTAAGAGCATTTCAAAGTTACTATTCTTCATACATTGACTAGGCACTAGTCCATCTATTTACACCGTTAGGCCACTAACTAGAAACTGAGCAGGGAGAAAACCGTTGGTTGTGTATCAGGCCCTGGACTTGCCTCAAAAAAAAAGTCTGAAATTTTTTTTCTTGTCCTTTTAAACTAAAATGATTTAAATATGGAGAACATGGAAAAGGGGCAGGAGGAGAATGTATGCATCCCCCACTGAAATAATACAGTCTACTGTCTTAAAACCTTTGTCCTCCATGGTGGTCAAGAGGAACTTTTTCTGTGGCTTGACACAATGATATTTCTGTGTGGTCCTGCAACCACTCAAAAGTGCAGTCACATAAATGTCATTGCAAGTACAGAATGTGAACTGAGACTCAAGTGGTTTATGCTATTTGAGCGCAGATTCACCTAAGACTGCTCCACTAAGCACCCATCTGGTGTTAAGCTACATGAAATCTCTACTGGAACTGACTCTGATGTAGACGTATCCAAAATATCTTGACAGTACAGTCAGCTCTTGATTATTTGTAGACAGATTTTGAGGTGTTGTAGATAAAAAGGGACCAAAAAAATATTTTTTTTTGTGCGGGACTTTTTAGCTCAGGCACTGTGCTGTGCTAATATGCCTAAGTTTTTTCTTGATCAAGACTTTTCAGATAGTCTTCCCTAATATCCTCATAGGTTAGTGTAGGAAGTGTGGTTTAACTGACTGTACAGTGAAGTGGATTGACAACTGATTGGATGGCAGAGGTCAGAAAGTTGTGATCAGCAGTGCAGAGTCTACTTGGAAGCCTGTGGCCAGTGATGTTCCACAGTATTATTCAACGTATTCATCAATAACCTGGATGAAGGGACAGAGTGCACCCTCAGTAAGTTAGATAGTGATGCAAAATTGGGATGAATGACTGATACATCGGACTGCTGTTCTGCCATTCAGCAAGACCTGGATGAAGAGAAGCCTAATGAAGTTCAACAAAAGCAAGTGTAGGGTTCTGCACTTCAGGAGGAATAACCTCATGCAGCAATGCAGGTTAGAGGTTGAACTGCTGGAAAGCAGCTCTGTGAAGGACCTGGGAGTCATGGGAGACAACAAGCTAACCATGAACCAGCAATGTGCCCCCCAAGACCAATAAGGTGAGCGGTATCCTGGAATGCATTAAGAAGAGTGTGACCAGCAGGTTGAGGGAGGTTATCCTGCCCCTCTGCTCTGCCCTAGTGAGGCCCCACTTGGATTATTATGTCCACTTCTGGGCTCCCCAGTTCAAGAAGGCAAGAAACTACTGGAGAGAGTCCAGAAGAGTGCCACAAAGATGATTAAGGGACTGGAGAATTTCTTTTATGAGGAGAGACCATGAGACTTGAGTCTGTTTAGCCTGGAGAAGAGTTGGAGAGGATCTTATCAGTGCCTATCAATATCTAAAGGACAAGCATCAAGAGAATGGGGCCAGACTCTTTTCAGATGTGCCCAGTGACAAGCCAAGGGACAATGGACATAAACAGGAACACAGGAAGTTCCACCTTCAAATGAGATAAAAATTCCTTACTGTGAGAGCTACAAGCACTGGAACAGGCTGCCCAGAGAAGTTGTGGAATTGTCTTCCCTGGAGATATTCAAAATCCATTTGGACAAATGCCTCTGCAAGCTGCAGCAGGTGAACCTGGTTTAGCAGAGAGGCTGGACTGAATGATCTCCAGAGCTCCTTTCCAATCTCTACCAGTCTGTGATTCTGTGATCATAGCTGGCTCCACGGTACCACAGGGCTTTAGTTGAGTATTTGTGGAACTGGGGTTGTGTTGCTGAGCTGATTTGGTATGTTCATTTGAGACAATGTGCAGGCTGGGAAATAGTCACATGTGTCTTCCATTTTCCTGGATACTTTGATCATGAATAAGAGAGAGATGAATATGGTTCAGATGTCAGTGCTAGTCAACCCCAAAGCAGAATGGATCTTAAAGGTTATTCAAAATTACAATAAGATTTTTGAAGTTTAGCTCAGTCTGACTTGAGCAGAGCTGCAGCTAGCTGCTGGAAGTGGTTAGTTTAAAGCCAGAGTTTAAAGCCACAATTATCCTGTACACCAATCGCAATTTGGCAGTATATTCATTTCCTATGTTATATTTTATATTATCCTAATAAAACATCTTATCCTTTAAATGTTCATGCTCAAGAAAATACAGTGGCAGAGGACACAGGAGGGAAAATATTATTTTGCTATGAGCTGTAAAAAAAAAAATCTTCTTCCCCTAATGGTACTCAAGGGATATGTCTATCTCGATGGACAGGTTTGTTGCTTTTATCTGGTGGTGGGATTTTCTAAGATAAATACATCATGACCTCTGAAGAGTTTCAGCTCATAAAAACTAGTAATTCTTAAAGAGTTAATATATTAGAGTTGTTGTGTTATAGAGTATAATAATTATGTAAAAATCTGAATATTATATAATCAAAATACCCTCACAAACATTATCTTTGGTGACATAAATTATTGTCCTTTATTTCAGACAGTGAATTGAAGCCTATGCAAATTGAAATAAATCAGCTAAAATCTTCATGAAAAATAAATTATATCCAGATCTCAGAAATAGTTTATCTAAACTGCAGGTGTCCTTACCAATGGAGGTAATTAGTGTTATACTGAAGGACAGGTTGAGCTCTTAAGCTTAAGCTTACTGGCAGTTGCTCTGGGTTTCACTAAAGTGGTTTCACTTGTATAAGACTCTCCTCCTTCACCATATCTGAAATAAAAAAGAGTGCCTCAATCTGCTGTGGAAGCAATTAAATGTTGCAGGATATACTAGTACAAAATTTAGATCCAAGAGGAAAGCCAAGTACTGTAAGTATATGACTTGTTCTAAGCTGTGTTTGTGTTTAAGCATTCACAAATTGACCACAGATATTGCATCATTAAAGAAATAAATCTACTGCTATAAAAAAGCCTTTTTGTGAGTTTTATCATGCATTACTTCTCTTGATATGTAATACTTAAAGACAGTGCAGAATGACTAGCTTGTAATAACTTGCATAAAAGAATTTGTTACCAAGCCATTCTTTGGTTCCTTGGAAAAAATTAGGATTCTTAGCTACCTATCTCATGAAACATTGAAAGGAGTCTCACTCTAAAACTTCACAATGAAGAACAGAGGGATGTGGTTATTGTTTCTTATGTACGATTTGCAAACCATGAGGTTGATTCTTAAAAAAACCCCAAAACCACAGTTTGCATAATCAATAATTTACCTCTGGAAACTAAGCATATAAACAAGCTACAAAAACAGAATATTCAACTACTACTGTGCTGCCATTTTAACCTGCTTCACAAAGGTCATCTGCCTCTGGGGGGTCTGTTATCTAGTAAAAGACTCAAAATCAACATCATACAAAAAGAAAGATAAAAATATATTTTTTTTTAAGTTTCTTCTGGTTATAGTGAGATGTTTAACTTCTGGAATAATACAAATTGTATTTTCATGGGATGTTTTGGAAAAAAAAGTTTATTAAAAAATTGCCAGCATTTCTTTATAACAATTGGAAGTTTCAGTGTTCATATTTTTAGGGAAAAAACCCAAACAGTCCAACCAAATCCAAGAAACTTACACACACAATTGTTATTTCTTGTTTATTTGAAAAATGTAGACGGAGGGAATCGAATGAAATGACAATTTCCATATAAGGTGAATAAGGAGGCTTTCTGATTAACACAATTTTGACAGAATGTGTTCCAATCATCTCTATTTATGTGGAAGACTAGCTTATTTCATTGCTATTGTTTTGTGCACTCCTCCATGGATATTCAGCCAGAGACATGGGGAGGTAATGTTATATGGATCAATAATGTAGTTGACAAAATTATTTTCTGACTTCTTAAAGCAAAACTTAGTCTTTAATTGACATTGAGTTTTCTGCATAATGAAGACATAGATATGTCACAGGATAGTAAAGGTGGTTGTAAATGTAATGTTTGAGTTATTTGAAACATACCGTAAAAATGAAAGCTTTCCAGTAGCTAAGTATTCAGCCAAAACCAACTTTCTTTAGGTCCCATGCTCAAGATGTTTTCATGCTTTTTTTCCTTCCAAATATTTACCTAGAATATCTTAACAGAAAGGTATTTCATAAGAAGGCTTTAATGTAATATTTAACCAGCAGTTCCTAGATGTATAATGGAAAGCTATATATGTGAGTTTAGCTCTCTCAAATTCATAAACACTGAAGATGTATTTACTTCTGTCTGCTCTATGTATTTCTACCCACAGTAGGTAAAAGCCCTCTGTCCCTCCATCACTCTCAAACTGACACTATAACAGTCTCTTCTGGCATCTCCAAACATTTGTTCATTATTCGGGATGATTAAAATAAAGTATTTATGCCACTAACTGCTCAATAGTATCCTATGCATTCCATTTTCCTGTTTGTGTACTTCAATAGAATAGCTGGAGCTCTTATGATAGCAGAAAACTAAACAATTTTGGAATGACATCTATGTGTGCAGGACACTGTTTAATACCAGGACATAAAAAGGCAATTTACTCACTTTTTAAATTGATCTTGACATTTACAACACACATGTTATCCATAAATAGGGAAATAATTGAATACTCCAGGTAAGTGGGTTAATGTGTTTTCATGAATATGGATGATCATAGTTTGCTTATTCTTTCACAGTCTGTATAGCTTTTGTTGAATGTATTTTGATTGCAGTCTATTTAAAAGTCACATTTTCCAACAACTCCATTAGAAATCTATAAATCATTTGCTGTAAGAGACTTTCTCTGCCTCTCTATGCTAATATACTGTCAGCAGTAGAGCTGGACCAGGCATTTTGAATGAAAATACAATAAGCTCTCCAGCAGAGAAGAATTATAGAAGAACTACACAAAGTGAATTGTCTTCAGTTACAGGTTAGCTTCTGCCTTGAAGCCAGTTGTATCTACAGTGTTTTCCAAGTGCTTCTTGCATTTCATATCTTCTACTCTTATTATTGTAACACAGGATAGTTTTATTATCTAAGTAAATGTCTAGCCTCATAGAGAATACTATTAACCTCATAATACATTACAGCTGGCTTTGTAATATATACCCATTAGTAACAGATTTAATAGTCCATTAGAATGACAGGGATCAGCAGGACCCCACAGCATTGTAGACATATGCGCTTCTCTGGGCAAAAGCCCCTTGACATCTTGTGCAGAGATGTTAGAAAAGATGATATCATTTGGCTTGTGTTTTGGTTTATCATGGATATTGACGATTTTTCAGTTAAAGGGAACAATTTACTTTTTTCAGGAGCCTTTTGGGGTTAGTTTGAAAAGGAGTCACTGAAGTTGGAAATAATAGCCACATTTATTTTCAAAGTTTTTACACAATTTGATGTAATCCTGGGGTCAGGCAGTCTGTGTGTGTGTGTGAAAAAAACGTTTTCATGTCCATGTAGCAATAATGAGGTAGTAACCAGTAGTAACCAGAGGAAGAAAATGAGGTAACCATGTTCCTTACATTCAAAATTCCAGTATAAAATTCCAGTAACGTCTGTGGAGTCAGAATCCTAGGCAGGAAGAAAATACATGTGGGAGATCAGTCTTCATACACATCCAGTATTGTGAATGCTAAGGACTTTCCTTTGTTGTTCTGATTTCTTTCTCCTTTCCTTAAGGTTGCCTGAAAAGGTTTTCTGGTCTTGGTTTTTCCATTCTAAGATAAATCCCGAGAGTAATTCTATGATTGGGAAGGAAAATAATCACAGAATCATAACATAATCGTCATCTAGTCCAAACCCCTACAATGATCAGGGACATCTTCAATCAGAGCAGGTTGCTCACAGCCCTGCCCAACCACACTTTGAATATTTTTAGGCACAGGGCCTCCACCACCTCTCTCGGAGACCTGTTTAAGTGTTTCACCACCCTCCTGTTACAAAATTTCTTCCTTATATCTAGTCTGGATCTACCATCTTTTAGTTCAAAACCATTCCTCCTTGACTTATCATAATGGCTTTACTAAAAAGTTTGTCCTCATCTTTCTTATAAACCCCTTTTAAGTACTGAAAAAAAATAATAAAGTCTCCTTGNTAAAAATGAAAGCTTTCCAGTAGCTAAGTATTCAGCCAAAACCAACCTTCTTTAGGTCCCATGCTCAAGATGTTTTCATGCTTTTTTTCCTTCCAAATATTTACCTAGAATATCTTAACAGAAAGGTATTTCATAAGAAGGCTTTAATGTAATATTTAACCAGCAGTTCCTAGATGTATAATGGAAAGCTATATATGTGAGTTTAGCTCTCTCAAATTCATAAACACTGAAGATGTATTTACTTCTGTCTGCTCTATGTATTTCTACCCACAGTAGGTAAAAGCCCTCTGTCCCTCCATCACTCTCAAACTGACACTATAACAGTCTCTTCTGGCATCTCCAAACATTTGTTCATTATTCGGGATGATTAAAATAAAGTATTTATGCCACTAACTGCTCAATAGTATCCTATGCATTCCATTTTCCTGTTTGTGTACTTCAATAGAATAGCTGGAGCTCTTATGATAGCAGAAAACTAAACAATTTTGGAATGACATCTATGTGTGCAGGACACTGTTTAATACCAGGACATAAAAAGGCAATTTACTCACTTTTTAAATTGATCTTGACATTTACAACACACATGTTATCCATAAATAGGGAAATAATTGAATACTCCAGGTAAGTGGGTTAATGTGTTTTCATGAATATGGATGATCATAGTTTGCTTATTCTTTCACAGTCTGTATAGCTTTTGTTGAATGTATTTTGATTGCAGTCTATTTAAAAGTCACATTTTCCAACAACTCCATTAGAAATCTATAAATCATTTGCTGTAAGAGACTTTCTCTGCCTCTCTATGCTAATATACTGTCAGCGGTAGAGCTGGACCAGACATTTTGAATGAAAATACAATAAGCTCTCCAGCAGAGATGAATTATAGAAGAACTACACAAAGTGAATTGTCTTCAGTTACAGGTTAGCTTCTGCCTTGAAGCCAGTTGTATCTACAGTGTTTTCCAAGTGCTTCTTGCATTTCATATCTTCTACTCTTATTATTGTAACACAGGATAGTTTTATTATCTAAGTAAATGTCTAGCCTCATAGAGAATACTATTAACCTCATAATACATTACAGCTGGCTTTGTAATATATACCCATTAGTAACAGATTTAATAGTCCATTAGAATGACAGGGATCAGCAGGACCCCACAGCATTGTAGACATATGCGCTTCTCTGGGCAAAAGCCCCTTGACATCTTGTGCAGAGATGTTAGAAAAGATGATATCATTTGGCTTGTGTTTTGGTTTATCATGGATATTGACGATTTTTCAGTTAAAGGGAACAATTTACTTTTTTCAGGAGCCTTTTGGGGTTAGTTTGAAAAGGAGTCACTGAAGTTGGAAATAATAGCCACATTTATTTTCAAAGTTTTTACACAATTTGATGTAATCCTGGGGTCAGGCAGTCTGTGTGTGTGTGTGAAAAAAACGTTTTCATGTCCATGTAGCAATAATGAGGTAGTAACCAGTAGTAACCAGAGGAAGAAAATGAGGTAACCATGTTCCTTACATTCAAAATTCCAGTATAAAATTCCAGTAACGTCTGTGGAGTCAGAATCCTAGGCAGGAAGAAAATACATGTGGGAGATCAGTCTTCATACACATCCAGTATTGTGAATGCTAAGGACTTTCCTTTGTTGTTCTGATTTCTTTCTCCTTTCCTTAAGGTTGCCTGAAAAGGTTTTCTGGTCTTGGTTTTTCCATTCTAAGATAAATCCCGAGAGTAATTCTATGATTGGGAAGGAAAATAATCACAGAATCATAACATAATCGTCATCTAGTCCAAACCCCTACAATGATCAGGGACATCTTCAATCAGAGCAGGTTGCTCACAGCCCTGCCCAACCACACTTTGAATATTTTTAGGCACAGGGCCTCCACCACCTCTCTCGGAGACCTGTTTAAGTGTTTCACCACCCTCCTGTTACAAAATTTCTTCCTTATATCTAGTCTGGATCTACCATCTTTTAGTTCAAAACCATTCCTCCTTGACTTATCATAATGGCTTTACTAAAAAGTTTGTCCTCATCTTTCTTATAAACCCCTTTTAAGTACTGAAAAAAAATAATAAAGTCTCCTTGGAGCCTTCTCGTCACCAGACTGAATAACCTCAACTCTCTCAGTCCTTCCTCACTGGAGAGGTGTTCCATCCCTCTAATAATTTTTGTGGTCCTTCTCTGGACTTGCTTTGCCAGGTCCATGTCTTGTGCTGAGGGTTCCAGAGCTGGGTGCAGTACTTCAGATGGGGTATCATCAGAATGGAGTAGAGGGCCAGAATCATGTCCTTTAACCTGCTGGCCATGCTTCTTTTGTTTCAGCTCAGGATATTATTTGCCTTCTGGGCTGTGAGTGTACATTGCAGGCTCATGCCCAGGTTTTCATCCAAAAGTATCCACAAGTCCTTCTCAGCAGAGTTGCTCTTAATCCATTCATCCTCCAGCCTGTATTGATACCGGTGGTTACCTTGATCCATGTTCAGGACCCCCGTTGCACTTGCTCCTGTTGAACTTGATGAGATACACATGGGCCCATGTCTTGAGCCTCTGGATGGCATCCTGTTCCTTGGATATGCCAACAACACCTCTCAGCTTGGTGTCATCTGCAAACTTGCTGAGGGTTATTCTGCCCTGTACTTAGCACTGGTGAGACCGCATATCAAATATTGTGTTCAGTTCTGGGTCCCTCACCACAAGAAGGATGTTGAGGCTCTGGAGCGAGTCCAGAGAAAATCAATGAAGCTGGTGAAGGGGCTGGAGAACAGGCCTTATGAGGAATGGCTGAGAGAGCTGGGGTTGTTTAGCCTGGAGAAGAGGAGGCTGTGCGGTGACCTTATTGCCCTCTACAGCTACCTGAAAGGAGGTTGTAGAGAGCAGGGAGCTGGCCTCTTCTCCCATGTGACACGGGACAGGACAAGAGGGAATGGCCTCAAGCTCCACCAGGGGAGGTTCAGACTAGATATCAGAAAGATTTTTTCCCAGAAAGGGTCATCAGTCACCAGAACAAGCTGCCCAGGGAGGTGTTGGAGTCACCATCGCTGAGGATATTTAAAAGACGAGTAGAAGAAATGCACAGGAACATGGTTTAGTGTCAGATAGGAATGGTTATACTCGATGATCCAAGAGTTCTTTCCTAACCTAGTGATTCTATCATTCTATGATTTCATCCACAGTTTCAGGTTACATTATGGCTGCATCCAAACAATAGAGCAGCCATCTTGCATCATCTGTCTGCAAGGTAGACTGCAGGGCTTTAAGCTGCCCCAGCTGGAGTATCCCTGAAAGAAAACTAAAGATAAATCAGAAGGTTTAGAGCACAGAAGACAGCAGGTTTTTTTTCCTACACAGAGACAGATTAGAAACAGCTGTAGAGACGGCTTCATTAGTGCTGCAGGAGATGGGCATGCCAGGCTATACAGAAGCACTCTTGACATTCTGCCTGAAAATGCACCAATTTTACCTGCCGTAAGGGCAGATGGAATTTATAGTTGACATGTTTCAGTCTGATGGTAGGCTGCCTGCAAATACAAGATGTGTGGTCTGGAGAGCTCTCCTGATTGTCCAGCCTCTATACTGCTCAGACACATGTACTATTTAATCTTTTTCATCATTTCTTCTTTTATTCATACATAATAAACGTCTCTGGGAATGAAATTATTTTGCTCCTCTTTTTCACTGGAAAAGATCAGATGGTTATCAACACTTATGTGTCTTAGTCATTTTGGGACATCTATACATGGCTGAAAAAATCAGAGTAAATTAGGCAGTTTCCTACTTAGTTGTGTCACATCTTGCTTCTAACCCTTAGACTAACAATGGGTTGGGGGGTTGTCAAAAGTATGTATCAGGATGTGTTCTGAACACAGACTTAGAGATCCACAAATGTGTCTGTATTTGGGACTGTGATTTGAGTCTTTGTTAACATACAGAAGCCAAAAATCATAATGGAAATGAACTACTTTTTGTCTTGCTGTTGATAAACTTGTCTGCACTAGGTGAAAGAATAGAGCTGACCTTGGCATGTTTATCTCATAATAACAAGAGAATGTCTGTCTTCTCCTGGCACTCTTACCCTGGGAGAGCTAACACTCCCAAGAAGCCCTGAGACAGAAATTCACAGCTTTTTTCACAACAAAGACAAACCTAGAAGCTGATATACAAATGCATTCTCCTGTCAGAACTTTAAGAGCACTTCAAAACTCACTTTGTGAATAACGTGTTAACAGAAGAGCCTCCTCACTGTCATTTTGCCTCAATGAGGGTGGCTGCAGACACGTGCCTTTTTTATATTAGATCAGGCTGTTGATCAACAGTTTTTCCAGCTAAAGTCTTCAGGGAGAAGCTTTAATTGGTACTGTCACAAAATACGTCTTGCTGCTTTTCTCATGGTGCAAAAAGCACTAAAAGCTTCAGAGTAGCAGAAAGCCATATCAACAAGAACATAACATTATTGAAAGCTGTAGATGTAAATATATCAACCACATTCAGTGTAAAACAGAATATTTAATACAGTGGTTTCCATCTACTGTTTGTGGGATACTAAATAGACCTGTCTCTATCTGCTATCGCTTTCACCACCTTCATATCCTGTTTTTCCTCATCTCATGTATAAGCAATATTTCCGTCCTGTGGCATTTTTCTTCAATCCCAAGTTAAAGGCCAAAGACATTTCAAATCATTCAATGTTCAATTAAAGTTTTAATTTTAAATAACTTGGGTCAAAGAATGTGATTGTTGATATCTCTTTTTTACAAAAGGTCAACGAAGCATCCCTGGATTTTATAGATGTGCTTGCATCCATGTTGTCACTTGAGAACTACTTCTTTGCAAATATTGATTCTTTAGAATTTCCAGAGTCACTTAAATTCAAGGTGACCTGCCGCACCAAAAATACAGTTCAATGAATTTCAGAATGCTTGAGGTGAGTACCTTGTGTGATGCCTTGTTTTTAAAATTCCTCTTCATCTTTTAATGTCTCTATAGCCCAAATGGCAATTTGCTTTCTAGAAGCCTGTTAAGAAGAATGATAAAAAGGCTTATGTTACTCGTGTGCTGAAAGGTTAAGCATACTTTTTGTTAAATAAAAAATACGTTTAGTCACCTATTAGCTGAATTCAGAGATCAGTACTGTAGGTTCAAGAGGAATTTGGTCTGAATTATCCTACTATTGTTCTGTGTCACACTGTAAATTCTGACACTTTCATTTCCTTCTACAGTGCCTAAGATTTTCTAACATAGTCACACTCACAGGTAAGGAATGTGTCCAGAGAAGAGCGACAAAGCTGGTGAAGGGGCTGGAGAACAAGTCTTATGAGGAGTGACTGAGAGAGCTGGGGTTGTTTAACCTGGAGAAAAGGAGGCTCTGCCAGGGGAGGTTCAGGTTCGACATAAGGAAAAAATTCTTCACAGAAAGGGTCATTAGGCAATGGAACAGTCTGCCCAGTGAGGTGGTTGACTTGCCTTCCCTGGAGGAGTTTAAGGTGCAGGAGGATGAGGTACTGAGGGGCATGGTTTAGAGATTGGTGGGAATGGTTGGAGTTGATGATCCAGTGGGTCTCTTCCAGCCTGGTGATTCTGTGATTTTGTGTGATTCTATTTGTTCACCCATGCAGCTACCTACATTTGCTTACACTGTTCAACCCCCATGGTTGATTTAGTCAGAAACTTTCTGTTGAAATCTTTTTCAAGACATCCTGCTTTAAAAAAACCATAATTATTCATGGGAATTGTCTGTTTTAGTTAGTTAGTTAGATAGTTAGTTTAGTTAGATACCATGGGATTTTTGGTTTTGTTTTATCTTTCCCAGCACAAAATCAGACACTAGTATTCAATTTCTATTGTAAAGAAAACCTCAAACCTAAAAACCATATATACCTTTTAACTTGGGGTGCCTATGGGGGTAGGGGCATGAAGGGGTGAGTTGGGGAGTAGCCAAAAGGAGAATTATTGTATAGGGGGAAAAAGGAGATATGACTGGCACTGCTATTTACTTTCACTCAGAAAATCTACTTTGGAATCCATCCTGATGAGGACATCCTATAAAGCAATGAAACAGCAGAGCCTATCAACAGAGGAGAGTGCAACTCAGATTATTCTGAGTTTAATTCACACCTCCTTATAATTTTCAGCACTTTGGATATATGCCTGATAACTTAGGGTTTTCAATTTAGGGTTTCAAATATTATCCTGCCTACATATCTTTCTGTGTTGCCCAGTTTAATCTAGACAAGTACTTAGAACTCCTGCCTCAATGTTCATAACAGCAGTATACATGCCAGCTGTATAGTGGTAGCACTCAGGACTGTAAAGATGATTAGGTATTCTGTTGCTGATAGCGTACACAGAAAAAAGTCATTTTTAGAAAAAATGCTATAGAGGTAAATGGTTATGCACTCTGGATTCAATCAAGTATAGCCAAGATGACACTGATCTGACATAGCAGTAAACTGATCTTTAACAAAGAGGTTTCTGCTAGTGTGTTAACTGGTAGCACTTCCTAGGATATTAGTGTATGTATTAGTAAGTCAAAACTTCATTATTTTTTAGCCTCTTGAAATGCACAAGGTCTTGTTTTCTATTTAAATGACAACAAGCAAGTTATCAACTCACTTTTCTTTAGACTTGTAGCAAAAGAAGCTGCATGAATGGAAGTGACAAAGGTTGTCTTTAAATCAACTTATTTTTACATGGAGTATGCAATTGAAATGAAGGGTAAATATTCTGACTTTAGTAAGAAAAGCGGAAATTATTTTTTATTATACAGATAATGATGAAATAGAAGAAAGGTTTACTATGGAATCCATTCATATAAGTTATCCTACAAAAGAAAATCAAGATGAGCCCTGTAGCTCAGGAACCAAGAGTGGGAGGGGGAAGACAAAGAGCTGGTTGTAGAAGACGTTTAAACCTGTCACAGTGAGACAAGGTTCAACTCAATCACTTCACTCAGTATGAGTGGATGCATGTTCAAATATAGGCATTTTCTTATCCTCGGCTGGAAAACATTGGTGTGTGCCAGCCCACAATGCTTTGTCTGTGAAGCAGTTTTTAGCTAATAACAGCATCACTGTGCTTGAGCATCCATCCTATTCACTAGATCTCATGCCCTCTTGCTAGGATCAAGTCAGTGTTCAAAGCATCCCATATTTTGTTTGTAGAAGGTCTGAAAGAAAAAACAGCAGAGATCCTCAACAGCCTTTCAGAAAACTACCTGTGGAATTGCTTTGAACATTGGCAGCATTGTATGCAGCTCTGTTTCAACTCAGAAGGGAACTATTTTCAAGGTCATCAGATCTGATTTTCTTAATTTGTTACATATAAATAATTACCGGCATAGTCTCAGGGCTTTTTGTGTTGAAACTTGTATGTTCCTACAATCTTACACCTGCTGGAACAATTTGCTCTAGTTAAATAGCTCCTGACTGAACACTGTGGAAATGAACATCCATGTGATGCAAATAAGACCCCCAATTATTTTAATCCAGAATAGTATTATTCAAATCTCTGTTTCTTGTTCTCAGAGAACACGAAATTATACCAGAATGTTTAGATTATTCTTGGGTTTCCTAATCTAATATGATGCTTTGAAGCTAAAAATTTCCTTGATGTCAATTGAGGAAACTAGATCTCAGTAATTCATGAAATATATTTTAACCTGCCCTCATTCCAATGAGCAATGTGCTGAAAATAGATCAAACACTGCTTTTGTAGAGTGGTAACTTGGATACTTTCACGTCTGAGTTAGGAAACCAGACTCCTGATGCATCCTCAAGGAATACACATCAGTGTCTGAAGGTTATAATTCTTTCTTGGTTTGAATAAGACTGTACTGTAATAGGTAAAATTTACCCTGGAGTAACGTCTTTGTAGGCAAGGGCAATGAATTTAGCCTTTAGTTCCAGGCTGTGGGAAATCTGGCTAGCAATTCAGCAAATTTCATAATAATTACAGGCACATAAAGTAAACAATTGCTTTGACCTAAATGCCTAACAGAAGCAGAATAC
This sequence comes from Piaya cayana, assembly GCA_013389865.1. NCBI lineage: Eukaryota > Metazoa > Chordata > Aves > Cuculiformes > Coccyzidae > Piaya > Piaya cayana. Next base: position 24,979 of record WAAB01004752.1, on the reverse strand, counting down.
ACTTAAAAGGATGACTTGATCTGTCTTGACTAGGCAGAAAGGGAAAAGAATTCTGAACATTCATAATCCTCTTTCTTTGTGATTCCTTTAGGGAATTAATCAATTAGCTAAATAATTAAATGTATTGTGTGCCAAATCCTGCATAACTTATGACAGTAAATAGGCCAGTAAACCATTTATGCTTAGTTACACTGTTATAATTGTAGCAATAGATTAGCATCCTGGGTTTGCATACTGTGTGGGACAGGGCCTGTGCTTTTGCAGACTGTACACTGCCCGTTGGCAAAAATTTCCACCACTGTCAGCAGGAATAGAAATAAATAACTAATTTGAATACTAATGCTTGTGCACAGCGTAAGGACCAAAAAGTCCAACAAACAAAATACCCAATCCAAATAGACAAGAGTATCTGATCCAACCCAGATGCAAGAGTAGGCAAAATAAGTACTTGCCTTGGGTAACAACATTTAGAAAAGTGCCTGTGTCCCACATTATTTGAGCTATGGGGGTGCTGTTGTGGATGAAGGTAAAAGAACTATGGATGAATGGGATTAACACATTCCTTACATAATTGCTGTCTACTTCATGCCTATGTATTGTACTTCATTGATCTTACAATGCCAGCTTACAAGGACTGGCACTCTTCTCCCTCTGATCCTGTTCTGCTCCAAAAGTCTACAGCATCTTTTCCCCTGGCAGAACTAACTCATTGAGCTGACCACTCAGCCTAGAGTAGAAAATTAAGTTTTGCAACACTCCTGAGAATGACTGAGCCACTCCTGAGGTGTTCCAAAATACAGTGTAATTGGTGTGTTTGTTCATAGGGTGCCCTAGAAATCCTTGAAAGAAGTAGTAAGAACTGAATAGCCAAATAATTCAAACACTGCAGTTGATCCAGATCATTTTAAACTGAAAATTAATGGCTCTTAAATTGTATTTACAGCTCAAAAATTGCCTAAGTACTTAACAGCTAAGAAACTTAACAGGTACTGAGGGCCTATGCACCCATCCCAATTATGATGCAAGGATTAAAACAGTTTAAAAATATTTCAGTGCCTAACACTTTGCTGAGGTAGCAAAACATTGTGAGGCATGGAAAATAATTACTTTAATCCAGACTTCTCAACCTTTATTTTAATTGTCTCATGAAAAGAATACAGAAAAGTACAGTGGAGTAATTCTAGATGCCAATGAAATAGTACTTCATTGTTCTTCATGGAAATCAGTGATGCATAATAATGTATGTCATTACTGCTAGTGAAAGCCATAGGAGAAGTCGTTATTGAATTTTAATGAATGAGTTAACTGCTGGGGATTGTCAGACCCATAATTACTGGAGAAAAATTAAATCTGGCATTCTGTAATCACTACTTCAAATATTGTAAGATTTCACTGAAAGGACATTCTGAAATAATTCCACTTAAAAAAACCCAACGGACATACTAAGAAACGCTTTATATACGTATGACATTTCATTATAGTAGAATGGTTGCGATGAAAACACAGCACACAAATACACTGCAAAAATAAATATTCATCTTCTTACATCTGCAGCTTTTCTAACATAATATGAGCAAATATAGGTAAATTCTGCATGAGGATTTCTTATTGCTCCAAAACCGCTGTTATTTGTAAGGAACTCTCATTTTATTGTTGGTACAACCCTTTACAAACTAATACCACTTCATGATTTCCTTATCACAGAATCACCGGGTTGGAAGAGACCCATCAGATCATCGAGTCCAACCATTCCCAACAAACACTAAACCATGTCCCTCAGCACCTTGTCTACTCGTGACTTAAACACCTCCAGGGAAGGCGAATCAACCACCTCCCTGGGCAGCATATTCCAGTGCCCAATGACCCTTTCCGTAAAAAACTTCCTCCTAATCTCTAGCGTAAATCTCCCCTGGCGGAGCTTGAGGCCATTCCCCCTCATCCTGTCCCCTGTCACTTGGGAGAAGAGGCCAGCTCCCTCCTCTCCTTATATACATACTTCTGTTAATGTACAGATATATTCTTTGTCTGAATCCACAGTTTAGATTAAGCTCCAGCTTGCAATGAAGTCAGCGAGGGGAAGAAAAGCAGGCTCAGGGCCAGGTCTAGGAAGAACAGGCAGTAGCATGAGGCGGTAAAATGGCCCACGTCCCAGCTGCCTTCTCCACCTGTGCCAGAGCCCTGTGGACCCACACTGACTAAGGAGAAAGTCTTTGCCCAGATGCTCTGCATTGACTCATGTTATGCTATTACTTTAGAGCTGTTAAAAAATAATATTGTGTTAGAAGTTGAATAACATACTCTCCACAAAGTTAACTCACTGTATGCTACTCAGATATTAAGAAAAGGCCTTGCAAGAGTGGGCCAAAAGAACTGTGGAAACTGCTGAAAAGATAGTCAGCTCAGAAGATGATATTTCTGCACAGGCATATGAAAGGAGAAAGTCTGAGGAACGGAATATGGGTCAAAGGTACAGATTTGTAAAATGCATTCCCTCCCATGGCATATCTAACGAGTGGTGCTATGAATCTTTTCAGAAACACAGCAGACAGTATGGTACAAGGTGCCTCAACTTAGACAGGCACCTGAGAACACTGGTAATCTCATCACACATTCATGATGTCATCTTTTGGAAGATGTATAAACTTGCTAAACCACAAACATCTTTTTTTGCTAAACCCATTGTATTCGTGCTACAAAGGAAGCCTTCATCTCTATATTTGTTTCTTTCTGGCGTGTCATAATAGTGCTGTGTTTGTGGTCTTCTTAGGCCAGAGGTCTTCAATGTGATGCTGTGACCATAATCTTTCAGTATGCTTTCACCTCCTGTTGGCTGTTTTTCCTGCATTTCTTTATGAAAGCCACAATACAGCTGATGGCCTGGGGCTTAAGTAGAAAATGCAAAGCCATAAAGGGAGACAATCCACTGTAGGACACTTCTACCCTCACTTTACTGTCAGGAACACTGTCTTGTTATGTATCTAAATATACTTAAATTCTGCTGGAGATTGTGGGTTAGGATGTTGTCCTGCAAACAACAACAAAAAAAATTTGTCTCATGAAGACATGTTTCTTTGCAGTGGATGAGTCTTCGGATTTAAAACTCTGACCAGAACTGTGCAGCTCTGAACTTCATTGCATATAAATAAAATACATTCTTCTGGGAAAACTGATTGTCTTTGAATTGGATCACTGTGACCATGCTGTTTTCAGATGTTTCACCTCTCTTATTTTAAATTTGAGAAAAGCAACTGAAAATGAAGCAAGTTTCTAGAGAAAATCCATCATGGATAGCGGATGTGGCTACAAGAAATGAGGTTTCTAAAGCAGCAAAAAGAGAAATATCTCTTTTCCTTGATGCAATATTTTTTGTCAGATATTTGTCTCAGTTTCAGATCCAAATATTTTGAGTACNCAAACATCTTTTTTTGCTAAACCCATTGTATTCGTGCTACAAAGGAAGCCTTCATCTCTATATTTGTTTCTTTCTGGCGTGTCATAATAGTGCTGTGTTTGTGGTCTTCTTAGGCCAGAGGTCTTCAATGTGATGCTGTGACCATAATCTTTCAGTATGCTTTCACCTCCTGTTGGCCGTTTTTCCTGCATTTCTTTATGAAAGCCACAATACAGCTGATGGCCTGGGGCTTGATTAAGTAGAAAATGCAAAGCCATAAAGGGAGACAATCCACTGTAGGACACTTCTACCCTCACTTTACTGTCAGGAACACTGTCTTGTTATGTATCTAAATATACTTAAACTCTTCTGGAGATTGTGGGTTAGGATGTTGTCCTGCAAACAACAACAAAAAAAATTTGTCTCATGAAGACATGTTTCTTTGCAGTGGATGAGTCTTCGGATTTAAAACTCTGACCAGAACTGTGCAGCTCTGAACTTCATTGCATATAAATAAAACACATTCTTCTGGAAAAACTGATAGTGTTTGAATTGGATCACTGTGGCCATGCTGTTTTCAGATGTTTCAGCTCTCTTATTTTAAATTTGAGAAGAGCAACTTAAAACGAAGCAAGTTTCCAGAGAAAATCCATCATAGATAGCAGATGTGGCTACAAGAAATGAGGTTTCTAAAGCAGCAAAAAGAGAAATATCTCTTTTCCTTGATGCAATATTTTTTGTCAGATATTTGTCTCAGTTTCAGATCCAAATATTTTGAGTACCTCCTTTAAAGATCCATATATTTCTGTGAAGGCAATATCAGTGCCTTAATGAGGTCCTGTGTAGCTATAAAGGTCATTATTAGCGCTAATAAATTTCATGGCATCTGTATTACAGCAATCTGCATTTTGATCTGGTTATCTGTGTGACTGTAAAGAGTTAACAGGAAAATGTAGATTTATACATAGCATGAAACTGGTGATCCAGATGTAAGAAGACAATGTTACCTTTTGTTACAGAAACTGCCATCTCATTACTTTATTCCCACGTATTTCTGGTGACATATCAGTAATTGGATGCATAAGCTGTCAGACACCAGCGTTCCCAAGTTCCTTTTCAACTTGGTGTTTCATAGAATGTCAAGTTTTTTTTCTTCCTCTGTTTTAATAAAACATGGTATTATATATACAACACCATTTGATTGCATTCAGTGTCATGCTAATATTCATCACCAAATCTGTATTGAAACTGAGTAAAGACTCCTTATTTTGAAGGAATAATGAGCTTAGCTTATATTCTCCTCCGTACCAAATAATAATAATCAGATATTTAAAATTTNAAAAAAAAAAAAAAAAAAAATTAGGTATATTCCACATATCTTTGTTTAGTTTATTTAGAAATTTATCACCATTTTCATTAAGCTTTATCAGTAAGAGCAGACTAATACTTCTGTGGAAAACTTGGAGAAGCTTGATACTAAACAAGCAAAATCCGTTTTTCCCTTGGTCTTGATTAGGTCCACTCAGCATGTTTCAGCTTTAATTAGAAACTGTGTGGTGATGAAGGAGAGACAGACCTTGCAGTTTTCTTTAAGTATATTCTTTTAATCTGTGTTTCTGCTTAGGGGAATTCTATACAGTGGACAGAATATTTTTTCTTAACTGAGACATCAGGGATAGATTCAGATCCCTCAATATTTCTTAGTTTTTCACCAGTCTGTNGGTCTTCAATGTGATGCTGTGACCATAACCTTTTAGTATGCTTTCACCTCCTGTTGGCTGTTTTTCCTGCATTTCTTTATGAAAGCCACAATACAGCTGATGGCCTGGGGCTTAAGTAGAAAATGCAAAGCCATAAAGGGAGACAATCCACTGTAGGACACTTCTACCCTCACTTTACTGTCAGGAACACTGTCTTGTTATGTATCTAAATATACTTAAATTCTGCTGGAGATTGTGGGTTAGGATGTTGTCCTGCAAACAACAACAAAAGAAATTTGTCTCATGAAGACATTTTTCTTTGCAGTGGATGAGTCTTTGGATTTAAAACTCTGACCAGAACTGTGCAGCTCTGAACTTCATTGCATATAAATAAAATACATTCTTCTGGGAAAACTGATTGTCTTTGAATTGGATCACTGTGACCATGCTGTTTTCAGATGTTTCACCTCTCTTATTTTAAATTTGAGAAAAGCAACTGAAAATGAAGCAAGTTTCTAGAGAAAATCCATCATGGATAGCGGATGTGGCTACAAGAAATGAGGTTTCTAAAGCAGCAAAAAGAGAAATATCTCTTTTCCTTGATGCAATATTTTTTGTCAGATATTTGTCTCAGTTTCAGATCCAAATATTTTGAGTACCTCCTTTAAAGATCCATATATTTCTGTGAAGGCAATATCAGTGCCTTAATGAGGTCCTGTGTAGCTATAAAGGTCATTATTAGCGCTAATAAATTTCATGGCATCTGTATTACAGCAATCTGCATTTTGATCTGGTTATCTGTGTGACTGTAAAGAGTTAACAGGAAAATGTAGATTTATACATAGCATGAAACTGGTGATCCAGATGTAAGAAGACAATGTTACCTTTTGTTACAGAAACTGCCATCTCATTACTTTATTCCCACGTATTTCTGGTGACATATCAGTAATTGGATGCATAAGCTGTCAGACACCAGCGTTCCCAAGTTCCTTTTCAACTTGGTGTTTCATAGAATGTCAAGTTTTTTTTCTTCCTCTGTTTTAATAAAACATGGTATTATATATACAACACCATTTGATTGCATTCAGTGTCATGCTAATATTCATCACCAAATCTGTATTGAAGTTGAGTAAAGACTCCTTATTTTGAAGGAATAATGAGCTTAGCTTATATTCTCCTCCGTACCAAATAATAATAATCAGATATTTAAAATTTGTGGAATATTAGAAAAAGGGACATGGAAATAACAAAACTGCAGATCACCCGTGAAAATATTAAAATCCCATAACATTTCCTTGTTAAATAAGGTATCAATTAAAGCAAAATAAGTTAAAAAAAAAGAATTCTTGTAATGTGACACTGTGTATGAGAAAAACAATGCTTTCTTTACAAATCAGATAAGAATTGAAGCTTTTTGAAAGATAAGCTGATTGTGTTTTCAGACTGTGGAGCTCCTTCATATTTTATTGCTCTCAGGAGATGGGTGTTTACGGTTGATGTAAAGTGACCTCAACTTTTTGCTTCTTATTTTTTCTTGAATTTTATTTTTTATTTATTTTGCAGGATGAATAATCAAACGTGAAAAGTGATGGTCTCAGGAGGAGATTTTAATTTCCATGTAATACACTATTGGTGTTTCTCTAGCAGTCAGTTTAGTAAATAGTGCGACATTGGTAGATTTGAAGAATTATCTAGAAACTCTGATTCACCAGGCACTCCAAAGTCTCCTTGGAGAATTCTCGTCCCATGCTGCCCTTGGGTAGGGAATGGAACCTGCAATTCACCACAGGTCACACAATGTCGTTAAACCACTATTGTGTTTGGAGCAATCCCTGTGCTTCTCTAACTCATAAACTCAAAAAAAAAAAAAAATAGGAATATTCCACATGTCTTTGTTTAGTTTATTTAGAAATTTATCACCATTTTCATTAAGCTTTATCAGTAAGAGCAGACTAATACTTCTGTGGAAAACTTGGAGAAGCTTGATACTAAACAAGCAAAATCCGTTTTTCCCTTGGTCTTGATTAGGTCCACTCAGCATGTTTCAGCTTTAATTAGAAACTGTGTGGTGATGAAGGAGAGACAGACCTTGCAGTTTCCTTTAAGTATATTCTTTTAATCTGTGTTTCTGCTTAGGGAAATTCTATACAGTGGACAGAATATTTTTTCTTAACTGAGACATCAGGGATAGATTCAGATCCCTCAATATTTCTTAGTTTTTCACCAGTCTGTGAGACAGGACTCTGTCTACCTGAAGAATGCTTCAGAATATCTTGTCTTCTAACATGAGTTTCAAATGCATAGGGTTTTTTTCATGTTTTTAAAAAGAATGAAAATATATCTGAGCACTTAAGATTTGCCTTTCTTAGCTTTGATCTTAGACGCAAAGTGTTGCTCAAAGAAATTTCACCCTGCTAAGAAGGCGGGTGAAAAATAACAACTGCCCACGTTTTCCTTCTTGAAAAAATACTGTCTGACTTTCATTCTGAGGAAAAAGGAAGCCTAAAGTGCTGCTCCAACAGTTGCAGCACTGTTTTACCTTGCAACAGCCCCTCAAATGAAGGATGAACTAACAATGGATATCAAAGTTTTGGAGATCTTAAGTATGAATTGCTTTATTTAGTTATAGAATAAGTCATGCAGGAGTAAAGGGTACTTGCAGTTTTCTCAACCCTTACCAAAAGGGAACACCTTCAGAGTAAGGAATGCTGTGTCATGCTTCCACAGTTGCGTATGTGACAGCTCTCTTGATCCTCTACCAAGAGCCCACTAGGTACCTGTTAGCATGCCCATTTCACTAAAAATATAGTTTTATACACCAAGGAAAGAACTGCTTCTTTTTAATTGGAAGAGTTGTTCTTTTTCTCCAGTCAATGTCAACTTTAGTAGAACTGATAGCAGACACAGAGGTGATGTGGTCTAGGAACATACTAGCAATGTCACTTGCCATTATTGTGATGGAATAGTTAGTTATTTATTGCCAAGGCTTTGGCTACAGCTCAGCAAATTGTATACAAAATATTGTACTTTGGGGGCCAATAATTCATTCCAATACACACCTTCAGCTAGAATAAAACACCAATTCTAACTGCAGCATTATCCTCATCTGTCACAGCTGAAAGTAATGACTATACAAGAGCTTGCAACTGTGGTGAATCTAACCAATTAATTTCACACCAATCATTGCTCTTTTACACAACTGTTAAGCTTTCGCCTTTTTGTCACAAATCCTCTTCCACCTGTTTAACAAGCATCTAGTTCTTTTCTGCTGATGCCCTCCCCCATCAGCCTCAGCAATCCAGCTTGACAGGTCTATTTTATAACAGGGTGCAATTTTAAATATACCCCTGGTTCTTCTTTATTTATTATTTACTAACCAAACAACATTGACAGAAAAAATGGAAAGGATTCTGGTCTGTGCTGGAGAATTTGTGGCTTTTAGTGCTGATTCAGCAAATTGCCCCTCACCATTTCCCATGAGAGGAGGTTACTGAAGAATTTTTCTTTTATTAAATCTTAAGGTTTGAGTGTTCATTAAATCACGTCCAAAACTCCTATTCAGAGGCTGTAATACTGGTATTGTTGGACAGAGCCTATGGGTTTTCTTAACTCTAGTTACTGAAGTAATGTATAAAACCATGTAAGTATGTTGTGTTAGAAGTTGTCCTAGTTTTTCTGAATGTTGTCCCTTTTACAACAGTATAATAATACAGAATACAAAGAAGTTCTGGCTTCTCTTCTTGTCAAGCAAATTGGCTGTGGAGGCAGAATGTTAGATGATTTGTAGAGTTTCTCCTAACACCTCTTTAAAGGACATTACAGGAGAGAGCCAATGGTAGGAAACACTTCTCTTGACTTTCTCTACCCTCCATCCACAGGGATATTCTTAAGGAGAACTAGTAAATCTTCCGTGTTTTCTTCCTATAGTGACTAATGCAGAGGGGAGCTATGGGATGGGAAATGCAGCCTGGAGCTACTTTTTGTCATCTGATAAGCACAGGGACAAAGGGGAGAGAGAGAGAGAGAACTTCCCTCTCTCCTTTTGCTTCAGCAGAGTACCCCCTTGACAACCAAGACCTGGCCTAGCCTGGCATCCCTCATTTGTTCTTCTTTGACATAAGTTATCAAAAAGGGAGATGCAGACTACAGTTTGTCCTCTTTCAAGTGACTTTGTTAGGGAAAACTTAGCTTTGTACAATGCAGAGTAGCAGAAGACGATATTGTGCACAAGTGACCCGGAATGCCTGGGCAGGTGTGATTGTCTGTGCAAAACTGGTCAATGTTATAAGGGATTCTATTGAAACTGTGCACCTGAGTCACTGCTGGTTGACTGAAAGAAAGGATGGAGAAAGAAATCAAATACTAAGCTACACAAATCTGTGCAGCACTCTGCAGCATCCACAAGCTGATTACTTCCCATTAACAGCAGCTTGTTACCTTATGCCTGCCAGCCAACCCACACTGCAGCTGTAGGCTAGCAACCTAGCTCCTTCATGATTCTCCCTCTGCCTTTCTTTCCTGACCTACACTGACCTTGCTCCAGGGGATTATCATCATCACTAAAAGAAAGAGAAAGGACAAACCAAGGGGTCTCAAATGATTGTCAGTAGTTTGCAATTGCCCTGATTCCCCCATGTTGTAGAAGGAGACAAAAGTCCTGCTTAGTGAGTCCTTGCATGTAAACGTGATATTCTTGACAGAATTAATACCTTTAGTTATTTCACATTCTGGGAAAATAACATGTCTTGTTAACAACATGGACATTTTGACAAGGAACCAAATTCAGTCCTGTAGTGGTATATTGTATAGCTCCCATCAGTATTGCTAAAGCATTTGAAAAGGAAGATTCATTTTTCTTGGACTCACTGGAAAAGGAGTAAGAAAATATTTAACATTCGAAGCTTTTTCTTAATGCAAGCTCAGTTGAAAAGGTACTCAGGCATATACCTGAGGACAGAATTTGCCTTGCTAAGTTTTAATGTTCTGTGGCTGACTTAGATCAGAGAAACTAGTGCCTTCAATGGAAAGTAAAAATGTGTTTCTGCAAAGAGATTTATGACAGCTAAGCCAAGAAGCTTAACAACCACAGGTTTATTGGTAGTTTAATTAATTTCTTAGGAGTAATTTAAAATAAAATTAAATTGTTTGCTTGGGTGTTTATGATTCTGATTATTCTACCATGCTGATTTTCTCCTCATCACTCCTTTCAAGATCTCTAGTGGTTTTCTCTGTCTTTTGGCATTTTACTTTAACACTTCTATTCTGAAATAAACAGCTCCAGTCTTCCACTTCATCACTTTCAATTATGACTAAGTATTACAAGGCTAGCTTGTTCACCTAAGGCGTTATGAATTATTTGGGAATACCACCACATTTTTATATAAGCTGAAAACAAATGTAGTGCCTGGTAATTAGCAATTTAACATGGATTCCCTTGTTATTCTTTAATACTACCATGTTCCTGGCCTACTTCCTCCAAGCTGGAAGTTGCTAAAAACAGATGAGACATCTATTAATTTAAACCAGAAACAAATATAATAATGTGCTGAAGAATTATGCAGCAGAACTTAAACATATGGCTCCTCTTAGTGAGTCAGTAGTCACAAAATGACTGCAAGAGGTTAGAACTAGTGTTACTTCAACATCACTCAGCAACAGAAAAGGGAAAAGTAACAGGAAAAGAAGAGTTGTATGAGACAGAAAGCCTCACTGGGGGTAACACAGTATGCTTATAAAAGTTCTTCAATTAACTAGGTGGGGCAGGGTAGTAGTAATTCTAAATTTTGTGGGTTTGCTTGTTTACATCCAAAGATTTAGTAGTAACATAAAACCAGAGTCTCTTCTGTTAGCCTGTGTCCTGATTTTATTTGATTCCCTAAAAGTAACCCATCCTGATTTTGTTCTTCCTTTTAAACAGTAGAGAGGGAATCTTGTAAATGTCTGCTACCGGAATTTTCTACTAGCTTTTATTTTTAACATTCACACCATTTTGTGACAAAGACTTTGGTTAAGTAGGTCCCTACGCAGCTGAGTGTTGTGTTTCAGAGTAGGATGAGAAGTCACACAGTTCTTTACAGAGACCAATAAAGTCACCTTAGCCCCAGTTAATCACACATGACTTAAGGCTTATAACTGAGATACTCACACTAGCAGACATGGCTCTCAGTCTACACAGCTACAGCTAGCATGGAGAAGGCAAGGCAGCACAGAAGGCAAATACAACTCACCTGACTGCCCATTTGTTTTTATTTATTATAGACGCAGTTGAGGGCCAACTGTTTCCTAACTTTATTACCTTTGCTGGGTGACTAGAGTGAAGTAAGGTAAATCCAAGCTTTCTAACTGTACAAGGACTGAATGAAAATGAGCCTACATGAGAAGATGTGAACACAAAACTAACTATAAGTTATGTTCTGACTCCGTAATATTACCTTTTAACTACTCTGCTATAACATCACCCTTTGGCTTGTTCATTATTTTCTTCATTAATGCTCACAGAACAAATACATTATATCCAAATCATGCAGGAAGAAAACCAAACTATTTCTCAATCTTTGTAAAGGAATTCTCAAAAGAACTGAGAATACTCCAAGAAAGGAAGTTGATAGATCTATTAATAATATCATCTGGTCCTCATCTTTCTTAACAACATTTTGCCTTTGGCTCCCGCTTTCTCTTTGATGTAAAAGGTTCTCATCTTCTTTCCATCAAGAAATGCCCCTCTGCCATCTCCCTTCACATCCTTTGATGTCATCCTCCTACCCATCCCACCATGTTCTTCTCACATCCTTAATCTGCCACACTTCCTCCAATGTCTTTTCTCTTGCATATTTTTACGGCTGCACTTCTTGGGACAAGCAAGCCTTTTTTTTCTCCTAACATCCCGATGTCATGTCATGCATCTCATTCCCCTACTATTTCTACTAGCTTTCATTCTTTCCCTTTATCAAATCCAAGCTCATGTTCCTCGTTGTTAAGACTCATCACAAGGTTGTCAAGTTTCACATGCAAGGTTCTACTTTGCTTGCCTTGCCTACAATACTCTGTACTCTGTACTCTGTACTCTGTATACTCTCAATTAAATACAATTTAATTTCTTTATTATCCATCAATTATATCTTTCCTGAACACCATGTAACACGGCAATTTTCCTTCAAATCCATCTTGCTTTGAGGTCTTCCACAGAACATATTCCTCCCTGACTTCTCCTTCTATCCCTCAGTGAGAATCTTACCCTATGAGGATGAAGTTAACTTTTGTTATATCGTCGACTAACACAAAGTAGCTACGAGAAACTTCTTCAAAAATCAGTACTGTAAATGAGCTGTGCTAAATGAATCCATTCTTGCTGATAGTAAAACTCGGGTGTTTCAAATATAACAGTAAGATTAGTTCAACTCTTTGTTTCAGGAAACCTCAGTAAGCCCTCCTCCTCCTTCCCTTACAGGCCACTTTTAAGATCCCATCCTAGGCCCTGGTGATTTACAGCCCCAGTAACCTAAGAGCCTTGTTGTTCTGGTGAGCTCCATGTCACCTGACAGTAGCCACCTAAAAGATGAGTATGTTGATCTAAACTGATTTTCCCTCCCTTGGCAACATAAGGCATTAACATCTCACTTCGTGCATTTGGCCTTGTACTTGTGATTTTTTTGCTTGTTTAAGTGCACAGGTGAGCTGCCGATGAGCCATTGTTTACAGCTGTGAATTTTACTTTATACATTTACTGTAACTATGGTAATATTTACTGATCTTGTATTCTGATTTCTGGTTTAGCTTGAGTTGTAATTTATTTAAAGTGCTTTCTCTTTGCAGGTCATTCTTCATTCATTAGTTCATTCACTACATCCATTACACAATGCAAGCCAACAGTTTAAACCTAAGTGGGGAAGCAGCTTACAGTCTTTAAGAAGATATAAGCATTAACATACTGCAATATGACTTGTGTAATAATGATTTCCTCTGGGGAAGCAAGAGGACAGAGCAATAGTCAGTGCATTGATAGTTACACAGTGCAAACTATGCTCAGACTGTCAAAAAAACACAGACTAAAGCTCAGCTAATGGATTTTGTAAGTTGTTCTTTTTCTTCTGAAAAAAATATGCTAAAACCTTTAAGGAACTCAAAGCTATGATGGGAGCACTTCTGAAATGGATTACTTGAGGTCAAGAATCTTTTTAAAGTGTTAAATTCTTAGACCTTTAAAAATTACCATTCATTGAAAAAATTATGCCAGCCTCTCTACCTCATGTGTGAGTACAGTCAAGTGAGTGCTGCACAGAACCAATGCTTTCTGATGGGAATAACTTCTTAGAAGGTCACTAAGATTCAACCTTTTTAAACTTTCTTCTTAAAAGTTGAAAGTGGTGGGATAGTAAGAAGCTTTTAATGAGTTACTGCATTGGTATCACAAAACAACCTTACAAAAGGTTAGGAAGTCAGAGGAGCATCTTTTCTGCTCAAACTGCAATAGCATGGTCATCATCATCAAAGACATTTTGTGTAATCTCAGACCACTCCCCACACAAACCAGAAGATGATATAGAATACAAGACCCCAAGGAATGATAAAGGTAGATGTGCATTGACAAGTGTTAATTCGTTCTTTCTCTTGTTCCTCACAGCTATTAGCAGTGAAAAGAATTTTTTCCTTTGTGATAGCAAAAACAATGAAACAAACTAGAAAACAAGTGTTATGAAAAAAGAAAACCCTAAAATTATCTAAATGCTTGTTCCAGTATAAAACTCTTCAAGAACTACGAGTGAGGCAAATTCTCATCCTCTGTTAACCAATGTAATTCCATTGTACACAATGATGTTTTCAATTAGCTAAAAATCTGGCCTTAGATTTTTTTTACATTTCCCTTTACCAGAGAACACATTCTACTTGAACAATTTTGACTGTTCCTTCCCCTCAATAAACACAATTCCAAAAACTGGAAAGAAAATGTGTCTTAGATCTTCCTCTGAATCCTCCTTAGTTTCTTTATTTTATAGAAGGAGGGTTTGTAAGTCTTTCACCTGCTCCTTGAGAAGGTAACCTGGTGACTGACTGACTTTGGAAACCTGCAAGCATTGAAGGAAGATGGTGACAATTTCGTGTGCAGTGATTGATATGCAAGGACTGAAGTTCTTGGTTCCTTGCTAGGTCAGGTTCTCTGCTTCTGTCTTCTATCCTGTTTTCTATGATTTCTCTCGAGTTTTTTGTTCATTTGTTTGTTTGTTTTCTTTAAACCAGATAATAAAAATATCAGCAACTGTGTAATACAACATGGCATCCAGAACATAATTCAGCTCTTAGTGCATCAGTGCCTTACTAGAAATGAAACAATGCAGCCAGATGAAATTTTTTTTCATTTTCCTCCACACTTTCTCTGCTTTACACACAAATCCAGAAACCCTCAAGAAAACAGGGTTTTTTTCCCATTTGGAAATACATTGGGGTGGACTTTCTCTCTAGTCTCCGTTTTCTCTACCAAAATCAGTTTTCACATAGGCTACCCAAACTACACCAGGTATAAGAAATGCTGAAGTGAACTAAAGTCTCACCTCTCATGGATTTAGGAATGGCCCAGCAATGTGTTCAATGGGAGCCAACTTCTCCTTCAATCTTTGGGTAGAGATAACTGCTTCATTTGTTCCTTGTAAATTTCCCAACAGAATTGGGACTCAATTGTTGTGTAAATGTCCATACTGCCACCAATGTCTCTCCCAGAATTATGCCTTGGAGCATCAGGCTTTTAAATTAAGAAGTGTGGGAGAGAGGGGAAGGGAAAGTAAGGACATGACTTCCACAGATCATGTAAAAGCCATGATGCTTCACAGCAAAGAATGAAAGATATTTGAGGTCAGAAAAAGAGCTCATAAGCAAGGAAGGAATCTGTGACTTAATCGTTAACTCCCTCTCAAAACCCAGTGATTCTCAGGATTCCATTTCTTTTGGGTGCCTCATGCATCTTTCATTAGGCACTCATTGAACAAAATGTAAAACCAGTAAAAGGAATAGTGCATATTCACCTCTGCCAGGGGACTGCCATGTTCTGCGAGTTTTGCTCTCATTTGCACCACTCTCATGTCCTCTCACTTTGACCCTCTGAATTTTTTGTGTTTTCTGATGCCCAATTTTAACAATCATTGATATGGTCCACAAGACAGTCCTACCTCCATACCGGTGGTTGCAGCACTCACCTGGGAATGTCAGCTGTGAAATAACCTAAGCCAACCTAACCTGAAATCATCCAAGTTTTGCACTGACTCAAAGCTGTAAGTGCTTATTACCTCTTGAACTGATACAGGTGTGACTCATAGGTACAACCTGACTCAGTTTAAATGGGAGTTAGGTACTAAGAGGCTTTGCTTTTTTTGAACTGGGGACTGTTCCTGGCAATAACAGTAACTTGGCAGTACCCTGCAATAGCAGTAACTTAACCATGGTCCAGGCAGATTGATAACATTACTAGCCCACTAATGAGTACATAACAATCGGTTATTTAGGGTTTGTTTGTTGGGAGACTAATCTACATTGAGTCAGGGTAGGAATAGATGCTGTTCTGGCAAGCCCATGTTAATGTCCCCTGTAAATTCTTTCATAGAATCATAGAATAACCAGGTTGGAAGAGACCCACCGGATCATCAAGTCCAACCATTCCTATCAAACACTAAACCATGTCCCTTAGCACCTCATCCACCCATGCCTTAAACACCTCCAGGGAAGGTGAATCAACCACCTCCCTGGGCAGCCTGCTCCAGTGCCCAGTGACCCTTTCTGGGAAAAACTTTTTCCTAATGTCTAGTCTAAATCTCCCCTG